>JARLTB010000494.1:107500-530000 GCA_030141615.1 Unio pictorum
ATTTACCTAATATTTACATATTACTTTTAATTTACGTATTACTTACCTTTGATGCCTTTAGTCCATGTTCTTGCTTTATGTATTTTAGTCTTCACGCCGAAGTTTCATCAAATAAAATATTTCTTGTTATCAATAACTGAATTCATGAAAATATTTTTTCCAGCAGATGTTTCGCATGTTCCTGAATTGAATTTATATACTAGCTAATCTATGACAAATTCTTAATTAGAGTACATCAGGTCATAGTGTGAGTATTTAGTTTTAATTATGGATTAATACCTTTTATGGTAGCAGGAAATCTGAGTGTGCTGAACAATCAAAAAGACGGCATTTAAGTCACGAGTAACTACTGACAGAGTGTACCATATTTATTTAAAAAGGCAACCATCCAGTTTTTAATATTTTAAGTTTCTACAATAGTAGAATCAAACCTTTCATAAAGCGTAACGGACTGTGGAATCGTTTCTTTTTCTGTTTGCAGTCAACTGGTATTTATTGATGACATGTTTCCCATGTCCGTCTCTCAGTTAGTTCATAGACGGCATGCTTTAAGAAGCATAACTATAGTTTCTTGTGATTAATAAACAACCTTACATGTGTTCTACGCCTCTATATGGTCTAATAAAGCCACCAGAGCTGAATATTTATGTTCATTATTTTAAAAGCAGTTTAACTGATGAAATGTTAGCTTTCTGCCGATCAGACCGATCCAATTATGGCGTGACACCGAGTTAATAGTGTTATTTCAAATCGGTCTTATTAAATGCCACTCACTTCTTTCTACCGAAAGGGACCTGTCATGTTATCTATTCAAATGATACAGTGTAGCCATGTACCGTTATGAACAAGTTTTAACATTTAAAAAAATCTTTTTAAAACCAGTTCAAAATGATCTAACCAAACTTGTTAGAAAGTATCCTGACCTTGAGGACCTTCAAATTTATACAGATGGTACTGATCTGCCATCATATATGGCCCCTCATCCAGAAGTAGAAAACAAAACTTTAAATATTATCTCAAAAACTGCTAACACAATTATACCAAATTTCACATGATGATCAGGACACGAAGAACAGTCACTATTAGACAAAAAAATTAATTTTTAATGATTTTTAATAATTTATTAAAAAAATATCTGACCAAATTCGACAGAAAACATCCTGGAATGAAAGTCTATCAATATCGTGACAATACCTCTCTTCCGCTTTCAATATCAAATATGGTCGCCGTCACAAAAAGATAACCTAATAAATTACTTCCGCTCTCCAAAAACAGCTCAAAACAATTTGACCAGATTTGTATGATGGGTTCCAAACCTTCTAAGTTATAAAGAACGATGTCAATCCGCCATTAAACTTTGGCATCTGATGCCTAAATCTCGTGTAAGATAATGAGCTCTCTGAAAAACATGGAAAGAATATTGCCATATTTGAAATAAAGCATTTTGGTTTATGACCTACACAATCTTAAAAGATTATGACATCAAAATGACTGCCATTCATATAATATAAGAACCTTTGTACGATATCAATTCAGCAGAATTTCACAACGTTGGATCAAAAGTATTAAGGTATATACCTTTACACTATATTACATGTAGGCAAGACATCATGAATTGTTTATCATAAAACTATTATCTAGGTATGTAATTACACTATATTACATGTAGGCAAGACACCATGAATTGTTTATCATAAAACTATTATCTAGGTATGTAATTACACTATATTACATGTAGGCAAGACTACATGAATTGTTTATTATAAAACTATTATCTAGGTATGTAATTACACTATATTACATGTAGGCAAGACTACATGAATTGTTTATTATAAAAATATTATCTAGGTATGTAATTACACTATATTACATGTAGGCAAGACATCTTGAATTGTTTATTATAAAACTATTACCTAGGTATGTAATTACACTATATTACATGTAGAAGAATTGTTTATCTTGAAACTGTGTTATCCATGTACTTAGACACATAGGGTTGTTTGTCATACACATGTATTATCTGGGTATCTAAAAACAATTATTTCATTTGATTGCATCTTGTTGTCAGGGTTTTGATGCTCCTTACAATTCATAATTGTTACTATTTTCAGTCATAGATGGTTTTTATCATTTGTAATATGGAATGTGAATGGTTTTACATTAATTTATGTCACTATTATCTATTCGAATATGGAATGCTAGTGGTTTTATATAAAGTATTTCAGTTATTACTATAGTAATATGGAATGTGAATGGTTTTAAAATAATTTATGTCACTATTTTCTATTCGAATATGGAATGCTAGTGGTTTTATATAAAGTATTTCAGTTATTACTATTGTAATATGGAATGTGAATGGTTTTACAATAATTTATGTCACTATTTTTTATTCGAATATGGAATGCTAGTGGTTTTATATAAAGTATATCAGTTATTACTATTGTAATATGTAATGTGAATGGTTTTACAATAATTTATGTCACTATTTTCTATTCGAATATGGAATGCTAGTGGTTTTATATAAAGTATATCAGTTATTACTATTGTAATATGGAATGTGAATGGTTTTACAATAATTTATGTCACTATTTTCTATTCGAATATGGAATGCTAGTGGCTTTATATAAAGTATGTCAGTTATTACTATTGTAATATGAAACGCTAATAGTAATAGTATTTTTAGAAAGTATCCTGACCTTGAGGACCTTCAAATTTATACAAATGGTACTGATCTGCCATCACATATGGCCCCTCATCCAGAAGTAGAAAACAAAACCTTAAATAATCTCTCAAAAACTGCGCACACAATTTGACCAAATTTCACATGATGATCAGGACACGACGTTCAGTCACTATTAGACAACAAAATTAATTTTTAATGATTTTTAATAATTTGTTCAAAAGCATCTGACCAAATTCGACAGAAAACATCCTGGAATGAAAGTCTATCAATATCTTGACAATACCTCTCATCCGCTTTCAGTATCAAATATGTTCGCCGTCACAAAAAGATAACCTAGTAAATTACTTCCGCTCTCCAAAAACAGCTCAAAACAATTTGACCAGATTTGTATGATGGGTTCCAAACCTTCTAAGTTATAAAGAACGATGTCAATCCGCCATTAAACTTCGGCATCTGATGCCTAAATCTCGTGTAAGATAATGAGCTCTCTGAAAAACATGGAAAGAATATTACCATCTTTGAAATAACAAATTTTGGTTTATAACCTTCAAAATCTTAAAAGATTATGACATCAAAATGACTGCCATTTATATAAAATAAGAACAGTTGTACGATATGAATTCAGCAGAATTTCACCACGTTGGATCAAAAGTATTAAGGTATATACTTTAGCACTATATTACATGTAGGCAAGACATCATGAATTGTCTATCATAAAACTATTATCTAGGTATGTAATTACACTATATTATATGTAGGCAAGATACCATGAATTGTTTCTCATAAAACTATTATCTAGGTATGTAATTACACTATATTACATGTAGGCAAGACACCATGAATTGTCTATCATAAAACTATTATCTAGGTATGTAATTACACTATATTACATGTAGGCAAGACACCATGAATTGTCTATCATAAAACTATTATCTAGGTATATAATTACACTATATTACATGTAGGCAAGACATCATGACATTGTTTATCATAAAACTATTATATAGGTATGTAATTACACTATATTACATGTAGGCAAGACACCATGAATTGTTTATCATAATACTATCATCTAGATATGTACTTTTATGGTTTTATATAAAGTATGTCGGTTATTACTATTGTAATATGGAATGCTGATGGTTTTATATAAAGTATATCAGTTATTACTATTGGAATATGGAATTCTAGTGGTTTTATATAAAGTATGTCAGTTATAACTATTGTAATATGGAATGCTAGTGGTTTTATATAAAGTATGTCAGTTATTACTATTGTAATATGGAATGTGAATGGTTTTACAATAATTTATGTCACTATTTTCTATTCGAATATGGAATGCTAGTGGTTTTATATAAAGTATATCAGTTATTACTATTGTAATATGAAACGCTAATAGTATTTTTTTACTTGTTGTCAGTTCTTACTGTTGTAACGCTAATGATTTTATATAATTTAATTTAATTCTAACTTTTATAATATGGACAACCAATGGTTTATAAGAAAAGAAAGCATGTAGATACTGAATTTTAAAAGAATTCATCATTATTACAATGATCTGTTCATTAATAAGTTTCCTTTTGAATAAAAATTGAAATCGAAATTCATTCTTCCAGTAGAGAGAAATCAGAAGCGTAGCTGAGTTAGGTAGATTTACTCAGAGAGAGAGAGAGAGAGAGAGAGAGAGAGAGAGAGAGAGAGAGAGCATTGCAAAAGTCTGCTAGAGTCTAAATTCAAGAACTTCCTTTAATATTGTTAGACACTAACTTCAGGAAACTGTCAATGTGACTGTAGAGTATTTTTCAGAGCTCTGGCTAGTGAAATTTATACAATTTGAAAGCATTTTATTGGCAAAGTTTATAACATTAACATTTTAAACATTCTCCGATGATATTTCAAACCTAAGTAAGTACTCAATACATAGAATATTTTTTTAAAAATTCGCTACTTATATTCACTTTATGGAACGCATTTTAGTAAACTTTCGATTAAGTTCTCAGCTTGGATATCGAACTCTAAAAGTCTTAAAATCCTGAAATGTTTGGAGCGCCAGGATTCTACAATTGTCGTCATGCACTAGCAGAGTCTGAATGGTGCATTCTACTAGAAGTATTATAGGGCTATAGGGCTAAATCTAGTTATTTCACTGCTAGATAAAGCAGCATTTGAGGTCAGTGTTTTAGGCATTAGTTGTTATTCAAAGGCTAGGTGTCAAATTACATTGCTGAGAAACTGAAACAAATAGAGCTGTATCAGTGTTAGATTATGTGTTTGTAAAGCTAATTAAAATCAATTATAGCAAGTTTTCCTTAATACTTAAACATTGTAACTAGTAACAAATTAAAAGGATATTGGTAGCTCTTTTAGTAGGTGTAAAGTGCTTAATATACAACTGAGTAGCAATAGTTTAAGTTTGAACTAAATTGCTCATATAGGTGAAGTTTACAAGTAATTTCTTATTCTAAATATTATTTTTGGATTTATTTGCATACAGTATCAGTGGGAAAAGAGTGTGTATGGAGAGTACATTTATGGCTTTATTGTGGATTACATTATTTAGATTATATGCATTTTAATATGTAGATTATGGTTAGATAAAGTGTCTGCAAGTAACACAAGCAGATCAGAATTTAGTACTAGGGAAAGGTATTTAGGGAATGCTCTCTCTGAAGTCCGTTAGGTTGGTATATATAGCCAGTTCAAATGTTGTGCAGTGAGTCAGCATTCTATTAAAACATATTACAAGAAGAAACCCTCTTGCATTTGTGACTAATTCCCCCACACACCTCAAGAGGGCGCTACAATAGAAGGCCCAAATTATATTGAACTCGATAATAAATTTACATATCTTTGGCATTCGATTATGTGTGTGTGTTCCAACATTTAGTTGGGTAGTTATGATGAAATACCAGAATGCTGATTCAGTTTCTAATGGCAAATAAATTAAATTGACTCACGAACGGACGGAAGTTACGTCAGTATAGCCCCTCTAATAGACGTAAAACAGTAGAACACCAGTCTACAAGATATGAAGAAATATAACCCATTATTCAAACGTGTATTGTGTTACTGTATGACATAATACGGTAACCCTTTTACAACCTGATGACCAGAGATTACATTACAAACTGAAGTTATCATCACTTGGCAGCGTGATAACAGTCTTAAAAGGTCTGATACAAACGCATGACGTAAAATACTACCGCTTTGAGACCCTAATGACCAGAAAGTACTCTACGAACGCAAGTTAACACTATGGAGCGTGGGATCTGATGTAATTGCATGACGGAATACAGTTCCGTTCTGAGACCCTAATGGCCAGAAAGTACACTACGAACGGAAGTTATCACTATGGAGCGTGGGGTCTGATGCAATTGCATGACGGAATACAGTACCGCTCTGAGACCCTAATGGCCAGAAAGTACACTACAAACATAAGTTATCACTATGGTACGTTACAACAGTCTTAATTGGTCCTTTCCGAATGCATGCGTTTGATCTACGTTGCGTGTTGTTCATTTCTTAAAATATGTGTTATTAAAATATATGATATATTTACTATTATATTGTTTATCATATGATGTGCATTTTTCAGAGCATATGATTTATGTTTTTTCTTTGATATGTACTGTTAAATATAGTTATGTTTATATCATGTAATGTTATTGTAATTTGCGTAATGGAATAAAAAAAAAGAATTTTTATGCTGTGCAAACATCATTATGTGGTGTATATGTTTTCGTGTGTGCTGTACATTTTGTGTAATAGTATGTCTTCTATGCTGTTCATATTGTGTTACTTATGTCTTATATAATGTGCTGCTTTTTGTGTTAATCTGTTTTCTATGCTGTGTATTATGTGTTACATTGTGTTTCTATGCTGTCTTCTGTGATGTGCAGATTTTGTTACGGTATGTCTTCTATGCTGTTCATTGTGTCACATTATATATTATATGCTGTACATTTTTGCGTTGCATTACATATTCTATGCTGTACATGTTTATGTTAAATTATACATCCTATTCATTCTGTGTCATATTACATATTCTATGGTGTACATGTTTATGTTACATTATAAATTATATGCTGTACATTTTGTGTTACACTATATATATTCTATGCTGTACATCTTGTGTTACAATATGTCGTCTATGCTGCTCACTCTGTGTCACATTAAATATTATATGCTGTACATTTTTGTTTTACATTATGTCTTCTATCCTCAGTATGCTGTACATTTTTGTGTCGCATTATATATTCTGTGCTGTACATTTTGTGTTACATTATGTTTTCTGTGCTGTACATTTTTGTGTATATTATATATTTAATGCTGTACATTTTTGGTTTACATTATATCTTCTATGATGTTCATTCTGTGCCACATTATATATTGTATGATGTGCATTTTGTGTCACATATATTCTATGTAGTACATTCTTGTGTAAAAATTTTTATTCTATGCTGTACAGTTTTATGTTACATTATATATTATATGCTGTACAATTTTATGTTACATTATATATTCAATGCTGTACATTTTAGTGTAACATTATGTCTTCTATGCCGTACTTTTTTTGTTTCATTATTTCATCTATGCTGTTCATTCTGTGTCACACTATATATTCTACGCTCTACATTCTTGTGTCACATTATGTATTCTACGCTGTACAATTTTGTGTCACATTATGTATTCCATGATGTACAATTTGGGTCACATGATATATTATATGCTGTATATATTTTTACATTATATATTCTATGCTGTACTATAATGTGTTAACATAAAAATTATGGCTGTACATTTTTGTCACATTATGTCATATGCTGTACAATTTTGTGACACAATATGTATTCTATGCAGTACAATTTTATGTTACATTATATATTCTATGCTTTACATGTATGTTACATTTTATATTCTATGCTGCATAGTTTTGTGCTACATTATATAGTCTATGTTGTACAATTTTATGTTGCATTATATATTCTATTATGTACATTTTTTGTCACATTATATTTAAAGAACTACCGCCCAGTTTCTAATCTCCCATTCATATAAATAAAATCTTAGAAAAGGTTGTTCTAACCCAACCTGTATCTCATTTGAATTCAAACAGTCTTTTTAGCAATGTACAGACTGCATATCGCACTTGCCACAGTACGTAAACTACTTTTCTGAAAGAATTTCAATTTTAATGACATTCTCTCTGCTTTGGATAGTGGAAAGATATCAGTCTTCAATCTCCTGGATTTATCTGCAGCATTTGACACAATAGACCATGATATATTACTTCACCGTCTCCAGCATGTATTCGGTATTCAGAATATAGCTTTACAGTGGTTCAAGTCCTACATAGTCAGGAGGACACAAATTATATCTGCAAATGGAATTCACTCCAGCCAAGTTGACGTATGTTGTGGTGTTCCAGATGGAACTGTTCTTGGACCTGTTATATTCATTCTATACACTCAGCCGCTCTGAGTGTCATAGATCATCACCCAGTGTCGAACCAATTGTAAGCTGATGACACCCAAATATACAAGTCTAGCCACTCAATTGAAGTTGATCCTACCATCAGGTGCATTTCTGATGTGAAATCATGGATGACATATAACAAGCTGCAGATGAATGATGATGAAACTGAGGCTATTCTGATCACAACACAAAGACTTTCTCATTCACATCCTTTACCTCAGACAATAGATATCAACAACACCAACATTAAATTATCACAGTCAGAACGAAACCTGTTACTCTAGACAGTACTCTCACATTGCACCAACATGTCATAAACATATGCAAGGCTGCATATCTTGAACTGAGACACATCAGTTCCATTCGTAAATATATTTCAGTTGATGCCACTAAAACACTTGTATGTTCACTAGTACATTCAAGACTGGACTAGTGTAACTCACTTCTGCCTGGTTCGTCACAATATTTACTCCAGATACTTCAAAAAGTTCAAAACACAGCTGCACGGATCATCTTTTGGGTACCTCGATCAGAGCACACCTCACCACTGCTCTGTACCCTCACTGGCTATCAATTCGATATAGAATCAAACACAAATCTTGTTCTCTGTACTATGTTTTACTGACAGACTCCAGTCCAACATACCTATCCAGCCTCACCATGTGTATACACCAGCTAGATACTTACGCTCCTCTTCTGACAATCGTATACTCATTGTTCCCACTGTGAAAACAAAGTCATATGGACAACGTTCTTTTGCATACCAGGGCCCGGCGACGTGAAACGAATTGCTCATTGAAATTAGACACAAAGACACAGTGGTCCCATTTAAGAGTGCTCTTAAAACTCACCTGTTTCGACTGCAGGGACAAACTTAGAGACCTAATAATGTTTTGTATCTTATAAGTTTTCAAAATGTTTTCATGTTGTCCAATTTCATTGTTTTTGTCATTTGTTGTTCTGTAGTGTAGTCATATCATTATATATGGTGTAAAGCGCTTAGAGCTTCGAAACATTAGGCGCTATACAAACTCATTATTATTATTATTATTATTATTATTATTATAATTTTATGTCATGTTTGCCAAGTAAGCCCGCACCACTTGGTGCTTCTTGCTGGTGGGTCTAGGTCTAGTGGTGATGAGAATGATCATAATGTATTAGTTATTATATATTATAGACCCACTTGTCACGTGGTTGTATAAATATAATAATAATAAATACTATAACCCACTCTTTTTTGGTACTCGCTATCTAAGAGATGACCGCCCTCGAAATATTTGCCTCGGTTCGAGTATAAGAATAGACAGAGTAAACTGAGCGGGTATAAAAAATAAAGATAAACAAACAATTTAATCAAGTACATACGCAATTGTCGAACTTCCTTTCTTTTAGGAATACACTCTGCTTTAGAAATACAACTTTCACCGAATTACAATAAAATTCGAAATAGATTTAAATAAATGAGCCGATCTGTTACTGACAGCTTTAAATCATCATAGGATCGAGTGGTACAATCTAAGTCAACGCCTTGTTCTATTTCATAACATAGTAATCCGCAGTCTCCGTTCCTCTGTTGTTGTTCAGACTGTTGGCTCTAGGACACTCCCTACCATCCGCCTCAAGATATTCTCTGCACACGTGGATTTCACCACTGGATTATGCGCCTCAATGCAATCCCTCTCCAGTTTATCTTCCACAGTATACGTCTCAGTTTACGTAACATCAATACGCCCAAAGAAGTTATTTTCTCCCTTTTTAAAGAATTTAACAAACCTAAGTCTCTAGTTACAATTGATACAGTTGAGAATTCTCATTATTCTTGGTTCGAAAATCAGATATTTCTATCAGTGGTAAACAGATTTTACGGCTAGTAATCAACTTCACATGTCCTCAAATGACCGGAGTTAGTCGAATTGCTAATTCGTTACGCCTTGACCTTATACATTTACGCACCATACATCGTGTCTTTGAATTCTGGTCATGCCTTAATTTACACAGCAAATAAATTGAATACACTCCAGCTCTCTAGTCAATATACACTGACAGTGAATCATATATGAAATCTAAATTTGGTGAATTCATATGTATTCTTGTAAATCATATTAACTAATGTAATGCATTAAATTCTTAGAACCTAATTATTATGCAAACAAGATGATAAATTAAAACAATACGTCAAACTTATCCAAGAATTAACGTAAGACTTCCTATTTCTACTTAACATAGAGTTTTACGCTAACATGGCACAGATTAATACTACATCACCCTTAACTAAGAATTAAGGTAAGACTTCCTATTTATAATTCAAAAGCACATTATTATACAAATGTATCAAATGAAATCATGCAAGACCTGTAAACTAAAGCAAACATTATATAAATAGCATCAACAAATTACATGTACATGGAATTGTGACACTATACCTTTGTGGTTTTTGTCACTCAAAGAGTTGTTTTGGCGGCTGCCTGGAGCACGCTTTCTTAAGTTACAAGTGAATTTCATGCAAATCCCCCGGAGTCCTCACGGGTAATTTCTCTTGCAGAAAAAGTATAGACTAATTTCTGGTTTCGATAAGGCGATATTAAATCCTATGAAATTTCGTGTGAAACCACACACATTTTTTAACCATGACCAGTCAGAATCAAATATATTTTGCCACACTTTCTCCCAAAGCCGCTTACGTCCGGTCAGCCTGACCTGATCGTTTTTTAGTAACATAATTTCTGCGTTTTCTCAAGTTTGACAATAATCCCATAAAAATGGAACTTTACAATGTCTCTAGCAGTCATTCTGGCTGCCGAATAAACAAAGGTTCTAATTAGTAACAACAGTCCCACTATTAACAAACATCTTATACTTAGGCGGAACACCCTTTGTCGGGGCTTGTCTCCATAAATCTAACTAACCATTCTTTGGCCTCGACTAATGTATTCTTGATAGATCGCCAGAAATTTCCCCTTCTCAATATTATATGTTCCATGCTGTACATTTTTGTGTTACATTATGCATTCTATATTGTACATTTTTGTGTTACATTATATATTCATTGCTGTACATTTAGTGTTGCATTATATATTCTATTCTTTACATTTTTGTGTTATATTATATATTCTAAGCAGTACATTTATATGTTGCATTATATATTATAAGCCGTAAGATATTTGTTACATTATACATTTTATACTGTACATGTCTGTGTTACATTTTATATTCTATGCTGTATATTTTTGTGTTACATTATCTTTTATATGCTGGACAATTTTGTGTTACATTATGGCTTCTATGCTGTACAATTTTATGTTACATTATATATTATATGCTGTACAATTTTGTGTTACATTAAAAATTCCATTCTTTATATTTTTGTGTCAGATTATTTCTTCTATTCTGTACATTTTTGTGTCACATTATATATTCTATGCAGTAAAATATTGTCTCACGTTATATAGCATATGCTGTACAATTTTGTGTCATATATATTCTATGCTGTACATTTTTATGTTACATTATATATTCTACGCTGTAAACATTATATATTCTTACATTTTTTGTTACTTTATATATTTTATGCTGATCAATTTTATATTACATTTAATATTCTATGCTGTACATTTTTGTGTTACATAATATATTCTATGTTGTACAAATTTGTGGGGGCCTCGAGTGGCCGAGTTCTCTAAAGCGCTCTCCTTTACAGATCACTACATTCTCAGATTCAGCCACTGTGGGTATGTGAGAAATCTTGCCAGTAGCTTCTCGTGGGTAGGTGGTTCTTTCCGGCGGATTTTCCTGGTTCTTCATCCACCTTTAGTACTGGTAGCCATGTATAGCCTATCGTGTGCTGAAAAATGGCGTTAAACCCAACAACAACTACAACAAAAATTATGTGTTACATTATATATTCCATTCTGTATATTTTTGTGTCATATTATGTCGTCTATTCTCTACATTTTCGTGTCACATGAGATATTCTATGCTGTACAATTTTGTGTCACATTATATATTCAATGCTGTACATTTTTGTCTTACGTTATATATTCTATGCTCTACGTTTTTATGGTAGATAATATATTTTACGCTGTAAATTGTTTTTAATACATGATATATTCGTACATTTTTGTGTTACTTTATATATTCTACGCTGATCAATATTATATTACATTATATATTCTATGCTGTACATTTGTTTGTTGCGTTATGTCATTTATGCTGTACATTTTTTGATATATTATATATTATGCGCTGAATATTTTCTGTGTTACATTCTATATTATATGCTGTATATTTATGTGTAACTTTATGTATTCGATGTTGTTCATTTTTGTGTTACATTATATATTCTATGCTTTAAAGTTTTGTGTTACTTTGCGTTACATTATATATTCTATGCTGTATAATTTTGAGTTACATTATATATTCTATGCTGTAAAATTTTGTGTTACGTTTTATATTCTATACTGTACATTTTGTATTACATTATGTGTTCTATGCTGTTGCTTTAGAAAAAACGAATGTGAAAAATGTGACTATGGTTATAACAATCGAGAACAACACAAGTATTGTGGATCAAAATGTGAGGGATGTTTGGCCTCTAAACCTTGTCTGGACAAAGGAAAAGAAAGAGTGCATTGCCATGTTTGTCAGCGCACTTTTGTCAGTCCTACCTGTTACCAACAACATTTGAAGATGCAAGGTTCACAGCAGAAAAATGCTTGTCAACTCCTGAGATTGTGCCCTACTTGTGGACAAGGCATACGTACCAATAGTGCCAAGTTTCACGTTTGTCGAGGTAAGAAACTATGTCACATTTGTCGCCAAATCGTGGATTTGGATCACGAATGCTTCATTCAAAAATACCAACCCCAACCAGAAGATACCCAGAAAAAAGGAAATTTTATCTTTTTTGATTTCGAATGCATGCAAGAGACCGGTATTCACATTCCCAATTTCTGCGTGGCTCATCGAGCGTGCGATCAGTGTATCCAAGAGCCCATCTTTAGTCATTGCCCTCACTGTAGCAAGATTCCTGGAGGACGTGAAAAAATATTTCGAGGGTCAAACACCTTGGTCAATTTTGCCCAATGGATCTTAAACCCCATCGATGAGACGTGGAGTCCAGAAGACATCGAACGTTACGGAGATTGTCATCGCCATGCCATGGTCATGGCTCACAATTTCTCGGGATACGATGGGCAATTTCTGCTCAGATACTATACGGAACAAAGTACCGAACGTCCTAAAGTGACTTTGAACGGAGCCAAAATCATTTACATGCAAGTAGGACAAGTGCAGTTTAAAGATTCGATGAGTTACTTGGCCATGCCATTGAGTCGCATGCCTAAAACGTTTGGAATGCCAGAAATGGCTAAAGGTTATTTTCCACACTTTTTCAATACCGAAGCCAATCAGCGTACCGTTCTACCCCATTTGCCGGAGGCTCACTATTACGACCCCGACAACATGCGTACCGAACAACGAGAAGCTTTCTTCGCTTGGTACCAGACTCACGCCTCGGACCCTTTTGACTTTCAAGAAGAAATGTTAAAGTACTGTCGATCTGACGTGGACATTTTACGACGTTGCTGTGGAAAATTTCGAGAATTGTTCATGGAGTACGGAGGGATCGATCCTTTGAAAGAAGCTTGTACCATCGCCAAAGCATGTTCCTTAGTGTACCGAAAATGCTTCATTCCTGAAAATACTCTAGCTGTCATCAGTCCTCAAACGACGAACTTTGTCAAACGGCAATACTCTGTCAAAGCCCTACGCTGGCTCCATTACTTGTGTGACAAGGAAAACAAATGGATCCAACACTCTCACAACGGAGGAGGCGAAAAGACCATCGGAACGTATTCGGTGGATGGTTGGGACTTAAAAACCCTCAAATTGTGTACGAGTTTAACGGATGCTTATTTCACGGATGCCCTATGTGCTACCCTCAGCGTGACACCAAAAATCAATTTTTACAACGGACTATGGAAGATTTGTACCAGACAACTTGTCAACGACGTTTCAAGTTAGAACAGCAAGGATACCAGGTAGTGGAAATGTGGGAACACGAGTACGATCAGCGTTTGAAAACTGATCCCGAGTTTAAACGCATCGTAGAAAGTTACAAGATGGTGGACCCATTGAACCCTCGGGATAGTTTGTACGGAGGACGAACGAATGCTACTTGTTTGCTGTACCAAGCAGATGAAGAGAAAGGAGAAGAAATCAAATACTTGGACGTGTGTTCGCTGTATCCGTACGTCTGCAAATATAGTCACTTTCCCGTAGGGCACCCAGAACTGATGACAGAACACATTGACTTGGACCACATACGTCAGTATGAAGGATTGATCAAGTGCAAAGTCTTGCCTCCCACAGACTTGTACCATCCCGTTTTACCTCACCATTGCCAAAGAAAACTGATGTTTCCTTTGTGTCGCACATGTGCCGAAACGTGCAACCAAGATCAACCTTGTCAGCACAGCCTGGAAGAACGCGCCTTGACAGGAACGTGGGTGAGCGTGGAATTGTTTAAAGCTCTGGACCTGGGATACCGACTGTTAGAAGTGCACGAAATTTACCACTTTCCCAAGACACAACAATACCATAAGGGCAACGAGACACAGAAAGGTATTTTTGCAGACTACGTGGATGCTTTTTTAAAACTAAAACAAGAAGCTAGCGGCTATCTGTCCTGGTGCCACACTCCCGAAGACCAAAATATATTCAAAGAAAAATATCGGGAGCAGGAAGGCATCACTTTAGACCACATCGAGAAAAACGAAGGAAGGCGATCGTTTGCCAAAGTCATGCTCAATTGTTTGTGGGGTAAAATGGCACAACGACCGTCTTTACCCAAGACGGAGTATTTGTCCGAACCTTCCCGCTACTTCCAGATGATTCACGACAATACCAAAGTCATAAAACACGTGGACGTCATTCGTGAGGACTTGATCTTAGTCAATTACGAAAAAGAACTAGACTTTGTAGAAGCCGACAAATTTGGAAATGTCATCATTGCGGCTTACGTGACAGCCCACGCTCGCTTAAAATTGTACGAAGTGTTAGAACTGCTAGGAGATCGCGTCCTGTATTTTGACACAGACAGTTGCATCTACATTCACCGACCGAACCAGTGCAACCCTACCATCGAAGGAGACCGTTTAGGAGCCTGGACCGATGAACATCCCGACGACAAGATTCTAAGTTTTGCAAGTGGTGGTCCTAAAAATTACGGCTACGAATACCGAGACCTACAAGGAGATATGCACACCGAATGTAAAGTAAAAGGATTGACTCTCAATTATCGCACCAGTCAAGTGGTGAACTTTGACGTACTACAAGAAGCCTTGCAGTCTGGACAGGATGAAACTTTTAAAGTGACTACCCACGAACCGCACAAGATCGTACGGTTAGCCACACACCAAATCGTCAGTAGGTCTTTGGAAAAAGTCTATCAAATCGTGTACCAGAAGAGAGTGCGGCTTCCCAATCACTTCACTTTACCGTACGGTCACGTCGAGATTGGGCAGCATATAAAAAGGGACATCGTCCAAGACCAATAGTTCATTGTGACTAACACTGCCAAGCGAGAAAGATGAATCATTTCACACACCAAGTATCGAGCGTAAGACTCAAGCAGATTTACGAATGAAAAGGGTACGTAATGGGAAACATCTACGCTGGGACACAAGCGATAGCTGACCAGATTTTAAACCATGTGTGTGACGGATATAGAAAGCAACATGAACTTTCTCCTATTTGATTGTTTGTTACTTGTTTTGGTTTAGCTTTTTTCTTAAAAATGGATATTAATTGTTGTATGAAAAGTAAAATTCTTATATGAAATGCGTATGCGTTGTATGTAAAGTGAGGTCTTTTTGAAGGCATACAATTTAATTATAAAAGTATTTTTTTCTAGATCAAAGATTTGTTCTATGTTCAGATTTGAATGTTTTAAATGGATAGTGCTTAGACCAAAGCACAGGCCAGAGAGCCTATGTATATACTTGAATAAATGTTTTGAACCCATGTTTCTTTCTGTATGTCTATGTTTGTCCCTATCAGCCCTTTCTCCGTACAAGTCTATTTTACCCTATAAATAGTTTCGACCCTCTTTAAACACAATGAAGTCACCAATGTTCAATTCCCTTAGAACTTCAGGTGAGATTCTTATGTTAAATTCCCATTGACACCAATTCTGATATATCCATGTTTAACGTTACGGTCCCATTGACGCTAAAGTGACCCAATCCTTGTCGCTATGTTCAATTCCCCATTCACTCCTAGTTACATTTCCCCATGTTAAATTCCCCTTGACGCTAGATTTGCCCAAGCCCTTTTTGACTGGATTTTCCCTTGACGCTAGAGTGCCCCCATATACTACTATCGTACTCTTTTCCCTTAGAACTATAAAAATTCCAGGGCTAATTTCCTCTCCTTTTTTATTACAATGTTGTTCTATATATAATAATTCCCAGTTGACTTTGCCAACGTCATTTGTCCATTATGTATGCAAATTTGTATTTTTAGTTTGTGTGTTTGTACTGTATGGACGGCACTGACTATTCCAAATTAACGAGTTGTAACACTTATGTAACTTTGGTGTAATTTTGAATATTTTATACTAATTAAATAATGTATAGAAATTTAATAATATTAATAATAATTTAATTATTAAGTCCAAAAGGGTGCATTTTATTTAAATAGTTTATGTGTTTTTGTTATCTAAAAGTTTTTTTAAAATGCTGTGGCATTGTTATAAAACATATGTCTATTTGTGATGTGTTTTATCGTTGGTCGTTTGGATAGTCACAGTCATAGGGGTCGTAATCATAAAATCTTGAGTAATCTAAATTAGACTGTTGGAAATAGTTTCAATCATTACAGTTATTATTGAGAAAATGCGCTTACTTTTGGTAGGACACAGCATCATTGCTAGGTTGAGGAGAAGTTCTGTTGTGAGCTTAGTGAGAGTACCACCCGGGCTTGCTGTGGAATATTTTGGGATACCCGGGGCGTGGGTATCTACATTCTTGGACTGACAGTATTCGATTGTGCCAGACATTGTTTTCTTACAAGTGGGAGAGAATGAAATAGGATTTAAATCGCCTTCTGTGATAGTGACCGAAATTCAGGAGTTATGTTGGCAATTCAGAGAAATGGGAGTTCGGTACGTTTTAATTGGATCCCCTCTTATGAGACGTCGGCTTAGAAGGGTTGCAATGAGAGAGTACAATTTCATTACTCTTTACATTCGAGTGGAACTCGCGGGATTAGTTCGTACAGTTCCTGGTTTTTAGTGGTGTGTAACACTTGAACATATCAAGCATGGAACAAGATTACCGAAACCAACTGATTGAGAAAAATGACTTCATAAGTTTTGATATATACTAGCTGCACATGACCAAGTTATCTAAAGCAACTGTCTCTAATCCATGGAACAATATTGCAAAATGTTCAAAAACTGTCGAATGAGGGCAGATAATGTTGTTTTCAAACTGATGAACAGTGATGATGAAGATGAGTACAGAAACAAGAAAAAAACCTATAAAGCACATCGATGAAGAAGATTACTTAACTTAATTTCAAATAGGTCTGTCAAATGCAAACTCAGAATGTTTCAAGACTCGTGACTGAACAATAAAGCAGATGTGATTCAGTCATACGCAAACGGGAATGATATGACGGACTTCTATAAAAATAGTTAAGTGGGATACCGTTGGGCAGGGGTGGTGAACCTATGGCACGCGTGCCCAAAGTGGCACGTGAGATGATTGTGCGTGGCACGTCATTATGCTGATATGAAACAAATTATTCATCTTGCTAAATCACTGAAATCTCAATTTAGTATAATTGCTACTGTAAACATATTTTAGAAAGGTTTAACTGATATGGAAGAAGTCCTATCGACCTACCCTATCCTATTCAATCTTATTTTTTACATATAATTTACTGACTTACTTACTGTTTTCGCTAGGGGGCGCGGGTGCACAATAGATTTTAAATAAGATACGTTCGTATTTTGAACGAGATCTCGCTAGCTCTCGTCTGCCATGTTGTTGATTTTGAAAATTATTACAAATAATCTTTTAAATATAAACCTAAAATGTCGTTCTCAAAGATAAAGAAAACTAAGCTTGCCGAAGAAGGAAGTGGCAGAGATTTCCAAGAGTGGTGGACTCAACGATATGGAATGATCAACAAACGGAATAGGGCCTTTTGTGTCATGTATTCGAAAAGTGTTGTTTGTCAACCGTCTTCAGTTAAACGTCATTATGAGAGCAATCACGGCTGGCTTCTTGGCAAAAGCGAAGATGAACAAAAAGAACATATATCGCGTGAGATAAAAAAAATAAACTTACAAACCAGTTATTTTGCCAAGTTTGTTAACAGTACATCTAATTTAGTGGCTGCGAGTTTTGAAGTTTCAAAACTCATAGCTAGGCATGGCAAGCCTTTCAGCGATGGTGATTATATAAAGGAATCGTGGTTAGAATGTGCATCTTATTTGTTTGAAGACTTTCAAAATAAAAACAAAATTATTCAGAGAATAAAGGATTTGCCAATTAGTCGAAATACGGTCAAAGAGAGAGTTATTACATTGAATTATAATATTGAAGAACAAGTAAAATAGGATATTAATTCATGTCACGTCTACTCTATTTGCCTCGATGAAAGTACTGATGTGACATCGTCCGCTAGGTTGGCCATCGTTGCTAGATATGTTAGGATTGAATTTTTAGTAAAATTAATAAAGATTGATATTTTCTTTGAATGGTATTAAAGTAAAGAGTTTCTAAAATATATTAAAGGTAATTTCACTTGTTTTTGAAGTACAACTATACAGAATAGAAAGGGTTGCTGAGCAAGTGGAAATTAGGCAATGTATATCGATGTGTTGTGTAGAAGCAGCAAGATACTAAAGCTTGCCAATGTATAAGCTGTGTGGAAACATATAACAAAAATACATAATACATGAATTTTGCCTAGCTACAATTCTAAGTACCAACAGTAAAAATATGTCTCTGACCTAGTTATTGGCAAAGGTTCAATTCGGTTAATAAAGGTGGAGTAACTTCTCTCTCTCTGAAGCTTTAGACAATGCGAAAACAAATGGCTTCCAACTAACGGATATCCATATTTGGTCTGACGTCGTTAAGACAAATATAAAATTGAGTCTTATGACGTCAATAAGATGGTTTTCACCCGCTGGAACTGGTCTCGACCGGATTGTAGAGTTCGTAGTTTTCTGACTGATGCATAAAGGGTATGACCTTGTCTAACCCTGAATCTGGCCGCGTACGTATATATAGAAATGCGCGAATCAGGTCAGATTAGTTATACGTATCAGCAGAAAACTGACGTTGACTCTTCAATTCCAGGTAAGCAACTGTACATGTTATAATTTCTTGTAAGGAATAAGTATTTTTAATGATTGAGATTTTAATGGTAAAATTGTTTTGTGTGCAACATTACTATTGAATTCCTTTATTTATAATATATTGTAATGGAATGTTTAAATGTTTTAAAGAATTTATATTTATGTAACTTTTATTATAAAGGTTGAATTAGATACCAACTTCATACTTTGATTTAATGTTGAAATAAAGTATTTCTTAAGTAAGAAAGAGTAATTTCTAGCAATATATTCTAAATCAATATTCTTAATATTCTGTTTTAAAATGAGTAAAATGCATTAACTGTTATTACATTTAATACTTTTACTATCTAGAAATTGATTGAGAATTAACTAGTGAATAATATTATAAGGTGCAGAAGTTATATGAATAAAATGAAGTTGGAAAGCTTAAAGATGAAAATGTAATATGTATTTTATGAATTTTATTATAAAGCTTTTAGATGTGTTTCTAGAATGTAGTAATATATATGTGTTGATTATTTAAATAAAGTTATACGTATCAGCAGAAAACTGACGTTGACTCTTCAATTCTAGCTACGATTCCGTACCTGAATTCCCTAGACATTTCTATCATCTGGTGACACTCTTTATCTGGGGACTCAACCTTTTTCTTCTTGCTATCTTCCTGAGTTCCCGGCCTGAGTTTATGAGACTGATCTATAGAACATTCCAGCTAAACATCTAAGAAAAGTCTCATAAAAGTTGGTGGAGCATAAGTGATGAATAAAGGTGTCACCCCACACAACTATAACCTGCGAAACAGACTCATTCCGGAACTACTCCAACCTTCCGACTTCACTCCGCCCAGCTTTACTTCGACTCCCAGACCAACAGCGCCACCACATTCTGAAGAACCTTCGACATTTCCAACAACCTCCCTGCTATTGAACACAACAGCTTCAACATATACTTCGCCAGTCACGATCTACCCTCCTTTGTCTACTCTACAGACGACCCTGACCAACGCCACCAGTATTCTTACCACTCCTAGTCCAGCACCAGTGATTTTACCTCCTCTTGACCTCGACTCAACAGATCCAACGCCCAGTCTACCAGTAGCTACCCCACGCAAGCCTGATTCTGATTTCACCTCTACATTTGGACGTGTGACCCCAAACAGTGCCTTTCAACCAAACTGTGCGCCTGAACTTACAAAAACATTACCTGTGCTAGATTATGAACATTTATCCAGGATTCATATTCATTCTGGAGACAACAGATCCGCACAAAAAGGTATGTCCTCAGCTATTAAATTAGATGTTTTTAATGGTGATCAATCTCAGAATCCTGTTACATGGTTAGAACATTTTGTACAATGGGCTAGGTTTTATGAATTGTCAGATGATAAGATTTTGAATGCTTTTCCTTTTCATCTTCAGGGACATACCAAAATTTGGTATGATACATTGTCAGATAGTGATAAAAGCGATTGGCACACTCTAGTCTCAACTTTCAAATCTAGATTTCACAATGACGATGTTATTCTAGATCTATCAATTTTGCAAACTCAGCAAGGGTCTTCTGAACCAGTTTTAGACTATCTAAGCCGCCTTTTGCGAATCACAACTAACAAAACCATTCCAGATCAAGTTTTATTAGCAGTGGCATTGAATGGATTGAAACCATCAGTAAAACGAATTGTTATGAACAAAAATCCAACTAGCATGTCAGATTTACGACAAGCTGCAGTTTTAGCGGAAAAGTCCATTGCATCTGCTAATGAATCAGATCTGTCAGCCCTTAACACACTTATTGACGAAGTTAAACAGCTAAAAGATGAGGTTAAAGTCTCTAATTCTAAACAAAGTGAGTTCATTAACACATACTCGCAACCACCTGCCAGTTCCAATTATACTAGGCAGACATTTCGCACTCCAAGACCCCAAGCGCGAGGTTCAGAACAAAACAGACCTATTCCAAATTATGCTAGCAATAACTTACCACGGCAAGGTATGCGTTACCACCAGCAACCACAAAATCGCTCTCCAAACACTTGTTTCTATTGTCTCGGTTCCTGTTTTTCGAAGTCCGTTTGTCCTGCTCGAAATGCACAGTGTCACCTTTGTCACAAGATAGGTCATTTTTCACGTGCATGCATGTCCACTCGTAAACAATAGGAACGCGCACCTCACGGTAGGACACGAACCTGTCGTGAGCTTGACCAAGAACCACAAATCACACTAGTTACACCTATTCACAAAAATCTTGTTCCTCTTTTTGTTAAAAACAAAATCACGAATGCATTAGCGGACACAGGCGCGTCCATTTCGGCCATCAATTCAAAATTTCTTTCTCGCGCAGGATTCAATTCACGTCAAATTCAACCTTCAAATCTTAATAATATTATCGCGGCGGGGGGTGAAAAACACGCAATTTTTGGAATGATCCCACTTAATTTGAAAATAGGAGGTGTAAGTTTTTCTCATACATTCTATATTATTCCTGCACTACATCATTCTGTCATTCTCGGAATTTATTTCTTGAGTAAATACAAGGCAGTAGTGAATCTAGATACACAAACGCTCTCCTTGCTAGACGATACGGTAATTATCAATCTGATACGTACTGAGTCAGGATTAGCACGTGTAAACAAAAGTACAACGGTTCCACCAAACTCAAGTTGTTCTATTTCTGTTAGTATCAGTAAAATAAAAAAGGGAACGCCTGTTTTACTAGAACCATCTCATAATATGTCACACTCCACATTTTTGACAGCTAGAACAATTGTAACGGTTTCGAAAAATAACCTTGTTCAGATCTTGAATCCTACTCCACAACCTATAAACATACTTGCAAATACCGTACTAGCTTATGTAGATGTACTACACCCACAAACCATAATCACTGTTAGTGAGGACACTTATGACAAGAATATCACATCTGATACACCTGACATTGTGGACACACAAACTAGTAAATCACAAGAACGAATTAATTTTGATTTACACTCTTCAGATTTGTCAGAAAATCAAAAACAAGAACTTCAATTATTTCTGAATAAACATAGGGATGTGTTTGCCTTGAACTTAGATGAATTAGGAAGTACTACAGTATTTACTCATCGAATAGAGACAGGTGATTCCATGCCAATTCGTTGTCAACCTTATCGTGCGTCTCCGCACATCAATAAAGAAATTGATAGACAGGTAGATGAATTATTAGAACACCAACTAATCGAACCCAGTTCTTCTAGCTATGCATCTCCAGTTGTTTTAGTCAAAAAGAAAAATGGGGAATATCGTTTTGCTATTGACTATAGGAAACTTAATCAGGTGACACAACCAATGACATTCCCTCTTCCAAGATTAGAAGATGTAATTGATGCAGTTGGACAAACTAAACCATGTCTTTTCAGTACATTAGATTTAAATTCAGCATTTTGGCAAATTAAAATGGACCCAGCGACAAAACATAAGAGCTCTTTCATAACATCACGTGGTCTTTACCAATGGAATGTAATGCCGTATGGACTCAGGAATGCGCCCGCCACATATTGTATTCTTTTAGGTCATGTACTTAAAGGTATACCGTGGTCAACATGTCTTGCATACATAGATGACATTATTATTTTTTCCAATTCATTTGAAGAACACTTAGCACATCTTGAACTTATTTTTGATCGATTACGTCAAGCAAACTTGACACTCAAACCATCAAAATGTGTATTCGCAGCATCTGAAGTTATTTATCTTGGTCATAAATTCTCAACAAAAGGAATCAAAGTAGATGAGTCCAAAATTGACACAGTTACACAGTTTCCTGTTCCAAAAACACTGAAAGATGTTAGGAGTTTTCTAGGGTTGTGCAATTATTACAGAAAATTTGTCCAAGGATATTCTACAATAGCAACACCTTTAAATAAATTATTGACAAAAGACAGTTCATTTCTTTGGACAGACAAGTGTCAAAAAGCGTTTGAAACTCTTAAGACAGCCTTGACCACAGCTCCTATCTTGGCTTATCCTGATTTTAATAAACCATTTAGACTCACATGTGATGCCAGTGGTACAGCTCTAGGTTATATTTTGTCTCAGATAGGGACAGACGACAAAGAACATGTTATTGCTTACGGTGGACGAGCATTAACAAACGCTGAAAGACAATGGTCAGTAACTGAACAGGAGTATCTAGCGGTATTAGAAGGTATCAGAACATATCATGTTTACCTATCACATCAGAAATTTACTGTTGTTACAGATCACAAGGCACTAGTTTGGCTAAAGACAGTTAAGCACACTTCGAATAGACTAATTCGTTGGTCACTTCGCTTACAGGAATACGATTTTGATATCGTATACACTCCAGGCCATAAAATCACAAATGCAGCCGCACTCTCACGTCGAAACTACGACCAAACAGCTAAGACTGACAGCCAATTAGAAAAATCTCCAGCATACACTAACACTCAGGCTCAGTTAGAAACACCAGTACACTCCATTCAAGAAGAAATGACAGAAATTACATTCTTTTACGATAACAAAGATGTTACTAACCTATTTCCAGTACATACTAATGATAACATACCTAGCGGTAGTTCTGAAGAACTACCGGATATCGCCCAATATCAGCGCGAGTGCCCTGATTTTAAGGACATGTATGTTTACTTAGAACAAGGAATATTACCAGAAAACACTCGTCGCACAACAGCTATTCCATATGAAGCAAATCAATATGAACTAATCAATGGTGTCTTACATCATTTTTTCCAGCCTCGTACAAAACACAAAACTTCTCCAGATCAACTCATAAAACAAGTTGCTTTACCCACAAATTTGAGACTTGATGTCCTTCTATCTTATCACGATTCAAAAGCAGGTGGCTGTCATTTTGGTGTTCAAAGAACATATCAAGCCATCAAACAGAAATACTATTGGCCTAAAATGTATCAACATGTGTATGACTACATTACATCATGCTCTAAATGTCAACTCATTAAACGAGACACAAATGCACGAAAAGCCCCATTGCACCCATTGCCCCCAGAAGACGTATTCTCTAGGTGGCACATGGACATTTTGTGCATGCCAAAAAGTAAGGAAGGTTATCAATACATCTTATTAGTGACAGATAGTTTGTCACATTGGTGTGAAGCCTTGCCCTTACGTTCTCAAACAGCAACAGAAATCGCCAATGTTTTGTACAATGAGATATTTACACGTTATGGTGCACCGCGAACACTTGTCAGTGATCGTGGACGAAATTTTATGTCTCAAATTGTACTCGCACTTTGTGAACTATTTCAAGTAACACGTCACCATACTAGTTCATACCACCATCAAACTAATAGTTCCTGTGAAAGGACCAATAGTACCATTAGTCAGGCACTAAGGGCTTACTGTAGCAAACATCAAGATGATTGGCCGTCCATATTACCCAGCGTAATGATGGCATTCCGAATGAGTCCAGCAGTTAATTCTACTGGATACTCACCTTATTACATAGTCTTTGGGAAAGAAATGACTTTACCCTTAGATGTGTCTCTTACGCCTAAAGAAACGGTACAAACACAAACACAACAGTACATAGATCAGTTGATTCAAAGATTGAAAATAGTTCAAGAAATAGCTAAAGCAAATACACGTGAAGCACAAAACACAAGCAAACAGAGGTTTGACCAGAAAGCAAAGGAACCGTCCTTTCGCGTTGGAGATTATGTACATTTACAAATCTCACATATACCTGTAGGGTTATCAAAAAAACTTTACCCTCGTTGGGAAGGTCCATATTACATCACCCAAGTAGGTCCAAATAGCACCTACAGATTACGTCGTTGTTCAGACAATAAAGAAATGAAATCACTTGTACACGCAAACAGGCTTAAGCACTATAAAGATCCTAGGGATTATAGACCTCCGACACCGGACACAGTCAGTACACCTCCACAGTCGACTCAAACATCACATGATCAAGCAAGCGATGAGCACACACCAACCAACAATGGTACCGAATGGTACTTAGTTAATAAACTGTTGAAATCCAAATGGATTTTTGGGAAAAAGCATTATTTGGTTAAGTGGTCAGATGGATCCACGCCATCATGGCAACCAACTGAGAATGTGTCTCCAGCATTAAAACAAGCATTTCACAGTAAACGCACACAATCAAACGCACGTCGCAAACGACGAAGTCGAATATTTCGTCATTGAATTCAATACGAAATTTAGAAGGAAATTTCTTCGCAACTGAGAGAGTTAATGCTAGTCCTTTCCGCCATTCCATCACTTCCTCGTGCCTTCTATCTTCTTTCTTCTTCTTTCGCCGGCAAAACACTCAAATTCTTTTCTTTTCTGTAAGGTATGAGTGGAATGTGGATTTGGGTCATAGGACTGCTTCTTCTGACTCTGAATCCAGGGTCTGCTGTAGATGTGCAAAGATTAAACTATGGAGTTATCTTCCAGTCTCTCTCACCAGTATATTGTTCAGCTGATAAATGGATACACACGTTTCAAATACAACTCCCAGAGAACATTTCTGTCGATCCTATAGAATATTGTCAAAAAAGTGTAAAATGTGCATACAAAAATACACTACTTCAACAACTAAATGCAATACGTCTTACAATGAATGCACAGTTTAACGAAACAATCTCATTAATTAATGAGTTAATACCAGAAGGTGTTTTTCAGTCTTCAAATTTGTCAAAAAGAGCAATTTTGCCCTTCGTTGGTGAAATAGGTAAAAGCCTATTCGGTTTAGCCACAACAGGAGATGTTGCCACATTAGTAAGTCACATAAATATGCTGACAAAACAGAATAATAAAATGCTCAGTGCTCTTGCCCGACATGGAGGTGATTTTTCCTCCTATATTTCACAAGTCGACAATCGTTTTAAAAATATATTATCTGCTATTGGTCAAAACTCGAAAACGCTTCAATTACTAGAACAAACAATGATTGAAAATGAAGAAAACATACGCCAACAATATCAGAAAACAGAAGAAGTAATTGCCTCACAAATGTTAGATTCCCAGCAAATTAGGCATGAATTAGAGAAATTACAGATAGCAACTGCAGAATTGGCACCAGGAAAATTGCCTCCGATACTGATTCCACCTCATATTTTAGCAGACTCAATCAATCAAATCGAAACTATGATATCTACTGATTATCCAGGCTATTCAGTAACACCGAAAGATCCACGCTATTATTATCAATATGGGTCATTTATGGCAACGCGTAAAAACCGAGACTTATATATTGCCTTGCAAATTCCAATCTCATCTCGACGACGACCATTCGAAATGTATCGAATTCAATCATTTCCGGTCCCAATTAACACTTCATCTACACATGTTACGCAATTACTTGATTTACCAGACATAATGCTTGTATCTGATGACCACCAATTTTACACAACACTAGCATTATCGACCCTAAATCAATGCACCGGTAAGGACATTTTACATTGTAACATCCGCCCTACACTCAAACCTTTGTCTCAACCTGAGTGTATCAATAGTCTATTCCAAGATGATAAAAATAATATCCATCAGACTTGTAACTTCCGTTTCATGACAAACCGAGTCGTGCCACATATTCTAAATATTTCCTCAAATCAAATATTAGTTTACCTTATGGACGAAATAATACTTGAATGTCAAAATCAACGTCGCATTGTTAAAGGTTGTCGTTTCTGTATTATGAGTATCCCTTGTCACTGCGCAGTTGTTACTACATCTATGACATATGACGGACATATCACTACTTGTTCTGACAATTCGACTGAAATTACCCAACTTCACCCAATTAATTTAGCACTTTTACAACAATTTTTCAACTCCACACATTTAGCAGCCATTTTAGGTAATACATCTTTTGACAATCCTTTGACTATCTCTATACCTGAATTTAAATTGTATGAACATCAAATGTCGCAATTCCTTGCTACAGATAAGGAAATTGACTTAAGTCTTAAGAAAGTAGCGGCACGTGCTAAAAGCGATCAAAGAATCTTTGCGTCCTTAGCGGAAACAATGTTGAGTGGTGAAATTTCAATTGATGATGATTCCTGGTTTGATCCCAAATCTATTATGACTATCAATAGTTTATCTGTATCTATTTTGAATACATTGGCAATTGTTTGGCTCATATGGCGATTTAGAACATTGTCAACGGCACTCTTACTTGTTCATTCGACAAAAGCAGAATCTACAGTACATTTCCAGTATACCATAGCACCGACAACTATTGTTCCTGATTGGTTTACTACAGTCTCTGATGTACTCACTTGGGATCACTTGATCTTTTCAGTTTCAATTATGACATTTGTAATTGCTCTCGTCCAAGTCTATAAATGGGTCCAATGCGCGAACTAAGCTTCGTCTTGAAATTACTACAGGAGTTCAATGCGTACTTGTTGACATACTTCAACTTGGTCTGTGTCCTTCATATTGGAACATTACTGGACCTTTGATGATTGAGAACCTTCATGTCACTGGTTACTTACGACCTCAACTACATGTCACATGGACAGGTTTTAAACTTACCAAAGTAAACACTAACTTCGAACTAACTATACCAACCTCTTTCAGTATTGATCTTGTCTCTGCATTCAAATTGCGTTCAATTTTTCGCAAGCCTTTCTGTGCATATGTTATTTGGACACACCATGATATTGCGTTTCCACTACGTCCTGACGGAAGTATTTCCGAATGTTCTCCTCGAACATACCCTTCCGTGCCACCCTACTCGATATTACCGTAAATATACACATATGAATACATGCCCTCGCATTCTTAGGTCAAGATGATAATACAGAAAAGGACAATCAAATAATAATGATCATATGATAATAAATTCATCGTCTTCTTATTTCTATAAATTAGATTATATCAATATATATATATACTTAGATAAAATAACAACACACATAATTGTGATTTAACATATACGTATTAATTCCGCTCCTATTACTATTTTATTATAAGACTAAGAATTACTTGAAACATACAATTATACTTATTCTTTTTGTCTTTTCAAATTCAGCACCATACCGTCGGATACAACGACACCGGATATATATATATATATATATATATATATATATATATATATATATATATATATATATATATATATATATATATATATATATATATATATATATATATATATATATATAAATATATATATTACAAATCCAAAAACAAAACCTACCTTGGACTAAAATAAGTAAATACCTTTTATTAAATAAATAAATCTAGTTAACCAAATTTACAACAAAAACAACTCAATACATACCAACCATGGCAGACTCTATTACATTTGATTTTGGTCACAACAAAACTATAACCATAAGAAACCCTGAACTTGAAAAAATAGTTGAAGCCTTGCCAATATTACAGAATATTCATAAGTTTACCATCACTCCCTTTCAAATGTACGAATATGATATTTCGGTCGCTCGACATTTATTTTTGTCAAGAACCAGGGGCACAGTACTATATAACAACCCAAATTCATTATTTGAAGCAGTTCGCATTGCAGCATACCTCTCAATACCTGAAGAAACGCTAGCTCGCCTGCTCTCCGGTATTGTGCCCTCTTCTGATATGATTCCACGTTATTTAGGTTTTATTCATCAACTTTTAATCGAAGGCTACACTGGATTAGCCGAATTGTATATTCGTGATGCAAAGTTACCTCTTTCTTTGCTACAAAACCCACGAATTAGTTATCGCAAATTCAAAAAACAATGTCGAGACGCACATAACCTTGAAGAGTATTTAACCAAATGTGTCCGACCAAGATGTGTGTGTGAACGATGCACTCAGCACCGTGCAGACATCAATCAATACCCACCAACCAGGTACGTACCACGACTTAAATACCCCGGAAGGATACGTTTCTTCCCGGAACAGAACGCCCTACCCAAATATTTACAACTCAAAAAAACAAAAGCTAATGAAGAAAATAGAGCAGCACCACAACAATAGAGATTAAAAATGAAACACAACTTCACATAACAGTATGAACAACAACATCTATCTAAGGACCTCTGCGACGATAATCGTCTGGAGACCCCCTTCCTCGTCATGATGATAATCGTCTGATGAGCCCCTAGCCTTGCCTAGCCTAGCCTAGTCTAATTAGAGGTAGGTTTTGTAGTTTTGTAGCCTTGTGTATTTAATATAATAACCTAAATTTAAAAAAAAAAAAAAAAAAAAAAATTATTTCCGATGTTGTTTCATAGTATCTTATGAAGGTATTCTATGTTGTGAAGTTTATTCCCATTGTATTTTTGGGGAATTTTATTACAAACTTTGCATTATACTTTTATTGTATTTTTTTTAGAATTTGACTGAGTATTGTGCAATACATTTCCCATTGTGTTCGGGAATTTTATCAAATATTTTGCATTACATTGTACTTTTTGAATTTGACTGAGATTTGTGCAATACATTTCCCATTGTGTTTGGGAATTTTATCAAATATTTTGCATTGTATTGTACCTCTTTAATTTGATTAAGTATTTTGCAATGTACCTTCTCATTGTATTTTTTGTATTTTACTTAGTATTTTGCAATGTATTTGCAGTGTCTACATTGTATTTGTAAACTTTGCGAAAATGTCTCGCAATGTTTTTTTTTATCATTGTATTTTTGATTTTTCACCTTTCATCTTGTTTTGATGAATAAAATTGATTTTTTCTTTTCGAGCCTCGAGGACTCGGCTCAAATAAACTAGAGGGTATTGTTAGGATTGAATTTTTAGTAAAATTAATAAAGATTGATATTTTCTTTGAATGGTATTAAAGTAATGAGTTTCTAAAATATATTAAAGGTAATTTCACTTGTTTTTGAAGTACAACTATACAGAGTAGAAAGGGTTGCTGAGCAAGTGGAAATTAGGCAATGTATATCGATGTGTTGTGTAGAAGCAGCAAGATACTAAAGCTTGCCAATGTATAAGCTGTGTGGAAACATATAACAAAAATACATAATACATGAATTTTGCCTAGCTACAGTTCTAAGTACCAACAGTAAAAATATGTCTCTGACCTAGTTATTGGCAAAGGTTCAATTCGGTTAATAAAGGTGGAGTAACTTCTCTCTCTCTGAAGCTTTAGACAATGCGAAAACAAATGGCTTCCAACTAACGGATATCCATATTTGGTCTGACGTCGTTAAGACAAATATAAAATTGAGTCTTATGACGTCAATAAGATGGTTTTCACCCGCTGGAACTGGTCTCGACCGGATTGTAGAGTTCGTAGTTTTCTGACTGATGCATAAAGGGTATGACCTTGTCTAACCCTGAATCTGGCCGCGTACGTATATATAGAAATGCGCGAATCAGGTCAGATTAGTTATACGTATCAGCAGAAAACTGACGTTGACTCTTCAATTCCAGGTAAGCAACTGTACATGTTATAATTTCTTGTAAGGAATAAGTATTTTTAATGATTGAGATTTTAATGGTAAAATTGTTTTGTGTGCAACATTACTATTGAATTCCTTTATTTATAATATATTGTAATGGAATGTTTAAATGTTTTAAAGAATTTATATTTATGTAACTTTTATTATAAAGGTTGAATTAGCTACCAACTTCATACTTTGATTTAATGTTGAAATAAAGTATTTCTTAAGTAAGAAAGAGTAATTTCTAGCAATATATTCTAAATCAATATTCTTAATATTCTGTTTTAAAATGAGTAAAATGCATTAACTGTTATTACATTTAATACTTTTACTATCTAGAAATTGATTGAGAATTAACTAGTGAATAATATTATAAGGTGCAGAAGTTATATGAATAAAATGAAGTTGGAAAGCTTAAAGATGAAAATGTAATATGTATTTTATGAATTTTATTATAAAGCTTTTAGATGTGTTTCTAGAATGTAGTAATATATATGTGTGTTGATTATTTAAATAAAGTTATACGTATCAGCAGAAAACTGACGTTGACTCTTCAATTCCAGCTACGATTCCGTACCTGAATTCCCTAGACATTTCTATCATCTGGTGACACTCTTTATCTGGGGACTCAACCTTTTTCTTCTTGCTATCTTCCTGAGTTCCCGGCCTGAGTTTATGAGACTGATCTATAGAACATTCCAGCTAAACATCTAAGAAAAGTCTCATAAAAGATATCACAAAGAAAACGAAATGCATGAAGAAACAATAAAAATATCAATTTTATCGACAACAACAACAGGTGCAGATTTATGTGAAACTGTTGTAACTGAACTTAGATATGCAGGTGTAGATATAACCAAAAATAGTTTCTGTAACAACTGATGGTGCTCCAAGCATGACTGGAAAAGACAGGTTTTGTTACATTATTTACAAGACATGTTGGGCACCCACTGTTAACCTTTTACTGCATTGTTCACCAGGAAGCCCTGTGTGCAAAATCCGGCTTAAAGGAACTTGAAGTCATTATGAAATGTGTCACAAAAACTGTAAATTTCATTACTGCACGTGCTTTAAATAACAGAAAATTTGCAGAGCTGTTAAATGAAGTTCAATCAGCTTACTCTGGTTTACTAATGTATGTTGGCTTAGTAGAGGTCGGGTTTTGGAACGTTTTGGAGAATGCCTTGATGAAATTCGAATGTTTATGGATGATAACAAACAGAAATGCTCAGAATTAACTGATGTTGACTGGCTCAGCAGACTAATATTCTTTACAGATTTTTTATTACATCTAAATGAACTTAATACTAAGTTGCAAGGGTGCGGAAAAACTGTTGATGAGGCATTTGAGATTGTGAAAGCATTTGAAAAGAAGCTGAAGATTTACAAACGTGATCTAGAGAAAGAAGAGTTTCACTATTTTAAGAAACTTGAAAAATTGTATGCTGATCTAGAAATTCAAGAAACTGTTGTCAAAGATTCTCAGATGAGGCTGTTTTTCGAGATAATTAATGCAACTCTTGAACAATTATCGTCGCGTTTTGAGCAGTTCAAAAAATTCGAAGACACTGCAAAATTTATAAAATATCCAGATACAATCGATTTTGAAAATCAAGATCTGGCCATGTTTTCTTGGATAGAATTACACGATTTTGAAATGCAACTTGTTGAGTTACAGTCCAGTGCAATTTGGAAACAAAAGTTTGTTGACTTGCGAGTGCGATTAGAAATAAGTCAACGTGAACGGTTAAATGGATCATTAGAATCTCAGATATCGGCCGAAAATGAGGTTCTCAAAGTCTGGAAAGACCTGCCTGGAACATTCAACTCTCTGATAAAAGTAGCAAGGGCGATTTTGTCAATTTTCTCTTCTACTTACTCATGTGAATCGTTATTTTCAACAATGAATTACATAAAATCGAATACCAGAAATTGCTTGACTGATGATATGAGTGTAGCTTGTGTATCTTTGAAAAATACAAAATATACTCAAGATATCAAACTGTTATCGTCTACCATACAACAGCAAAAGTCACATTGATTGACTTGTCTATGACTCCTATATCGTAAGCTAGGCTTAAGTCACGAAATAACAATAAACGCTTTATATTGTAATTATAATTTTAAGCTTTATTTTGTCATAATAAAACATTTTTAACAGCTACTGGTGTATGTATTACCGGTTGAAGAAAAACAGCAGAGTATAATTCTATTTATTTATGGTAATTTTATTATGGCATTATATATGTAATACCGTTCAAAAATCACCCTACGTTTCGGCATATAAAGTCAGCACATTTAGTTTTGGCTGGGGCTTTTGCCCCACACCCCGCCAGAATAGCTACGTCACTGGTAGGCCTCTTTGGCACGCAGCAATAATTATATGTTTGAAATTGAAAATATTGGGACACGATCTAATAAGGGTTTGCCACCCCTGCCGTAGGGCACATGAGAACAAAGAAGGAAAAACAGCCTAGGGCACTATGGGGCAGTGGTCTGTTTGCACACCCTAGGATCGTATAGGGACAAGGTGAAGTAAACATAGAAGCTATATAATTATGTATATTGGGACTGTATAGGGACAAGAAAAAATCTGAAGTTCCGGTACCCAATGTTGCAACAATGTTACAAGTTGGCTGACCTCAATCGTGGGCTAAAGCCTAAAAGGTATGCACTCGACTGACCTAAAATAATCATTTGATACAAACGACTAAAAATAAACTTTAATGGCAAGAAAGCAAATATCTTTTCGATGCATATGAGTGGCCCTTAAAAAAGTATTTGGATTCTTCTTCTTTTTTCTGCCTTTGTTCCACAACCAGTGAGGATGCCCCATAGCTCTAAACGTTTCCTGAACTTTAATCCATCTCTGATTTAGTTTATCAAAGTCCTCTTTCTTCTTTTTGTTGTCTTGTTCCTTTCTCTCCTTTGTGCAGTTATCTTAAATATTTATCACATCTTCTTCCATCACCTTTCTCATCATTGCTACTGCTTTTTTTTAGCTGGTCTTGTCCCCATTTCACATATGCCCACTCTGTCCAATACAATGTGACTTCTAGAAAGCACCTGACTTTGTTGACATTATCAAGTGCCTTCTTCAAGCTCCCTACTCTCACATATTTTATTGTAACAAACCTTCTTAAGTTCACGACTTCCTCCTCTGTCATACCTTATAGCAGATTTCTCGCTAATTTCTCAAGCCTTTCCACACATATTCTGCATCCATTATTCACAATCAACTGTGTCGGAGTTGGTTGAACAAGTCGATAGCAATCTTGATGTATCCAAAGTTAAATGGGGAAAAAAATACATTTAAAGTGCACTCGACTACTAGAGTCATGTGGCACTGTTTAATGCCAGCATAGCTGGCTGTATAATTACTCCTGGGGAAAGGAATGGTGCCACATCCCCCAGGCATTTATGCGTTCATAGAACAATATTTACTTAGGCCGTCAGATCGGAGTCGCTATTTAGCAACTTTCGAAGTGAATCATGGGCCGTGGTGAGTGGGAATTGACCCAGCACACACTCATCCTTTGATCCAAGGCGACATCACTGCTGTATATGGCGTGCATTGCACGTGTCGTTTGTGGAAGCTGAGATGTCTGATGGCGGAAAAGGAGGAAAGGTGGTTCGTTCAGGGCAGCGTCTAGGTCAGTCAGTGGTGCTTCGATACTCCAGGGTATCGGGCCTAAAACGTTTCCCTATCAATTTGATAGACTTTGTGCCTTGATGGTTCTAGGTTAGAGGCCATCTTATATTTCTTACTAGTTCTAATTATGTTTTTGGTTGCAGAATTGTGCTGCTGTGTCTGATGGTCTTGCTTTTTTTACTACCTTATAGTGCTTACGTTGGTGACTTATTTTTCTAAACGTTATCTTAATTGCAGCCTTGTACTGCGGGGCCTGATAGTCTTTGGACTTTTAGACTACCTTATATTATCAAATTTGGGGCCGTACGTGTGGACTACAATTTTTGTATTGGTCTGGTCTCAGACCATCTAAAATTACTTGATTTTGGAGTCCTTACAATCGAATTCGTTAATTGCTGAGTTTTTAACGGTTGTCAACGATCTTGTATTGATTGAAAAGTTTGAGAAAGTTAGAGGTTCGATTGTTTGGTTCCTAGACCTATTCTATGGATTTTATGTTCTTATACCTAGTTGATGTTACTATTTTGTTTGTTATGGTCCTACCTTTGATGTTATTGATCCCTTGTTTTCTTCAATGTCTACTTCTTTTCCTTTTTTTTGATGTTGTTTTTAATATAGCCCTATTTCTTTTTTCCTTCATATGGTTTGAAGGTTTGATTATTCCTGGAGTGATTTAATTACTCAAAAAAATAGCTCTTAGTTAGTGTGTACTTAGAACAAGTAAAAGCCCTCTGGGGTAAAAGCCCTGATCTGCGATAGTGCATTCTTAGACCAAGTAAAAATCCCCTCACTCACGTCAGTGCTTACGAGAGTAATTGCGTAAATCGGTTAAACGAAAACACGTTCAGATGTCATTTGAGGTCCGGAGGGGTCCTATGCGTCGGATCTTCATGATTTTCGGGCACGATAGAAAATATCCCTCTATGGTTTAGTCTTGGAAACGTTAGGATAGTTTGATGTGAGGGATGGAAAAAATCAAAGAGTATCTATATTAATACAAATTCAAAACAAAAGACAGACGCATTTGTTTCATAACATAACATTTTATTCAAATAACAAACAAGTAATAAAAAGCAATTTTTCAACTAACAAACATTTTTTAAAACCAACAAACAAACAAACATTTTTATAAATTCACAAATACATTTTTTTTGACATGGTCGACAAAGTTGTGAATTAGACTGAGATTTCCACTGAATGACCACTCAAGTCTGTATACCACTGATGTAACACGAATTCTTCTGAGATGAGACTCCAAGCTTCGTTCAGATAATCGTCCAGTTTTTCTTCTTGACTGATCATCAGACATTTAAAGTTTTGAATTTGACTTTGATGAACGTTTTGACATCCATAACAATCTTTCCTGATCAATTCCCTCATTTTATCCTCCAAGTGTTTGACAAAACAGGAGACTAAATGTTGAACATGTTCTGGCTATCTGGACTGCATTATCACTACTTCGTCGATTTCGTCTTGGGTGTCTTCTATCTCTGTAACCTCCCATTCCATTTCCATCGATTCTCCTCTTTTCAAAGAGAGACAAGGGTCTTACATAGTTTTTAATAGTCTAGAATGGCTTCTCTCAAATTGTTGATTTCTATCGTATTATCGAATTCGGCATACATAATGACATTCGCCGTCTCGGCAAGAGAATCTGCAAATTGAACTTCCACACGCAGTTGACCGGATTTTAAATACGTGGAAATGTTCCTCGTCGCTGTCTTGGTCTGGAGTGAAATCAAAAGACCACAAAGTGTAACCTCCTGCATAATCGTCGTAGGAAATGCCATGACTGGTGTTGGTTCCTAACTGTCCTGTGGCTTCGTACAGCGACAAGCACTACCTCAAGTAATTCTTTTGGGTAAAGGTTGGTTCCATGGGTCGGGTACACAAAGTTTTGCCATCGCGACTGACTTCGATTTTGGATACTCTGTAATGCTTAAACTGGAAAGGATTTACATTGTGGGCACCGATGAGGGCTGCATTGCTAAGAATACCATTGAATATACATTTGGGTAACTGTCCTTGGAACAGATCATCCTCGATCTTTAATCGGAGTCCAGTGGCAATGGTGAAAGTTTGTACTTCCACGCGGCGTATCCGATACTTGGCTGTCGTTCTGCTCAAAGTGTGACTAATATAATTTCACACTTTATGTAACACTTCCACACGACGCACGTATAACCTGGCTTCTTGGATAATGGTATTGTATTCGTTGACATGAGCCATCAAATGGAAAGCAGCACTGCTACGATTCAGTCTCAAGGGAATATCCACACCGTTCAGCAAATACTTCTCTCAAAACCAAATGTCCAAATGCAAACGATCGAACTAAACTACGTCCTTGCAGAATTTTCTTTTGACAGTCGTTAAATTTATCATTATGAGGATCGTCATCTGTTGTCGGGACTGTGTCGCTACACTTATACGCGCCTGACTTGTCAGGTTTCCATACCACGCAAGCATCTAGATGAGTGTTCATGGCTTCTTTTCCGTACGTCAAGAGATATTCTAGGTATGCTCGGTAAGGGTAAGTATCCATGCTACTGCTGACCAGTTTGTTATTCAAGTACGAATCCACATCGCTGAACAATAAATGCATGACATTGTTGACGGGAGCTACACTAGCATCGGCTCCCGGATTGGAGTTGTCCGTTTTAATCATTAGATATATATATATATATATATATATATATATATATATATATATATATATATATATATATATATATATATATATATATTTAGATGATGCCTCTTAATTTCAAAAGTGGACTTGTCTAAAAATAGAATAGTTGTACAAGCTTGTGTACTTCCGCCGTTACAGTAATCAACTATTATTCTCGATGGACCACATCGTCCACTGAACACAATGGACACGTTTTATTCAGAGTTTCATAACAATCTGTACAGTAATAGGCATTGCATTGATCGCCGGAACATTTCACCAGATCAATGTCATGGAATCCCCCCTCAGCTCTCTCACAGTTTACACATATGTTGTCTTTTTGTGAAAGACATCTTGCAAGACATGAGTTTTTAAATGAAAGCCACGTCATCAGCTGTAGTTTCTCATTGACACATATTTCCTTATCAGATGATTTGATCTTTTGGCGCAAGAATTTCCAAAAACTGATTCGCTTGTGTCGAATTAATTTATGGAGATATTGAATTCTTGCTTCTTCCTGTCTTGGGTAATAGTAAGCACTGATTTTTCTGCGAGCTCGTAATGCACACTCCTTCATGAGAACGAAGAGGACGGCTACAAGATAAAGGACTATATAGACGGGAATGTTCAATGAGTCTGGCATGGAGGGGTCCGGCAGACAATATGTTAAATTCAATTCACCAATATAGCTCTCATTGATGTTTAACCCCTGGATGAGTTCTAGATAAAAATTGGCAACAAACCCAGTTCCATCAACGTTCAGAATATATTTGGAATTGCCTTTGTACTGAATATTGACATTTCCGTGACGTTTAATAAGGTCAAGCATGTAGTAGAGAAGATAGTCAAACAAAAGTACACTAAGACACAGCAAAAAGTGCATACCAATCTGAGCAAGGCCAAACTTACCATGACTTATTTTCACTAATGAAATACGCCAAGAACTGGTGTCAATATACAACTTTTTCTCCTTTTTCTTCAGAGGCAGTACACAATTCAATCCACAGTCTTTTCTTTCTTGATCCAGATCTTTAAAACGTTTGGTAATGTAAATGTTGTCATAGGAATCACGTGCCAGATAATTTCGTACATAACAAAAGGATTGAAGAAATAAAAGAATCAATGATACAGATAAAATTTTCTCCATGATTCTTCTAAAGTAAATAAAAGTACCAGTTTTAGCGTCTAATTCTTCCTTCACCTCTTTTTCAATGCTTTGTGCTGATTGACTTGAATTAGCATGGGCAATAAAATTCTTGGTTGTAGACAGGCTGACGTTAAAAAAGTTTAAGACGCCGTTCAAGTGTTGTTCAATGGTGTTTACCGCCTTTTGTAGCTCATCATTTCTCAATGTTATGAACTGACAACTAGATTGGGTTACCTCCCTTACTGCTTGGCATATCTCTCTGCATTTGTCCTGTAGTCCAATGAAAGATCTATATAAAAAAAAGTTAAATAAACTTACATGAATGTCGCCTTTGCTTAAACTCGTTGACTGTGTATCATTTAAGCAAACGTCACATCTAGATATACATGATTCAGTGAAATATTTCCTTCCAAGTTTAATATCAAACTTTATAACACATTGTTTAAATATAATCATTGTTACATTATTTTGAATGTTACATTATTACTCATGAACGGCGTGTGTTGGTGGCAATTGGTGCGACCTTATGAATTTGTCAAGCTATACTCTGGCCCCGCGCGGTCATGGTCGGCCCAAGACCCGCGTGCTCGTAATGCCGCCTTTGCGTCTGCTCTTTAGTTGAGATCTAAAACTGGTGTGCAATATGTTAACAATACCGTGTATAGGATTAAGTTATTATATTGATATTTAAATATGAAACGCTCTTGCAGACTCTGATCCGGAAATTAAACTGAATTAATATTAATTGTATTCACACCAGATAATAATTCGCAGCATAGACTTTACTAAATATCACCTTACAGTGTAACAGTGTCTTGTAATATAACCATAAAAAAATCTATAGAAATATTGTCAATAACAGTGTATAACAAAAGGGCAAATTTATCAGTATATGCACTTAGTTATATGATTAATTTCCATTATATATATATATATATATATATATATATATATATATATATATATATATATATATATATATATATATATATATATATATATAAAATTGACAGTGATTATAAAATCTGATCATTTAATATATAGTATATTATGATAATTGATCTATTATTACATTATAACAGTATATACTAACATGAACATGAACATTATTATTGTATAATTATGACCATTGACAGCGGAATGTAATATTACCATTCTAAGTGTATAATGATATGACAATTGACGGTGCACAGCAATATGACAATTGACAGTTTTTAGCAATATTACAATTACAAGTGTATAATTATATGACCATTGACAGTGTATAATTATATGACCATTGACAGTGTATAGCAATATGACCGTTGATAGCGTATGACCATTGACAGTGTATAGCAATATGACCATTGACAGTGTATAGCAATATGACCATTGACTGTGTATAGTAATATGACCATTGACTGTGTATATCAATATGACCATTGACAGTGTATATCAATATGAACAGTGCATAGCGTATGACCACTGACAGTGTATAGTAATATGACTATTTATCAGTGTAAAGCACTTTTATCATCAAAAGACAGAGAATGGCAAGACAGTATAGTATGCATTATCTGTCTGATTGCCAGAAGATCGGACTTGAACAATGCAGACACTCTTACCTTGAAGTGTCACTAATGAATTATTTATAAGCTCGGTTATGTAACATCTTACATGCAAATAGCAATATGCCTAGGTACAAATAGCAAGTCTCCAGATAAAAAATAGTGCACCCAGATACTAATAGTATACTCAAATAAAAGTAACATCATAATCAGTTCAAATTAGATATACTAGTTACAAATAACACTGTGCCCAGATCCATACTTAACAAAAAAGATTATTCCCAGTTAAAGAAATATAATGATTTGTTACATAATATATTATCCCTATATTCCAAGGTACAAATAGCAAGTGTCCAGATACAAATAGTATACCCAGATAATGATAGTATACCATATAATGATACCACACCCATTTACTGATAGCATACCCAGATACAGATATTATACCCAGATATAGAGAATATACCCAGATACAGATTGTATACCCAGATACTGAGAGCATACCCATATACAGATATCCGATAGTATACCCATACACTTATATTATAGCCAGATACAGATATTATGCCCAGATACAGATAATATGCCCAGACACTGAGAGCATAAACATACACAGATATTATACCCAAATGCAGATATAATATCCAGATACTGATAGTATACCCATATTCAGATAATATACCCAAATACAGGTAGTATACCCAGATGCAGATAGCACACCCATACACAGATATTACTAATAATAATGAGGACTTTGTATAGCGCCTTATCTTTCGAAGCTCTAAGCGCTTTACACCATCAATAATGATATGACTACACTAAGAAAAACAAATGACAAAAACAATGAAATTGGAAAACATAAAAACATGCTGAAAACGTATAAGATATAAAACATGATTAGGTCTCTAAGTTTGTCCCTGCAATCGAAACAGGTGAGTTTTAAGAGCATTCTTTAAAGGGACCACTGTGTCTTTGTGTCTAATTTCAATGGGCAATTCGTTCCACGTCGCCGGACAATGGTATGCAAAAGAACGTTGTCCATATGACTTTGTTTTCACCTTGGGAACAATGAGTATACGATTGTCAGAAGAATAGCGTAAATATCTAGCTGGTGTATACACATGGGTGAGGCTGGATAGGTATGTTGGTAGCATTTGAAGTACCTTGATACAAACTATGTTCTCTGTATCTTATACCGTCATGTTCTCTATACAAATCTCAATGCTCATTTACAGATAACATCATGCTCAGGTATAACACAATTCCCAGATCAAATAACATGCACAATTACATATAAAAATCATGCTCAGTTACAAATAAAATGTATGCCCAGATACAAATAGCATGCCCAATTACTAATAATAACCCGCCCAGTTACAAATAGTCTCCCCAGTTTGATGTAACTTCATGCCCAGATGCAAATTATAGCATGTCTAGGTAAAAATATAGCATACTGAATTTCATACAGCATTATGATCAGATGCAAATAAGGCGATGCCAAGATGGACACTACGTTTCCAGATACAGACAAGTGTCCATTTATAAATGGCATCATTCCCAGATACAAATGTTATGCCCACTTACAAATAACGATATGCCTAGTTTGCATAAAGTTGACACTTACGGTATAGACTCGCATTTTTCTAAACATCGTTGTGAAGTTGATGTAATTGAAGGACAGACCTGAAATTGGAGAGGAAAAACCAAGGATAACTTTAAATTCCTATTGCTATATTCACTAGATAATTATTGGTGTCTATTCCCAAGATCGCCACAGAAAGTTCCATAGAAATTAATTCAATGAAAACGTTTCTTGCTTTACGGCTTTATCCATAAAGTAGGTATGAAATACAATTTGATTTTCCAAGCAGTCGCTATGAAGACGTATTGCCCAAAAACATGAACCAGGATCAAGGCTTATTCAGAGACCATTCTCGTCAGACTCGTGATTCTTCAACTGTACATATCTTGTAATCGGATTTGCAAAACGTTGTTGAAAGATGACCTCTCATGTACAAAATAAATGGAGCTATATTGGGTGATATTTATTTGGAGTGTACTTTTACTAATGAAGTACCATATCATCCTTTAATTTATCTCATCGACCACTGATAAACATTCGTCTTGTAATTACTAATGAAGTACCATATCATCCTTTAGTTTATCTCATCGACCACTGATAAACATTCGTCTTGTAATTACTAATGAAATACCATATCATCCTTTAATTTATCTCATCGACCACTGATAAATATTCGTCTTGTAATTACTAATGAAGTACCATATCATTCTTTAATTTATCTCATCGACCACTGATAAACATTCGTCTTGTAATTACTAATGAAGTACCATATCATCCTTTAATTTATCTCATCGACGACTGATAAACATTCGTCTTGTAATTACTAATGAAGTACCATATCATCCTTTAATTTATCTCATCGACCACTGATAAACATTCGTCTTGTAATTACTAATGAAGTACCATATCATTCTTTAATTTATCTCATCGACCACTGATAAACATTCGTCTTGTAATTACTGTTAGTAGTCAGTTCGTATAAGTTGTGTCCTTTGGGCAAACTCCAAGTTTTCAAAAATTAAACAAACATCACTTCCATCATCACCTTTTCTACCACTATCACCATTGAAAGAGGCAGTAGTATGGATAATAATAATAATAAAAATAATAATAATAATAATAATAGTAATAGTAATAGCAATAATAATAGTAATATTCATAATAATTACAGTAATATTAATAATAATAATATTAATAATAAAAAAAATAATAATAGTAATAGTAATAATTTTAATAATAATAAATAATAATAGTAATACTAATAATATTTACAGTATTAATAATAATAATAATAATAATAATAATAATAATAATAATAAACTTAGGTTGAACTAAAAGTCTAGTAAGCATTTTTTTCAACATTTTGAATCATATATATACAGAGGCGTAGCGATGGTATTTTGCGCCCGGGGACAAACTATAAAATTGGCGCCCCAGCGATCTTGTGACAGATTTATTACCTTTGTTTTCTTATTATAATGTAACGTTGCAAGCCTCATTTTGGCGCCCCTGTACCTTGGCGCCCGGGGACATATGTACCCCCCTCCCCCCTCGCTACGCCTCTGTATATATATATATATATATATATATATATATATATATATATATATATATATTAGAGGATGATGCAAAAATTGCTAAAAAGACCCCCAAACATAATGAAGTATATTTGTAGAGCAATATGTTTAAAATCGTTCTCTATGTATAATAAGGAGACCTGACATGTATCGAGAAAGGCTTGTGTTCTGCTAACGTTTGGAATTTGCTTTTCACTCTTTTTTGTGTAAAATATTAGATTAGATAAAATGTATTTATTATTAGAAAGAGTTATCATTAAAAAGATCACGTTCTGAATAAAGTTTTCCCTTTCACCAATGTTTCGAATGATAGTACTGTTAGAATAAAGTTTTCCCTTTCACAATTGAGATATCTGTAATCTGATTGGTCAATCTGAAAATCATCATTAATATATATAGTCTTGTATCAGTATTCGTCAGATCTCGATTTACATCAGTTTACATAGAATAGGTGCTATATATAAAATGTGCAGACACTTACGGCTGGTATCAAATGTTCAGACACTAGTTCGTACCAAATGAATAGACACATACATTGGTAACAAATGAATAGACACTTACAATTCGCACCAAATGAATAGACACGCGTACATTTCGTACCAAATTAATAGACACTGACAGTTCGTAGCAAATGAATAGGCACTTAACAGTTTGTACCAAGTGAATAGACACGTACAGTTCGTCCAAATGAATAGACACTTACACTTTGTACCAAATGAATAGACACGTACAGTTCGTACCAAATGTTCTGAAAGATAGCACTATCTTAAGACGGTTTGATTTCAAATTTAGTTTGTTTACGTCTTCAATAATGTCTTTAACTAATCAGTCGAAATTGCTAACAGTTAGTAAAAACGACATTTAATGTCAAACTCCTTATCACCCAGAAAATATAAAATAGTAATCTCACCTTTTTAATGGAATCCACAGTATAGTTTATTTTTCTTTTAATTTCCTCGTCTATTTTCGTCATACCCTCTTTAACGGGTAAAATCCCTTTATGCATCTCATCCTGTAACAGTTTGAGGACATTTTTCTGACTGTCAATGTATTCTGTAACTTGTTCCAATGGCTTTGTTAGATGCTCCTGAAGGTCCCGTGTCTGATCTAGGACAAGATCTCCAATACAGGACATACTTGTCGCAATCTCCTCCATGTTGACTTTGATGTTTTGAACAGTATGAGACAGCAGAAAGCCAAATATAATGGACAAGATGACCGCACGTCCCTTGTCTGTGAAAAAATTTGGAATTACGAGTGCAACAACACAGCGGAACAGCATGGATAAAGCTAGGCCGATTGACATTAAAACTGTTACAATGGCAGCTGTGATACCAGCTTCAGAATCGGAATACCCAAATGAATACCTCAAGACAAGAAATATCAGTCCACCTAGGAAAACACCAGTTATAGCTCCAAATATTCCCTTAAGGGTTTTGTTTTGGTCTTTATCAGTTAGGAATAGTTTTCTACCTGTCTGGGTCTGAATTTCTTTGCTCGAAGACAATTTGTCAAGTAGTTCAGGTGGTTTGTTTCTTGTGTTTACTTTCTTATTATTAGTTGACGGACGATCTTGTTTGCCAGTTCCTTCACTTGATAGACTCATGCATTTTATCCGTGCAGGTAAAAGAGGTCTTGGTGGATATCCTTTCCTGATTTCTCTTGTCATTTCGTTCACTGTGATAACTATGTTTTCACATGTTGGTCTTTCAGCACTTTCAGAAGAAGCTATAAATGAACCATTTTGTGACGACTTTGCTGTGATTAGCTTTGAAGGCAAAGGTTTCCATGATTTCAGGGTCTTGATTGGCTCAGAGTCAGTGCAATCAGTAACATAGGACCCAGGGAAAAACCCACCTTTCCTGTCGACATGTTTTTACCCATATGCCAACCATTATCAAGTTTCTCTATATTCGTCAATATATCACCCATCTTGAGATCTATACATCCCTCTGCTTCACCTTTATAATCATAGTTCGCCCTAGAGTAAGCCATCTCAATCGAAATAGTCCTAGTTAATTCCTACAAAGTTAGCGAAAGGTCTGGTTCAGAAAACCTGCATGGCTTTTAAAATTATGTCACAATTTTCGTTGCTATCAGGAATAATCACGCAAACCATAGGATTATTTCTCTTATGAATGTTATTTGTTCGTAGAATAAGTTCTTTTGATTCCAAAATTTGCACTATATGAAATGTTCAAACAAATTACAGCAGGAGGTAGTTGTCACATTTATTGGTATTGTCCTGCAGCCATCGTACGTCCATTAACCTTTGTTATTTTCAACTTCGTTACTACAAAGAAAAGTAATAAAATAAAATAGAAAACTGATTTAACGTTTTTTTATTTAAAAACTCTAACAGCAGAATTTAACAAAAACATTGTGGATTCAACAATTTCAAGTTTGAATGTATTTGAGAATTTTACAATAAATTGGCAGATATTATTAAAGTCAGTACAAAATTTATGTAACTGTTTTAAACAAAAACGCTAAACAAAATGTGTTTGACATTATTTGCCGAATGTATTCGGTTGTAATAGGTTTCTAGTTTTGTTCAGATAATGCCATTTCCATATTCAATATGGACATTGCACCTATAAATATAGAAATCTTTATTTGACGTTTTATTTAAATATTTCTCGAAAGATTTAACCAAAGCATCCAGACGTAAAAGACTTTAAAAACTGACACCAATTTTTGTCAAAGATGGCTACCGATATTAAACATATATTGGAAAACAAAACACAGAATTTGACCAAATTTTTCACTATGCGTCCTAGTATACAGGGATTATAAGTTTGAACAAATGATATCCATCCATCCATCCATCCATCCATCCATCCATCCATCTATCTATCTATCTATCTATCTATCTATCTATCTATCTATCTATCTATCTATCTATCCCTTAGTCTTGCCGACCGTTGGGGCACTACTGATGACCTGACAACCAGCTTCCTCCATTCCAATCTGTTCTCTGATACTCTCACTGTGTCACTCAGCTTCAGACCTGTCCACTCTGATATGTTATCCTCCCATCTTTTCCTCTGTCTTCCTCTCCTTCGCCCTCCCTGCACAGTACCTTGCATGATTGTCTTAGCAAGCCCTATCGATCGTGTGATATGTCCATACCATTTCATTTTTCACAATGGTCGATAGCTCTTCATAGGGCCCAATGGCTTGCTTAATTCTGACATGATCTCTATATGTAATGCCAAGCATCCTTCTAAAGCATCTCATTTCAACAGCTTGTATTCTCCTTTCGAGATCCGCTGTGAAGGTCCATGACTCAAAGGCATATAGGAATACAGATGCAACCAAGGAGCGCATCAGTCTGATTTTTGAGCTGACTGAGGTGTTTCTGTCTTTCCAAATTGTCTTCAGCCTTGACATTGCTGTTATTGTCAGCGCAATCCTGGACAATATTTCTGGTTTCGATCCCTCGTCTGCCATGATGGCTCCTAAATACTTGAATCTATTAACTGTTTCCAGTTTTTGACCTCTAATCATGATGTCAGTGCTGATGCCACTGGTGTTGTTGGTCATCAATTTGGTCTTCTCTCCACTGATTTACATACCAAAAGCAGTAGCTGTCCTGTCCAGTTTTGCCATTAACTGAGCTAGCTCCTCCTCATTTCCTGCAAGGCCATCGATGTCATCAGCAAAGCGCAGATTCGTTATTATTCTGCCTCCAATACTAGCAGTTCCTTCATGGTCTTCCAGTGCATCTGTCATGATTCTTTCAAGGAAGATGTTGAAGAGAGTAGGTGTAAGCAAGCAGCCCTGTCTGACTCCAACAGTTGTCTTAAACCAATCTCCTATTTGACCGTTGAAGCATACTGCGCTGGTGGCCTTGCTGTAAAGGCTTTCTATGACTTTGATCAGGTTAGCGTTGATGTTGTACAGCTTCATGGTGGACCAAAGGGCTACATGCCATACCCTGTCAAATGCCTTCTTAAAATCTATAAAGACATGATAAAGGTCTTGTCGGTGCTAGAGGTATTTCTCACATAGTATTCTCAGGTTGAAAATCTGTTCAGTTGTGCTTCGCCCTGGTCTGAAGCCTGCCTGTTCTTCAGCTATGATTTCCTCTGCCCGCGGCTTCAGTCTGTTTAATATGATTTTTATCATGACTTTGCTTGGGTGGCATATAAGACTGATCGTACGATAGTTCTGACATTGCTGCAAATTGCCTTTTTTCGGGAGAGTTACTATGAGTGACTGAGTCTATGGTGTTGGCCATTCCCCTGTCTGCCAGATCTTGCTGCAGATTGTTAGTAGGGCGCTTATCATGGCTTCACCCCCTTCTTGGACTAGTTCTGCAGGAAAGTTGTCTACTCCTGCTGCCTTCCCTTTTTTCAATGCTTTAACTGCAGCCTCTACTTCTTCTCGGAGGATGGGGTAGTTGTCATTGTTGGTCACTGATGGGGTGTTGAGTATGTCTGGGTGCCATGTAGGTCTGTGGTTGTACAGGTCTGAGCAGTATTCTGTCCATCTCTTAAGAATGTCTTGTTCTTCTGTAAGAATTTCCCTCTCTTATATTGAATGATGGAGGAGCGTCCTTGTTTTACACTGGTCAGGTCTTTCACCAGTTGGTATGCTTTTTTGCTATTATTTTTCTTTAGATTGTTTTCTATATCTTCACACTGGTCTTCAATCCATGTTTCCCTTGCCTTTCTCATGCTTTTCTTGATAACCTGGTTGATTTCCCTATATTGGTTTGCTCCTTCTACTTCTGACTTCTTCTTTAGCTCTCGATGTTTGTCACACAGATCAAGTATGTCAGTTGTAACCCACGGTTTCTTTGGTCGTTGATGTTTGCCAAGGATTTCACTGGCTGTTTGGGTCACTGCTATGTTAAATGTGTCGATTATTGTGTCTATAACTGTGTTCTCTGCACTAAGAAGTAACAGTGGTGCAAATTTCCCTCCTACCCTTGCCTGGAAATCTTCCAAGACCTCTGGGTCTTTTAGCTTGTCAAGGTTGAACTTGATTCTTGTGGGGCCCTCTTTGTCGACTTTTTTAGACGTAGTCGGAGGGTCATCATCACTAAGTGATGCATATAGACTTACAAATATTAGCCAAAACTATATGCATATAGACTTACAAATATTAGCCAACTGACACTTGAGTCACTGTGATATCCGCCCAGTATTAAATATGACCCTTGTTATGAAATATAACAATTCTCTAAATGCGCTTAGCAGAGTTTAATTAAACTTGGCAGAAAGCTTCTCACCTGAATGACATACAGAGAATATGCCATCAGGTATAGCTACCTTTTCGAGGAATAGAAAAATATATAAACAACTTTATCCACAAAAACCTTTAACTAGAATTTGACCAACTTTGACAAAATGCATTATTTCATGTGGGCCTTTCGATATTGGATAAATTATGCTGGTGTACCATCAACTATGAATGAAGATACACACATTAAATAAACGTTGAAACAACATCTGCAGTCAGCAAAACTATATGCATATAGACTTATAAATATTAGCCAACTGACACTTGATTCGCTTCTTTTGCGAACATTTTATGGAACATATAATTGATAAAAGATATTAACTTCATAAAAAAATGTCATTGATGCAGATAATGCTAGTTTGTGACTCGTTTTCATAATTAGAAAAAGTTTTTGCGTGTATTTCAAGTTTTTTTTAATGTTATGGAACATGATAGATTCGCACTCATATGAGGACATCCTCTTTGTGATGTAACTTTGTTTCTTTTAAGAAGTGTGTCGTTAATTAAGGGACACGAAATGGCAAAATTTTGATATTGAATACACCTATTTCTTTTCATCGAGATGTTTTTTTATTGAGAGGTGTCTTAAAAGAGTGTTATCTAGGCGGTCTGTAGATTTGTTAATTCGGTGGTGAGATGTACTTTTTCATAATTGTTTAAACACTCGATATGGAAGCGATTATTTTGTTCATAAACTATTATTGACCTTTACATATTACTTACATTTTATTTACGTATTACTTACCTAATATTTACATATTACTTACTTTTTATTTACGTATTACTTACCTTTGGATGCCTTTAGTCCATCTTCTTGCTTTATGTATTTTAGTCTTCACGCCGAAGTTTCATCAAATAAAGTATTTCTTGCTATCAATAACTGAATTCATGAAAATGTTTTCCAGCAGATGTTACGCATGTTCCTGAATTGAATTTATATACTAGCTAATCTATGACAAATTCTTAATTAGAGTACATGAGGTCATAGTGTGAGTATTTAGTTTTAATTATGGATTAATACCTTTTATGGTAGCAGGAAATCTGAGTGTGCTGAACAATCAAAAAGACGGCATTTAAGTCACGAGTAACTACTGACAGAGTGTACCATATTTATTTAAAAAGGCAACCATCCAGTTTTTAATATTTTAAGTTTCTACAATAGTAGAATCAAACCTTTCATAAAGCGTAACGGACTGTGGAATCGTTTCTTTTTCTGTTTGCAGTCAACTGGTATTTATTGATGACATATTTACCATGTCCGTCTGTCAGTTAGTTCATAGATGGCATGCTTTAAGAAGCATAACTATAGTTTCGTGAGATTAATAAACAACCTTACATGTGTTCTACGCCTCTACATGGTCTAATAAAGCCGTCAGAGCTGAATATTTATGTTCGCTACTTTAAAAGCAGTTTCACTGATGAAATGTTAGCTCTCTGCCAATCAGACCGATCCAATTCTGGCATGGCACCGAGTTAATAGTGTTATTTCAACTCTGTCTTATTAAATGCCACTCACTTCTTCTACCGAAAGGGACCTGTCATTTGATCTATTCAAATGATACAGTGTAGCCATGTACCGTTATGAACAAGTTTTAACATTTAAATAAATCTTTTTTAAAATCAAAAGTTCAAAATAATCTAACTAAACTTGTTAGAAAGTATCCTGACCTGGAGGATCTTCAAATTTATACAGATGGTACTGATCTGCCATCACATATTGCCCCTCATCCAGAAGTAGAAAACAAAACTTTAAATAATATCTCAAAAACTGCTAACACAATTTGACCAAATTTCACATGATGATCAGGACACGAAGATCAGTCACTATTAGACAAAAAAATTACTTTTTTTAATGATTTTTAAAAATTTGTTCAAAAATATCTTACCAAATTCGACAGAAAACATCCTGGAATGAAAGTCTATCAATATCGTGACAATACCTCTCTTCCGCTTTCAGTATCAAATATGATCGCAGTCACAAAAAGATAACCTAGTAAATTACTTCCGCTCTCCAAAAACAACTCAAAACAATTTGACCAGATTTGTATGATGGGTTCCAAACCTTCTAAGTTATAAAGAACGATGTCAATCCGCCATTAAACTTCGGCATCTGATGCCTAAATCTCGTGTAAGATAATGAGCTCTCTGAAAAACATGGAAAGAATATTGCCAAATTTGAAATAAAGCATTTTGGTTTATGACCTACACAATCTTAAAAGATTATGACATCACAATGACTGCCATTTATATAATATAAGAACCGTTGTACGATATCAATTCAGCAGAATTTCACCACGTTGGATCAAAAGTATTAAGGTATATACCTTTACACTGTATTACATGTAGGCAAGACACCATGAATTGTTTATCATAAAACTATTATCTAGGTATGTAATTAAACTATATTACATGTAGGCAAGACACCATGAATTGTTTATCATAAACTATTATCTAGGTATGTAATTACAGTACAGTATATATAGGCAAGACACCATGAATTGTTTATCATAAAACTATTATCTAGGTATGTAATTACACTATATTACATGTAGGAAAGACACCATGAATTGTTTATCAAAACTATTTTCTAGGTATGTAATTACAGTATAGAATATATAGGCAAGACACCATGAATTGTTTTATCATAAAACTTATCTAGGTATGTAATTACACTATATTACATGTAGGCAAGACTACATGAATTGTTTATCATAACACTATTATCTGGGTATGCAATTTGTTGTCAGGGTTTTGATGCTACTTACAATTCATAATTGTTACTATTTTCAGTCATAGATGGTTTTTATAATTTGTAATATGGAATGTTAATGGTTTTACAAAAATGTATGTCACTATTATCTATTCGAATATAGAATGCTAGTGGTTTTATATAAAGTATGTCAGTTATTACTATTGTAATATGGAATGTGAATGGTTTTACAATAATTTATGTCACTATTTTCTATTCGAATATAGAATGCTAGTGGTTTTATATAAAGTATTTAAGTTATTACTATTGTAATATGGAATGTGAATGGTTTTACAATAATTTATGTCACTATTTTCTATTCGAATATGGAATGCTAGTGGTTTTATATAAAGTATATCAGTTATTACTATTGTAATATGGAATGTGAATGGTTTTACAATAATTTATGTCACTATTTTCTATTCGAATATGGAATGCTAGTGGCTTTATATAAAGTATGTCAGTTATTACTATTGTAATATGAAACGCTAATAGTAATAGTATTTTTTTTACTCGTTGTCAGTTCTTACTGTTGTAATGCTAATGATTTTATATAATTTATTTTTTAATTCTAACTTTCATAATATGGACACGCAATGGTTTATAGGAAACGAAAGCAAGTAGATACTGATTTTTAAATATTATAAATGAATTCTACATTATTACAATGATCTCTTCATTAATAAGTTCCTTTTGAAAAAAATTGAAATCGAAATTCATTCTTCCAGTAGAGAGAAATCAGAAGCATCGCTGAGTTCGGTAGATTTACTCACACAGAGAGAGAGAGAGAGAGAGAGAGAGAGAGAGAGAGAGAGAGAGAGAGAGAGAGAGAGAGAGAGAGAGAGAAGTCTGCTAGAGTATTAATTCAAGAACTTCCTTTAATATTGTTAGAAACTAACTTCAGGAACTGTCAATGTGGCTGTAGAGTATGTTTCAGAGCTCTGGCTAGTTGAATTTATATAATTTAATATATAAGCATTTTCACTGGCAAAGTTTATAACAATAAGAGATCGCTCACATGCGAAATCGTTGGAAATTAAGGTGGATTTGGTGTGTGTGTGAGAGGATAATACGATAATTTTAAGTAGCTGGAACCATAGTGTTAAGTCTATATTAGATACGGAATGCAGCTTTAATGCGAGACTTACTTTCGGGCATATAAGGCGGTATTGATAATGGATCCGTTAATTTGATTTATCTTCCTCATTGCAGCGGAGATAAAATGATCTAAGTAAGTTTTCTGGCTGTAGAAGTACCTTGTTCAAAGTCTTATTATGTAGTTATCAACTGCCTCCATTGTTCCCTTGACATTCACTACACCACCCAACTAGAATGGGCTAAATTACCAAGCACTAAATTACAAATGCTAAATTACCAAGCACTAAATTACAAGGGCTAAATTACCAAGCACTAAATTACAAATGCTAAATTACCAAGCACTAAATTACAAGGGCTAAATTACCAAGGACTTAATTAGACATGCCAAATTACCAAGGACTTAATTAGACATGCCAAATTACCAAGGACTTAATTAGACATGTTAAATTACCAAGCACTAAATTACAAGGGCTAAATTACCAAGGACTTAATTAGACATGCTAAATTACCAAGGACTTAATTAGACATGCCAAATTACCAAGGACTTAATTAGACATGTTAAATTACCAAGGACTTAATTAGACATGCTAAATTACCAAGGACTTAATTAGAAATGCCAAATTACCAAAGACTTAATTAGAAATACTAATTTATCAAGGACTTAATTACAACTTTTAAATTACCAAGGGCTAAATTACAAGCGCTAAATTTACAAAAACCGAAGCATTTATCATGCCATCCAGATGTAAAGGACCATGTTTGTAAATAATAAAAACCAAACAATGGTTAACTTTCACACGATTCGGCATGCACTCTGTGTGTGTGTGTGTGTGTGTGTGACACATGGGATAAAAGTCTGGTGTAATTGTGTATCGTACAAGCAATTTTCTTTTTCCCCATGGTGAAGAGTATTTTATTTGTGTCAGAATGGAGAGTGGTTTTAAGCTAAAAACCACTCTTCAGTCTGACAACAAAAGAATACACACACACTGAGCTGTTATGGAAAGAATAGTTTTACATCATTTTAACAGCAAAATCTTGCCGTCATTACAAGCTGTCACTTATCTGGTCCAAATCACTTGTTTGGCAGTATTCCTTGGGATTTTCCTGGTTGGTAAAATCAGAATTGCCCAAGGGGATATAATTTGCTGTGGATATTATCAACCTTTTGACTGTTTTTTGTTCACATAGACGATACTTGTCGAACTATAAACTATTTCAATCTAGAATTCGATTTTTAAATACTTTTTGGCAGAGATTATCAGTGTCATAAGTATCAATTTAACGTTGACGTTTGCCTATGCAGACAAGAAGAAAAAATATACTTTCACCTTTAGTACATCTAGAGTTCTGTCCCTTTACTTCAGCCTTCTTATTCTAATTACGCGAAGAGTATCTAATTATTCTAGCTTCTCTCCATGCTTCTTAATCAGAAAATGTAAGACGCCTCCTCTGTTATGCGTGCGTTTTTTGTGTCGCGCTTACTGCTAAATAAAGGCGGTGTGTAACGTGTTTCCTAGGTCGACAAACGTCGGAATGAGAAGTAACATTTTCAGGATCATCTCGCACTTGGCAGCCCATATTATTCTTTTATACAAATTAAAAGTGTATTGTTTAAGTCGGACTTGAGTCTCGACGTCTATTTCCTGATAAATTCAAAATTCACACAAGCGGATGTACGTGTTTTCAAGTTCCTTTGACCTACATTTCAGTTGGCTGTAAAGCGATTTAGCCACAATGCTGAAGAAGTCGGTTAAATTACAAGTATTTTGAACGAATCGGCGCTTCTTAACATTTTATACATTACAGTTGTATTTGTTGCGTGAAAGAAATTTTTTTTTTAAAACGTATATTATGATTTTCATTGTTTAGTTTGTTCTTTTTTTGTCCTTACAGATATGTTATTTCATTATTTGCTGTTGATAATGTTAAACACGAATTGTATGCTGGCCTTTACCGTGTCCATAATCAACTTCATTGTCTACCTGACATAAATCATCGATTTTTGTTCTGTAAACAAACATGCTTGTCTTAATCTGAGTCTAGAACTTTGGAAATTACCAGGCCTACTTTTTTTTTAAAACAACACATGTTATATTATAATTTTACTTTAATATTAATCACAAACAATGAGGGTTAGGCATCCGTCCGGATGCTCGTTGAGTCCTTCTAACTTAATTTCTCCTCCAGCTTAAACTTATGCTGGTATTGTATACATGAAACGTTCTGCAGCAACAAGCTTCTGGTTCTGTCAGTACGCGAGTTTGGTGACAGCTCCCCACTCCCAAAATACCTATGATCATTTATTAGTAACATCAATCTAACCGCGAACCTTAACATCCGGCTAAGATAAACAAGTATGATCCAGATACGGGCACTTTTTAAACTTGCAAGTTTTCCAGTTTGATTTTGAAAAATCAAACTTTTCAGGGGCGGCTGTAATAATAACCCGGCAAACAAACTCAAGTCAAACACATCCACTTTAGTGCTGAACCGCTCCGGTGGCCTAGTGGCTAGAACGTACGCCGCGGAAGCAGGAGGGAGTGGGTTCAATCCCAGGCCGAGTCATACCAAAAGACTTACAAAAATGATATGGCCATGACAGTTACCGCTACTTCTGCATGGATAGTCGTATTAACATGAGGTTTGTTACTAACCGACTTCTTATGATGTTGAGTTGGTTCGTATATTCATTAAGCTTGCTACAATTGCCCTATTGTAAAATCTACTTGGTCCTGATGTCCACTGTGACCACCTTAGCAGCCATCTCGAAAATCTTGTTATGACTTCTCCAAAAAAGAACACCATATCAACATTGGGTTTCAACCCAAACACTTCTTATCCCGTTTTTCTTTGCCCTGGTTGATGCCTTGTTGGTCCAGCAGTGCCAAAAAAAGGAAAACCTGACTAGACTCCTTAACAAATTCTGCTTAACAGAATTTCATCTAATTTAACAAATCATCCTTGTAATATGACAAATTAAAAATAAATGAAGCAGAGTTTGTATCAAATATAGCCACAGATACTATATTTAATTTTTTCTAAATCAATTTTTTTTATAAACTATGCCAACTGCTATCAAACATGGCTGCTGATACTAGTTGATTTTGAAAATTAAAAATGTTTCTTTTTTTAAATTATAATATGAATATACTGCCTTTTCTCTGAAGAAATTGCAGCTAGCGTAACCTGGCACTCTCCAGCATTCAAGACACAAAGCTCATGTTATGTTCAAATACTGTTTATTCTGTGCAAGAACTCTCATCGAAATTAGAGTGCACGTGCGTGTGCGTGATTGTGATGTGCGTTTGGTAAAAAGCTGCAATAAATGGAAAATATAATCATTACAAACATGAAATTTAAGAAACGTTTCACTAATGTATTAATGTTCATATCACAAATCAAATCTACGAGTCATTAACAAAGTTACTCACACTGTGGTGGGCTTCAATTACAAAAAGAGCTGTGAAAGTACGCTCACACTCCCGCCTAGACGGACATAGACCACAATTAATTTTACTATATGTTCTCTACATATATTTCTCAGTACTGACCTTTCCACAGTGTGACAATCAATACAAATCATATGTTAATCTAAAATACCTCCAAAGATGACTTCACGGTGAAATTCTTGTCAAGGGTTGATCGGCATTTTTTTGAGCTGCTGCACTGTAAACAGAGCAGCATGTAAACAGAACACATATTTCACTTCCGGATCATCACCAAGGCCTTATTACTCCATGTGCACTGTCGCCAAATTACACACTGACAACCACTCTCTCTGCTCATATTCTCAAGAATAAACAATTACCTTTAAATCCATACCAAATATGCATCAATATAACTCTTCTACCACCACCAAAATGAGAGAGGAAAAAATGTTCTAAAAATAGACTGGAACTACATTCGTGGGTACTGAACTGGAAGTATTAATTGTGGTGTGATTCCTGACAGGCCCAACTTTTTGGGGCAAATTTTAGTAAAACTTTTATATTTGAATGCCACACCTATTTGAACTTTATACATGAAGTCTTTTTGAATTTCCTTGCATACAAGTCATGTGACACCTGCTGGAAAGTGTGTAGTGCTGGTGTTATACAGGGTGACTGTGCTGATCCATGTGTTCTTGAGAAACCAAAACTAAATTTGCTATATCTTCCTTATTTATAGGACTTTTTCAATGCTGTAAAAACCTAATTGTACTACAAGATGAGGCCTGTCTGAAAATATGTTTAAAGTTTATACATTTGGATCATTTAAAATTTTAATGGAAATTTAAATAAACATTTAAATTTATAAACTAAATTTTATTGAAAAATTAAATTTTCATAAAAGTTTGAAAACAGATTTTGTCAAAGTTTAGACAGAAAAGTTGATCAATCAATGGTCTTTAAAATAAATGGTGGTTTGGGTCTGTGTAACTGGGAACAATTTTCCCAGGGGTAATGAAGTAGCATGACTCATAGTGATTTTGGCAACAAACCGCAATATGCCTGTCAAGGTGCATATAGGTGTACACACTAAAGAAGCAACAATAAGTGCTATGTTCCATATTTATTGTGTCAGGTATATAGGCAGTTATTTGAATAACTAATAGTGCACTCAGATTTAAACATCTGATGGGACCACTTCCATGTTTTATAGGAAAATTGCATTACATTTCAGTGTCGATAACTACAAAAAGCGACTATAAGATAGGAAAATACAGCTTTTAGGCAGGCTTTACCTTACTGAACAATGGTGCTAATCTCTCTCATGAAGATCTAAGCCATATCCTTGAGGTGCTTTATATTAGTGTTGTGATATCATGATCACTTATGGCAGTACACTGCATATGTCCTTATGAAACCTTGCTATCACCACCTGACTACTGGAGAGCTTCCAAGCTGATCCACCACTAACACTTTGTTCCAGATACCAGCCTAGACCTGAAAAGATATAAAATGTTTCACTTATATCTAGAAAACAGTAAGATGTATGCAAATGAAGTTAAAATGTGTTATATATAGTGATTTACAAATAACATTCAGGCTGCAAGCATAGGAAATAAATATTAAACTTGACAGAGTGACACTCAGAAATGTGAAGTAATAGTCATGTATTAAAGTAATAAATTCATCCTAAAAGTATATGAAGTTTCTATAAGCATATCTGGTCATGCACAGGTGAAATAACTAATCAGGTAGACTATGCATCACAAACTTTAAGGAAATGCGGGGACGGTGAAGTTTGATCATTGGTGGAAACATTAGTACATGCCAGTATACAGGAAAGTCAAGCGACAATATAGTAAAAAAGAATATATTACTATAAGCAATCTTATTCATGAGGGAAATAATAATTCTGGATATTGCAAGAGAATACAGCTAAATGTGGCCACACATATCAACTACAGGTACCAATACATCCTATATCATAAACTAAATGTGAAATTCTGATCCCCAAAACTTGTAAACAAGAATGGAAATTTGCATATGTGGGACATATACAATGTAATTGTTATGATCAAATGTGCAAAAATAATTCCAATGATCTGTTTGAACATTTAAAGTGTATTTTTAAGGGTGTTTGATACAAATTATTAACCTCAATGGTTCAATAGAATCAGATATCAGCTGATATAGCAATACCGCACTCTATCCAAGTACTGAATTGAAATATGTTACCATACATGGGCATATTAATTAAAAAAAAAATAACATTTTAGGATACATTTAGTGCACACAGCCAAAAATGTGTCTTACAGATTCACTGTAGGTACAATGTCAGCCTATATGATATACTGAATGTGAACTTTGGATCCCAAACATTGTAAAATATGTGGATATTTGTTCATGTGGGATATGTAACCATGCTAAGATCAGTTGTACACAGTTAAACTCAAAATATCTGTTTGAATATATCTTATGCAATCTTTAGAGTGTCAGTTAGCAAATATTATTAGCAATTAACAATGCATAAATTAAGATAGATCATTAGAATTCACATAACATCATACAGGCCACAATGCCGCGCTTCACTAATCAATATCTTAACCAAACTGAACAATAAAATTGAATGCATTTTGTGTTCACCTTACATCATTTTGCTGTTTTCTTAAATCGATGGGTAAATATACATGTGGGAAGTATATTTTATCCCTTCAGCCTGCATTTCATTCTCAGAAAGTTTAAACTGATTTAGTAGAGAACTTGAGTAGGTTCTAGTATGAAGTTTTCATCACTGTCCTCTCACTAAACACCCTGAAACTATATTTGTTAACAATTACTAAAGGCTATATAAGCATATATGTGTTACTCAGGAAGTCACCCCATCATAAACACATAAATTATCTGATTGGACCCCTAATAAATAGTTTGAATGATCAATACGAAATAGAATCTGTCTTTCATACATTTTAAATGTATGTCTCATTTTGACTTACAAAGATATTTTCTCTGACAAAAGTTGACAAATATCCATCATTGTAGCTTGTATATGGTGTAGAAGTATAAAGATGCTGATATCATTTGATATAATTTCCAAAAATATTATCTATGTGCATTTTTAGGGGCAAATTTTAATTTTTTAATTTTTAAAAAAAAAATTATTAAAATTTTAAAAAATAAAATTAATTTTTAAATTCTAATGGCATTTTTCTATTTTAAATGTTAATATATATAACACCTACAAATTTCATGTGTTTATCATTAATATTAAAAATTTTATAGCATATTAAAGTTTCATCAATACTGCCTGTACAGGACATAGACCACAATTAATTTTACTATATGTTCTCTACATATATTTCTCAGTACTGACCTTTCCACAGTGTGACAATCAATACAAATCATATGTTAATCTAAAATACCTCCAAAGATGACTTCACGGTGAAATTCTTGTCAAGGGTTGATCGGCATTTTTTTGAGCTGCTGCACTGTAAACAGAGCAGCATGTAAACAGAACACATATTTCACTTCCGGATCATCACCAAGGCCTTATTACTCCATGTGCACTGTCGCCAAATTACACACTGACAACCACTCTCTCTGCTCATATTCTCAAGAATAAACAATTACCTTTAAATCCATACCAAATATGCATCAATATAACTCTTCTACCACCACCAAAATGAGAGAGGAAAAAATGTTCTAAAAATAGACTGGAACTACATTCGTGGGTACTGAACTGGAAGTATTAATTGTGGTGTGATTCCAGACGTAACACAAACGAAAACAAAACGAAAACTGATATTCATGAAGAAGAGTTTTAAAAAAAAGGGAGACAAATCTAAATGGTCACTTGACTGTTCTAACGGTAACAGTACACTCCCCGTCTGATATCTACCAGATATCACTATAAAGAGATAGACAAATGTACACTATAAGTGTAGAGTTCTTTTTTAGTCTTAACGTCACTGTCCAATGAAACAAAATCTAGATTATGGCTTAAGATCATATCATATTGCATAAAACAGGAAGGTGTAGATCATTTCTCAGTAGACTCCTCCATTAATAACAGAATCATCTCGGTAATCGGTCTCGTGTAGATTGTCGGTTGACCTTCCCTTGTAACACGAACTTCAGCTTTACGAACTCTGTCATCTCCGCCTGGAATCGAGTTCACGATCACGCCGACAGGCCATTCATTCCTACAAACGGTCTTGTCCTTCAAGAGTACAATGTCTCCTTGTTTAATGTTAGTCCGATCAATCTGCCACTTGCGTCTACTTTGCAATGTTTGGAGATATTCACGCCTCCAACGGTTCCAGAATATGTCATCAAAAGATTCTTTGTCTTTACGGAGTAGATGTGATGGGCCTAACACCCAAGGACTATCCTGTATACGTGCAGCTGGAATTGACCTGGTAGCATAGTCAGCCGGGTTCAAATCCGTTGAAATGTAGGTCCATTGTTCTGGTCTAGTGGATTTCCTGATGCGCTCCACTCTGTTGCTGACGTATACGTAGAATCGTCTCGTTTGGTTGTGTATATATCCTAGAACAACTTTGCTATCGGTGTAAAACCGCATTGAGTCCATTATAATATCTAAGTGATCCGATATAGTCTCAAAAATTTCCACAGCCAGTACTGCTGCACAGAGCTCAAGGCGAGGAATAGTGTGTCCATGCTTAGGAGCAACTTTAGCTTTGCCTATAACGAAACCAACTTGTTGACTACCATCGGCGGCTGTAGTTTTGAGGTAAGCTACTGCGGCGATAGCTTTTTCAGAAGCATCTGAAAATATGTGCAACTCATTTTTGACAGTAGTATCGAGTGACATAGACGAATATGTGCGTGGAATTTTTATATTTTCAAGGAGTTGTAACGAATCTCTCCAATCCTCCCATTCTGATTGATGTTCAACAGGCAGAACTTCATCCCAATCTGTAGTTCCTGATATCAGATTCCTAAGAAAAACCTTCCCTTGGATTGTAACAGGGGCAACAAAACCGATAGGATCAAACAGGCTGTTGACAGTAGACAGAATTCCTCGCCGTGTATAAGGTTTCTCCTCAGATGACACTTGAAATCTGAACGAATCTGATTTAAGATCCCAGGTCAGGCCTAGACTGCGCTGTAAGGGTAGTATTTCTTCACTAAGGTCTAGATCCTTCAGGTCCTTAGCCAGATCGTCGGAAGGAAAGGCATTCATCACCTCATCACTGTTTGAAGCAATCTTGTGCAAACGTAGGTTGCCTTCAATGTTAAGAGCTCGCTGTGTTCTTTTCATTAGGTCAATAGCTTGTACGCTTGTAGGGAGTGATGTAAGTCCATAAAAATTCCGTTGAACAAACTCTTTAACGTCCACGCCAAAAACCATTTCACTGTTCTGTGCCGTTCTCCTTAGTCCATACGTCGCGACAGCAGGAGACGGACTATTACCAAAGACGTGTACACACATTCTATACTCAACCAGATCTTCGTCCAGATTGTTGTCACGATACCAAAAGAATCTAAGAAAATTTCTATGATCCTCTCTGACTAAGAAACAATGAAACATCTGTTGAATATCAGCTGTGACAGCAATAGGTCCCTTCCGAAAACGAAGAAGAATGCCCAAGAGGTTGTTAGTCATATCTGGTCCCGACAGTAAAACATTGTTCAACGAAACACCGTCGTATTTGGCAGACGAGTCGAACACGCCTCTTATCTGATCCGGTTTCTTAGGGTGGTAGACACCAAAGATAGGTAAGTACCAGCGCTCCTCGTCGTCTTTTAAAGATGGGGCTAACTCTGCATGTCCACTATCAAAGATTCTTTGCATGAAAGTCACAAAATGTTGTTTTTTGACCGGATCCCTTCGGAGACTGGTGTCTAATCATTTAGCCCGTTTAATGGCTTGCGGTCTATTGTTCGGTAGTCTTTGTCTTGGTGTACGGAAAGGAAGGGGTGCAACCCAGTTTCCATGAGGGTCTTTGTAGAACTCCTCGTCCATTATCTTGAGAAATTCTTTATCCTCTATTGACATCCCAATTTTATCATCATTTTTTGTTCTCTCGAAAACAAAGGCACCAAGGTCACCTTCTGCATCCGCGAATGACGAAAAATACAATTTTATATTGTCGTCTGTACATACATTCCTGATGTGAGTTTCCTTTATCTTGAAACCATTAGGGCATGGTCTGAAGATAGACGTACATCCTTTTCCTAACAGGTAAGTTTTATTGACATTAACAAAATCGGGTTTGTGTACTTTACCAAGACATGCTTCTCCTATTATCACCCAGCCAAGGCTAAGTCTCTGGGCATAGGGAGAGTTCCGTGGACCGATGCGCTGGTCATGAACGTGATGTGCTTCAGTCAAGTCTCTACCAATCAGTAGTAGTATAGACGAGCCAGCATCTAATGGTTGGATGTGTCTTGCAATATCGTTAAGATGAGGGTGGTGTTCCGCCACTTCTGGAGTGGGAATTTCTTCCCTAATATCTGGTATCTGATTACATTCAATTAACGTCGGAAGTTCCAATCTTGCACTTCCATTTAGTGCCTCTACAACGTATCCACTTGCTCTTCTACCATAAGTCACTACACAACCGGTGCACGAAGAAAGCGTGTATTCAACCTGTTTATCTTGTATGTCAAAAAGATTAAAAAAGTCTGACTTGGCTAATGACCTGTTACTTTGATCATCGAGGATAGCATACATCTTTATAGCCTTTGCTGGATGACCATTTGGATATACTCTAACAAGGACTGTTTTAGCACAAGATTTACCAACAAATCCTTCGCCACAAATTTGAGTACACTTAGATGTTACTCGTGGGGATGAGGAATCTGAAATCTCCTTCTCCCCGCCATGACTTATTGCGGGAGATTGAGATATAAGCTTCTCTGCTACAGCGGCGGTGACATGCAAAGCTGTAGGATGACGATCACTGCCACAGTCTGCGCACTGTATTACTTCCTTGCATGCACGTAGTATATGCTTTGTTGATTCACAACATCTAAAACATATGCCGTTCTCTTTTAGAAGTTTCTTACGTTCTTCTAAAGGTTTGAGTTTGAAACCTCTACACTTGTTCAGAGAGTGGTTCGTTTTGTGCAATGGACATCGTTTGTCTGGTTCAACATCATTCACATCTGAATGTCGTGATACCTGTGTTTTCTTTGTCGAGATCATAGGTCTATTACCAGCGTTCCTAAAAGGGGTTTTCTCCTTTTTAGTAGGTGTGATGGTGCTGATTTCATATGCGAAACCGGGGTCATTCTTCACTTTGCTAATCTCACGGATAAATTCAGCAAAGAAGGAAAACAGTGGAAAAGAAACATTATGGTGTTTCTTGTAATTCACTGCTTGTGTAGTCCACCTTTCTTGTATGCCATAAGGAAGTTTATTCACTATGGGAAGCACACCAGAAGACGAGTCATAATAGCCCAAAAGTGACTGGTATCTTTTATCTTCCTTGGCAGACTCAATTTCAGATAGAATATCAGACAACTCGTAGAGTTTCTTATTGTCCTTATTAGTCAGCTTCGGAAAGTCGGCTAATTTAGTTTTTAAGGCCGCCTCAACCATTTCTGGGCTACCATATCTCTCATCCAGACGCTCCCAGATTCTTTGTAGTCCTCTAGAAGGGTTGTTCACGTTTGATGCTCTGATGCTAAGTGCATGTTTGGAAGATTCAGGGCCTAACCATTTTACTAACAAGTCTATTTCTTCGTTAGTGGTAACCTGTAACTCTCTCATAACGCTGAGAAAATAGGCCTTCCAAACGGCATAAAATTCTGGTCGATCATTGTAGTTAGAAAGACGTGAAAGGAGCAAGTCTTTCTTTAGAAGAAAACGAGTCAACTCCGTACCGATAGACTGACTACTATATTCCTGTGGTTGAAGTGCTGCTGGAGCATAATCGACTTGTCCATTATTCGGGTGGTAGACGGGTGCATCAGCATTAAACACAGTAGGTCGATGTGTAGATAAAGAAGCGTTCTTATGCTTCCCTGATTCGTGTACTTGGTCCAAGTCTAAGCTTACACTAGATACACATTCTTGATCATAGTGGTTGACGCGCCCACAGGTCTGTATCACAGGTTGTGGTGTCGGTATGAAATTTGGGAACATAAGTGGTATAGGTGTGTAACTGACACTGTGGTGTACGCCTTGTTTAACACCACACTCATCGTAATCAGGCTTGAAATGAGTATTTTCTGGCAGTTCTGTTTGTTGACTAACATAGTATCTAACACGTTCCATGGGTTCCTGTGGCTGAGAGACATCGAATTCACTTAGATTGGATTCACCACGGTCTTCACCAACCGACTGTAAAGCCTTTACTTCAGCTTCAGCTGCAGCAGCTTCCTTTTGATGTGCTAGAAGCTCCAGGTCAGCCTCCAGTTCTGCCTTTTTACGTACAGCTATCGCTTTAGACTCTTCAAGAAATGCTTGCTGTTTACGTATCCCTGCTTCTTTCTCGGCGAATTCCACTCGTGCGTGTGCGGCGTCAGCTTTAGCACGCTTCCTAGCAAGCACAGAACTAATGTTGGATGTAGTCAAACCACTAGTTTTAGATTTTGCTGTGTGTATAGAGAAATTAGAATGAAGTGAGCCGGATTCCAACGCATGTTGTTTGAAGGTGTGAAGTCGTTTTAAGGTATTTTCGACTATCATTTTATATGCTCGCACTAACGTAAAATGAGTTTCCAATTCTTTAAGGCTCTCCTGTGTGCTTGTTTTTGACAGAAAATCAAGGTATTCTGTGGACAGAGTACAATATTTGTCATAGCATTTGACTAGATCATTTTCTATTTTGCGTAAGGAATTTATATCACTGGGACGATCAGCGAATATTGCCAAAACATCTTCAATGTTCTTCCAAGCTTTCTCTAATTTGACATTATACTCGTCTCGGGTCGTCTCGTACATTTCCATGCCTTTGACAGTTAATGTTCTGATTCGCCTTTCAGTAGGCTGCGATGAAACTGCTTCGAGGTCCATAGATTTTGAATCAATTGGATCCATTTACACAGATAACAGAACTTTGGTAAATGGGAAAAATAGAATCTGTATGATGTCAGAAAGTTATGCGACGAGAAGTTAATAACAAATCACAATAGTTTCCAAACGTGGTGAATCCCGTAGAATATGTAGTAAACGTGTTACGTAGCTTGGACTGAATCACTGTTTCTTTCACATTATACAGACTAACAAATTATCAAATTTGAATGAGTTCATCTCACAATTCAAATTATTGGCGACTCTAGGTAAATGTTTGCCCTGGTCAGATCCCAGTTCAGTAGTACAAGTGAACTTTTATCCTTAATTTAAAAGGAAGATGTATTCATTTAGCTTTCTCAACACATCAGAATATACTGTATAGGCGGCGACCGAATGTCAGCATCATGCGACTGTTGACGATTGTCCTGTGCCTGTAGTAATTCTCCGAATGTGTGTAAATGAAATGTGTAGCTATCTAGTGGTCTTGATGAACCAGTCGGCTGTAGCACTATCCCTGGGAAGAATTTTGCATGAAGTTACTGGTCACAGTCTTTTTACTATACTGCCTTTTCTCTGAAGAAATTGCAGCTAGCGTAACCTGGCACTCTCCAGCATTCAAGACACAAAGCTCATGTTATGTTCAAATACTGTTTATTCTGTGCAAGAACTCTCATCGAAATTAGAGTGCACGTGCGTGTGCATGATTGTGATGTGCGTTTGGTAAAATGCTGCAATAAATGGAAAATATAATCATTACAAACATGAAATTTAAGAAACGTTTCACTAATGTATTAATGTTCATATCACAAATCAAATATACGAGTCATTAACAAAGTTACTCACACTGTGGTGGGCTTCAATTACAAAAAGAGCTGTGAAAGTACGCTCACACTCCCGCCTAGACGTAACACAAACGAAAACAAAACGAAAACTGATATTCATGAAGAAGAGTTTAAAAAAAAAGGGAGACAAATCTAAATGGTCACTTGACTGTTCTAACGGTAACAGCACAATGAAACAAAACAATAAATGAAAAATTGGCTAATGTACTCATAAAGCTGCAAAATAATTACCGTCAAAGGTTAAAGGATAAGGTCGATATTTATAAAGGAATCAAAAATGGTCCATGGTGGCCTTAAGGACTTTGATTTTAAAAATTGTCTCACCTATGCAGAGGTGAGATAACATGGATAGATAAACCAAATAATGATATTGGCAGAAATACTCGACTGTTTTGTCTCGTTTGTTGTTTTTTTTTTCTATTTTAAAAAGATGTTTAATGAAGAATATTAAAGGGAAACGGCTATTTTTCTTTCAAAAGTCGGTTGTCTTCCAATGTTGAAAACAATATTTTCAAATTAGTTGCCATCGATGTCAGAATGGCAAACTTTTAATGTTGTTCCAACAAGATATAGGAACAACAAGAAGCAAAGATGTTTGCTGGTGAAAACCCCATAGCGACATGACTTTCAACTGAAGCAACTATTTTAAGTTGGGTGCCATGGTGGCCATAATGGGGATCAGATAGGCATGGTTTCTAGTTAGGACATACTTTCTTTTGGCGAAACTGTCTTTTGGTGAAAGTACGATATCAATAAGACCAGCCATCCAAGAATTTCATGATGGCCAAAGTGTTCTGTGTGACTGTTGTGGTGGTCATATTTGATATGTAAGAAGCATCCTTTTCATTTAGGACTGTGTAGATGTCATAAGAAATCTTTTCATGAAAACCACCTGGCCTAAACACTGAATATGGCTGCTGTGGTGGCCATATTAGAAATCCAAGTAGAATTCAGAAAGCAACATTTACATTTAGGATCAACTGGACACAATTGTGTAGATGAGCTTGCCAACTTAGTTAAGAACCTGGATGAAACATCTTCCAGGTTAGACAGAAGACTAGCGCTGAGAAGACCAAGCTGATGAAAAATAGTGGCAAACAAATCTCAGCCAAGATTAAAGTCAGAGGACAGGAACTGGAAACAGTGGGCCAGTTAAAATATATTGGTTCCACAATCACAGATAAGAGATCAAAAGCAGAAATTGTCATGAGCAGCACAAACAATGGCAGCTATGTCAAAACTAAGGTTAGTGCGTCCGCCTCGGAAGTGGGAGGTCTTGGGTTCGATCCGCGGCCGAGTCATAACAAAGACTTACAAAAATGGTACAAACAGCTGCATTGCTTGACGCTCAGCATTAAGAAGTTAGTGTTAGGACTGGTTGGGCTGGTGTCAGGATAATGTGACTGGGTAGGACATAATGTTACATGTCTGCGGAGTGATGTCCAAGTGCTAGACATCACTATAAACTGCCTCGTTGCAGACATCATAGCGACATGACTGAAAAATTGTTAAAGCTACGTTTCAAAACCTAATCACACACACACAATTAAGAACCATCTCGAGAGACAAGAATATCGGTCTGAAAACTAAAATCAGACTATTAAGAACACTAGTCATCTCAATCTGTTTGAACTAATGCAAGACCTGGACCCTGACAGCAGAATTAAAATGAAGAATCCAGGCACTTGAAATGAGATGCTACAGAACCATCCTTGGCATCTCTTACATGGACCATATCAATAATGAAGTGCGTAACCCCATCAGTCACAAAGTAGGCCAATATGAAGACCTCCTCACCACCATCACAAAGAGAAAGCTGAAATGGTATGGTCATGTCACTAGAGCCAACAGTCTATCCACAACAGTTCTGCAGTGTAGCATCTAGTGTGACAGAAAAAAGTGGACTGACAACATCACATACTAGAGCAGGAAACGTTTTGCGAGACAGGCATTGGCACACGATTGAGACAAGTGGAGGGAACTGGTCAGATGTTCAGCAGCACAGTACCTCTATGACCACACTAGGTCAAGAGACTGATGATGATGAGACACAATAAATCTTCTGGGGGAAAACCCCCGTCAAAAATAGTAGGAGTAGCTATAACAAGATTTTAAAGATGACTGCCATTGTGGTCATCAGATAGGCATCATAAGAAATGTTTCGTGCTATGACCATCTATACTGCAGGACTAGCGAGAAAATGATTACGATGCTGATGTGTGTGTCCGCCATATTGGACATTATAAAGATGTATGCCATCTTTCATCCAGGCCAAAGTAGACATCACAGTTTGTCTTAAAAGTTGAAAATCTCGTGTTGATATGACCATCGATTAAGGAGAAGTATTACGATTTTCGAGATAGCTGATGTGGCAGTCATTTTGAATGTGCGAGTGTGTGATGAATGTATGCGCAAAGTTGTGATAGCAGTCAACTCATAATTAAAGTCCTCCAAGATTAAGATAATACGTGTGAAAAAAAAGCTTCATGAGTGATGCAAAGCAAATCAGATATAGGATTACCTCACGACTGATGACAGATTTAAGATTACTTCACGAGTGATAACAGATGTAGGATTACCTCACAAGTGACGACAGATGTAGGATTACCTCACGAGTGATGACATATGTAGGATTACATAATCATCAGCGATGACAGATGAAGGATTACCTCGCGAGTGATGACAGCTGTATGATTACCTCATGAGTGATGACATGTAGGATAACCTCATGAGTGATGAAAAATGTAGGATTACCTCATCATTGGTGACGAGATATAGGATTACCTCATCATGAACGACGACAGATGTAAGTTTACCTCATCATCAGTAATGACAGATGTCAGATTACCTCATAATTAGTGATGACAAATGTAGGATTACCTCATCATTAATGATGACAAATGTAGGATTACCTCATCATTGGTGATGAGATGTAGGATTACCTCATCATGAATGACGACAGATGTAGGTTTACCTCATTATGAGTGATGACAGATGTAGGATTTTCTCATCAATATTCAATGATCTTCATCACTACTAAGGAATGCTGCATAAATAAAATAAATTATTAGACTTAAGAGGGGTAACAAGCTCAGCCAACCAGATGCAAGATTATTTCATTAGTATATGTGAACCTTCCTCAACAAAAGGTCACTGCGACCTACATTTAACATTTTAATGGCTTATGTTAAGATATTGCATTTAGGTTGTTACCATATTAGTATCTACAGTAAAGAACTTCCATACCTGGAATAATGAAACATTACCAGATGGTGCATCTAGAGTACAACAGTATCTTAAAAGTAGGTCACTGTTGCCTATATTTAAACTTTCAGTGACTCTGGTTCAGTTGGACTTTTTCAGCTCATGCTTTATTCATTAAATTAGGAAATTTTATACATCTCTCCGTACTATATTCGTTCTAAACAAGGTCATAGTAACCCATGTTTTTATGTTCTAATGGTTTGGCGAAGTTGTTGCATTTAATTCACAAGTGTGCATGGTTTTGTAATTGCTCTGTGCATACAATTCTAAAGAGAATCTTAAAAACTTAGGGATGCATCTGGACAAGTTCTACTCCCATATTTTGTCATATTTCACTGACTTGGGTTTGATCTTCATTCCTCGGGTATTATTCGCTTTTATAATATTGAAATTAATAATGGTATGCTTGCTCCTACAACAAAAGAGGCTCCTGTGACCTACATTTCATCTTATACTTGGATTAACTTTTTTGCATTTAGCTCATAATCACACAAGTTTTTGGCACATTATATGCATACTGTCCACGATGTATAGACATCAGACGGTAAAGTTGACCATTCACAATAACCTTTAACCTTTCATTTTAAGGATGCAGTAGTAACAAAGATGCATCCAAATATCAAGTGTCATGACTGGAATATCGTCCCCAAGTAATGAACTATTAACACATATTATCACAGAGCATGAAATACAATTCAATTTATGATCTCATTTGGCAAACTGGTCTGGTCAGAATATATCCAGTCACAAAGTTTCCTGATTCTAGTCAGGGATCTTCTCAAAGTCTAGATGGTTTGAGAGTAATTTACAAATTTACTGGCTTGTTTTCAGCGCATGTCGAGAAACTAATTTAGAAGGGAAAGTATTTTACTGAATAATTATTTCTGGTCTTGGATTTGTTTTGATCTCGTATTGTATTTAACCATGAATGTTTGTAGATTTTTGTCTTTTTGATGATCCATTCATAACAATTCTGTTTTTAGAATGTACATGTAGTCCAATATAAATTCCTAAATAGTCTTTTCTTCTGCTGCCATTCTCCAACACTGGTCTTTCTTACTCTTTTTGTGTGTTAATATCTGTACTCATTTTTAAAATAAATTTCTTAACTACATCAGAAACACTGATTAGCAGGTGTTTTAAATAAGTTGTTTATAGTATTTCAAATTCTTGTAGCAACATATCTGAAGGCCAACATTGGTACTGTAGTTCTGAGAAAAAGAAATTGTCGATGGACGGACAACAGATGCTGGACAATATTATCAGCTGACTTGACCTTGCAGCCAGGTAATCTAAGAACCAAAGCCACCATATTTGGCCTTGAACTCAAGTCACCATATTTGGCCTTGATCTCAAGTCACCATATTTGGCCTTGAACTCAAGTCACCATCAATCATAAGGTACACACAAACATTCTTCAAGGTCAGTAACTGTACTCATAAGCTATCTCTGTGCATACATTTTAATATTACATTTAAATTCATCTGTAATTGGTTTATATGTACTAACATGTCAAGTTTGATCATTTTGTATTTGTTGAGGCTCTTTCATTCTTTAGCTTTCTGCTGCAAAAATAAATGTTTTTGATCTTGATCATGAACTCAGGGTTATGCAGGACTAGTGATTAACTAAGGATTTGGTTTTGTATGGCCATAAAATCAATTGGCATCTGGTACACATGTTAACTAGAATGTGCAAGTAAAAGGACAATGAAAATTGGTCTCGATATAATCTTGACTGGTGTTGTTGCAAGCAGAACTGAAGGAATTGTCCCAAGGAAATATACACCAGGATCAATATTAAATATTACCAAATCCATTCACAACTCAGTCAGAAAATGACTAGTTTTAAATATTACTAAATCCATTCACTACTCAGTCAGAAAATGACTAGTTTTAAATGTAACTTTTATGGTCAATTGCCAAGTACAATGTATACGTTTGACCTGATGGGTGGTGTCGGGAGTTTGAAAAGATAGACATGGAAATAAAAAATGGTAATAAAATAAAGATATCTGAAGGTGAATATATACAGTGCAGGGACAGTTGCGGCATAAATTTGGACCAAAGAGAGCCAACCAGATAGAAGAGCTGTCTTGAAGCTCTCCACTGATTGTGTGCACACAACAGTCACTCATAATTCCTGTCTGCAATTGTTTTTAACATGAAACTATTTCTAAATTGTTATGTTCTACATTGCTCAGCGACAAATCTCATACTATTATTTGATTCTAGTTTTTCTACCAGTTTTGGCCTTATTCTGGCGTTTTTGTCTTAATGGTTTTAAAAATGTATTTGGCGAGAGAGCCAGCCATCAACTGCTTTATAGAGATGCGTCAAAAGAATCATCTTATGCCAGTCTGGAGTGTTGATAAACCCAGATCAGTTAAAACATGGGTGACTCCAACTGCTTCTCTGGTTTTGTAGTCACCAGAAAAATCCTGCCGCCTGGTGTTGAACCTTCTCAATTCTATTAACAAAGATTCCTTTGTGTTGTACAGATCCCAGACAACATGACCATATGTGACTGAGGTTTCTACTGTGAAATGCTAGTGCAGTGTTTGTTTTATTGGTTGATTTGATAATATATGATTTTCACTTGAAGTCCTCAAATAGTGTCTGTCGAAGATAATGGTTTTCACTGAAATGTTGTTGCTGTTGATGTTGTTGAATGGGTTAATACCATTTTCCAGCACATGGATAGGCTATACATGGCGGCCAGTATTAATGATGGAGGAAAACACCCAGAAAGAACCTTCGACCCACATGAACCTACTGGCAAGCTTTCTCACACTGACCGAATCTGAGACTCGAAACCACGCAGACAGAGGTGAGATGGCAGTGATCTGTAATGGAGAGCGCTTTAGTTACTTGGCACCCCACCGACATGTTGTGGTGTATGTTTAGGTGAGATGATTTTGCTGTTTTACTGATCATACTCACGAGGTAACATTTTGTGACCCCCCCCCCCAATGAGTCGCTTTTTATAAGGGCTGTGAGATCATTCTGGAAGATGGAAGATATTTTTATAACAGTCTTTATTTACTAAATATAGATAAACTGAACAAAAAATAAGAAGCATTGGCACCAGTAGGAAAGTAAAATTTGGCACATTTAATTCACATGTTTGTGCATATACAAAGAAAATTTAAATATCAAATCTCATAATTTATGCAAATAACATGAAGTTTTTAAAATTTGCTATACATTTTTGCACAGAATAAACTTGTGCATATGACTAGATCTTACATATTGCCATGAGGAAGACATTGGATAAAGGTACACAATTCATACAAAAAAAGCAAAAAATATAAAAATTTCATAAATAACAAGAATGAATGGAGTCTAGAAAAAAAAATTCTATTAAAAGCTGAAAAAATTCTTAAATTGAGGCTGTATATTAGTTTTAATTATATAGAAAAATCTCATGAAATAATCATAAAATTTTAAAAAATTATCCATCTAATTAAATTTTGATCAATATATATTTCGAAACTACTAGAGTATATTGCTAAAAAAACAATATTAATGGAACTGGCTCAATTTATGTTTCTAAAAATACATTTTTTTTTGAGTGATCATTTCTGTCACCACTCTAAAAATGGAGACGAGGGCTCAAGTCAGGACAATTCTGGTTATAAAGTGCAGATTAAACCTCGAACATGTTAAGGTAAAAAAATGACCTCAAATAAGAAACAAAAAATAACCCTGTTCTCAAAAAATAATTCACCTGCAAAGTTGAAAGTGAAACGTAATTCCAGCTACCACATAGAAATCAAATTGCTCATTGTCTTCATGGTGGTATGCAGAATATGAAAAAAAAATTGTCCTAAGAATTGCATGGTTTAATTCTACTGCTGTAAGGCAAGCGTCACTTCTGAAGAATCATAAGCCAACAGTTATACATATTCATCCTTGTTCTGGAATTGTTTCTTGTGCACCCAAATCCTCCTCCATGTTTTCATCCTCAAGCTCGTCCAATGATGTTGGAGGGGCTATGCTATCAGGACCTTTACCCTTCCCTCGGGACTTTGTTTTCCTCAGATTTCTTTTTGACAATGATCTCCTAGCACAATGCACGGCATCTTGTTCCGATCCAGAGCTAGATTCTGTTGTAATGCTGCCGCTGTTATCACTGCGGTGACCTAATCTCTCTCCTGGAGTAGAACTTGGACGGAACTTTGAACCACTTCCTGCAAGGGGCTTTCCATGGGATGCATCACTCGGATTTACTTCCCTTAGTGTAGCCTGCAGAAATGTGGGCTTTACAGGAGGTCGAGGCTTGACTCCAGTTCCATCCCTGGAGTCCCCTGCAGATTCCTTATCCTGTAATTTGAAAGCCTCTGATGAAGCAGAAGATCCTGGTTTTATGGGTGCTTGACTGGAACTTTTCAGAGATCGGTCCCCTGGTGTAACTGAAGTTTTGGATATTTTGTCCAGTGATGCAATTAATTTTGCATCGTTTAATTTTTTGAGACGTGGAATTAAGGGATGCTTATCTTTTGGTGAATCTGGGTTGGAAGATGAACTGTCCAATGGATTTTCAGCTGAAATACTGCACAATAAAGTTATGGTTTTTGATTTCCGTGGTAAGTGTTGAATTGGCGATAACTTGCTTCCCTCACTACCTGTTGAATGAGAGGATTCTGAAATGAAAAGAATCCTGACAATTACAATACATAATAAAAATTTGGTTTGCAAAATGAAGCAGACACTAAAAATTTCAAAGGCAATGCCATTTTTATCAGGAAAAATACTTTCTGCATGAATTATGATTATCCACAAATCTTTTTTCAAACATTTATTTAAAAAAATGAATCAATAAACTCCTTTAATAATTACTAAAACAAAAATCCACACAATTACTTTGTGTCCATGAAGCATCTACACAGTGAATTACTGTAAAAGTAACGACATGATTTATGACATCATTTATGACATCATGATTTATGACATGATTTATGACATCAGTCCATCTTAAATGCGGAGCAGGACTGCTCCAATGGTCTAATAGTTAGAGCATCAGCCTCAGATGCAGAAGGTTATGGGTTTGAACCCTGGCAAGTCATACAAAGACTTTTAACAAAATGGTACTAACAGCTACCTTGCCAGGCAGACAGCACTAAAAGGTTAGAAGTGGGCGGCCTAGTGTCAGGATAATGTCTGGGTGGACATGAATGCTACATGTCATTGTCTGCAGCATTATGCCCTAATGCCAGAACTCACTATAAACTGTCACACTTCAGACATTATAGATGATATGACTGAAAAATTTTTTTAGCAAAGATTTCAAATGTATACAGTTAAAAAGATTTCAATTAATAATTGCTTAACAGCTGGGAATTGCAATAGCAACGAACAGTATCACTCTTGTTACATGAAAAAACTTACATGCCCTTTACATTTTTCATTTGACATGTAATCAGTTAATCTAAATCAATTAACTGGATGGTCACTATTGTAATCATTTAGTGGCAGGTTGATTTTACATTTCAACACAAATACTAGAAGGTACATGTCACTTTTATTGAGATTAATATTGCATTTAACATGGGTATTTTGAAAGTGTGTATTGTACCTGGACTATCAGGTATGTTCAACATCAGAGAGCGTCTATTACTGCTTCCTGTAGAAAGTGGTGAGGTGTCAGTACTAGATGGCATCACTGTATCTTCCCTTGGTATTTCAGTACCTCCTGCCTCCTCCACTGTGGGAGTTTTGTGTTCTTGCCTCTGCATCTGCAGTTGACGGAAAATTTCTAACTCCAAGTGAGACCTAGGATGAGAAGAAAAAAATCAAACGTGCCTGAAGTTGATTTTGTTCTTTAAATAGAGATGCAAGGAAAACAATTTGATATCATCTTTATTTCCATCACTAACACGAGTACCTTGGAAGTAGCTAGTAATATATAGATAGAAAGCAAAATAAAACATTTACCTGTGCATGAAAACTTGGTCATAGTAATCTACTATGGTTCAAGTTAACCTACTTCAGATTCTTCCAAATTTCAAAATCCATGAGTATAGTTAGATATTGACAGTGACCTACCTTACTATGGTTCAAGTTAACCTTCTTAAGATTCTTCCAAATTTCAACATTCATGAGTATATTTAGATATTGACTGAGGAGATAACAAACAGCTGATGATCCGAAATTCAGTAAGACATGAAGATTAGATTAGTCACCTAGTCTGTAGTAGTACAGTAGTAGAGTGAAACTCCTAGAAAGGCATTGTTACAAGTCTAAAGTTATTAAAATATTTAACAGGTAAAAAGTGAAAGACAACAAATAAAATTTAAATATATTTATTTCCCTAGAACACAAAAGTGCAAATGAGAAGAAAAAGAACCTCAAGGCATTGCAAATTAAATCCCAAGTTAATTAAAGTAATTAGCAAGTAGCACTAGCAATTTAAAGTGCTAAATCACAGAAACATAATTCCATGTTTGCAAATACTATAAATTCCAGTGAATGTCTCTATCCAAGAATTTTATCAGAGCACTTTTGTATTTCCAGAAAAAATAATGACTTGTATTCAATAGTTTGAAAAAAAAAGATTTCAGCTAAACACTCCTGGTAACAACTTAAAAGTGCAACATGTTATAGCACGATTGATCAGTCCTCACAATTACAAGATTATATAGTTCTCTACTTGACATCGTGTCACAATTAATATTTTTTTTTAAAAAATGCATTACCTAATGGAAAAAAACCTTCTAGAATGATCATGATGTTTACAAAACCACAACCACTGTCGAAAACTATGACCCAAATAAACATATTTACTTTTAGGGTTGTCTCAACTAAGATGATCCAGGATGTCATGAAAAGAAAGTCAATCAATGAGTGTTGTGACCCCATCCCACAATAGTTGGTAAAACGGATTCTGCAGAAGTATCATGTACCTGAGAATTTCAGGAACATGCTTTTTTTCAACAAAGTCTTGATTTCAAAATTCACCTTGTCGGAGTACACTACAGCAAGGCAGAGATTTGAAGTAAGCATCGAAACTGGATGTACCATTTTGATATGGTACTATTTTCAGCTTTATTCAATCTCCTAATGAAGTCTATAGACAGGATGATGATCTAAGGACCATCTGTATCATCATGGAGTTTGGAAGACAAGGGCCTTCATCAATGACGTGACAATTACATCCATGTCAGAACCATAAGGTAGAATGTCACCCATATCAAGATGTCTGGTTCTAATGAAAGGGATGGTACAAGACAGGTTCAAAATAGAAGGGATCAACCAGTTAACTCTTTAAACCCCAATGCCTCATTTATGCATCAGGAGGTTGGGAGGTTGTAGCCTACTTCTGAGCTATGTAGGTAGCATCAAAGTGATTTAAGATGCAATAAAGTGGGGGGGGGGGTGTTGTAGAAAGGTAGACAGATGTAGCTCAACAATTCCATATAATCTGGACTTTCTAGTTGCACTACAAATTAGAGAGGGAACAAATATAATTTTTAGGACCAGATTTTATTTCCCCACAAAATTTTGGCTGTTGTCTGAAATCGATTTTGTGTCAGGATTTTAGACTTTTTGGCCCCAGACCTAAGGTAGACCAGTATGTACTGCACACAGACAGGTGATATGATGGGCATTTTGGAATATAAAAAAAGTGGTCTAAGGACTCCTTAAATGACAGTGGGAGCATGGCAGACTTGAAGTGAAAAGCCCAAGACTGGATAGAATCAACCAAAATGTAGCTCTAAAAGATTGTTGTTATCACTGATGCCGGGACCATGTGATTGCTTGATTGTATTTTGCCAGGACAAAGATACAGCAAGTGAAAAGTGGTCCAAACTTCATCAGCTTTGTAAAAAGTGGCCATAAACAGAGACCAAAAAATTGAAACAAGATCAGTATCAATAGCAGCACAGGATTGGGAAAAGCAGGCAGATGTAAACGGACAGTTGAAGTTCCCAAGTTCAGACCTAACATTATATTATGGTCAGGAGGTATCAAACACACCATGGAAAGCATTGTGGGCAAGTGACTAAACAATCTTAAGGACTGGGATCCCCATCTGCAGGGTATAACTGTATTCATAAATACAATGAATGGAGAGTCGATGTATTTACATATCAATATGCATTAGGTGAGGATACCAAGGATGCAATGAACAGCTGAAAATACAAAATACACTCAAGCATGAAAACAGGTCACATTGATCTAGCTTTGTAGGATCCAGTTATCTGAGATACCCACAAACTGATTTTCATAAACAAAGGTAAAAATGGCTGACGATATGAAGTGCAAAACAAATTGAACATGCACAGGAAGAACAGGAGAACTGAAATAGTCCCTTCTAATTTCACTGGCAAGGTCAAATGCTAGGACAAAAATTTACACTACTTCTAATACGTTTAGAAAAAAAATGCTTCACAAAAGTTTGAAAAAATTTGGAAAAGAATGTTAGATGTAAGGGATCAACTACTGCAAAATTCTTTTATACAATCTATATTTCTGCTTAACAGAGTAGTTAAGTCATGGAAAAGTTCCATACCATAGCTGTTTCTCCTTATCATGTGAGATCTCCTCATCTCGCTGATTGTCTAGTTTAAGGAGTTGGGCGAGGTATGGTTCCTGTGAGTACAGATTATCCTCAATTTTCTGGACTCTATGCTCTAGACGGTCATCTGGGTAGTGTGCCACCTTGGGTATAAAGAACAACACATTACTCATTTCAAACAAGCTGAATTTAAAAATACCATATATACTCACTTATAAGTTGATCCAGACTGCAAACAAGATAAACCCTGATCTGACAGTGCATGATACACCAGGATAGTATATTATCTTAACTGTTCTACTGCATATACCCAGATCTGCTGATATGCAATTTGCAGTCAGAGTTGACTTATAAGTGTGTATATATGGTAAATAAATAATTTTCATCACATAACAAACTGTGATAAATCTTCTGTATGAAACAAACTTTGAACATGGTTTTCTGACTTGATATCGGAGTATATTTTGATGATGTAAATATTATACGCCATACTGAACATGTGTAAGAACTTTTCACATTTTAAAACCTTTTTCGTTTAGGGTCCATTTAAAATCTGAAAAGAATCCATTTAGGAAACATAATGACCTCTATCATACCTCTTAAATTCAATGTCTGACATTTACATGACTGTTCAGGTACCGATTTCCATTGAACAGATTTCATAAATTATAAAAGTAGACAAACATCATATAATTAAAATGATTGAAAGAACAGTTGTGAATTCAGCCTACTAAGGAAATCCTGCATACTACACCCAGTACAAGAATTGCACTGGTAAGGAAATGTTCTCTACTCCATGAATTGCAATGCTACGGAAATCGGAAATCCTCCCAACTAGGTGCATGTTAAAGAAATCCTGCCCATCATTTACATTGCAATGTCAAGGAATCTTGGGAGTCCTGTACATTGCACTGTTAAGGAAATCTTGGGCATCTGTACATTGCAATGTTAAGGAAATCTTGGGAGTCCTGTACATTGCAATGTTAAGGAAATCTTGGGAGTCCTGTACATTGCAATGTTAAGGAAATCTTGGGAGTCCTGTACATTGCAATGTTAAGGAAATCTTGGGAGTCCTGTACATTGCACTGTTAAGGAAATCTTGGGAGTCATGTACATTGCAATGTTAAGGAAATCTTAGGAGTCATGTACATTGGCTGTCACATGAGCTCGCAGTTGTCCCAAGATGAAAAATTCATGAAAATCGCACGTTTCGTAAGTGGTAACATCAGTTTGGTACAACGTAGAAAAGTCAATGATGGCTTGATGAATAGAAAAATATCTCAGGAATAAAACAAGCCATAGAGAATGGTTGTGTGCTTTTAAATACGGAAATAACAGAATGAAATCTAGGGTCATAGGTGGAACCAAGTATTTGGAAGTTACGTACCTTCTCTTTTTATATAGCATGATAGAGAGGGTACTATGTCTGAATGGGTCATGGGGGTAATCTAAGGTATTTTTCTCACTCTGTATGATTTTTTTCCTTTAGATTTCTTCACATCAAGCTCGCGTCGAGCACCTGTGCATTGCAATGTTAAGGAAATCTTGGGAGTCCTGTACATTGCAATGTTAAGTAAATCTTGGGAGTCCTGTACATTGCAATGTTAAGTAAATCTTGGGAATCTGTACATTGCAATGTTAAGGAAATCTTGGGAGTCTATACATTGCAATGTTAAGGAAATCTTGGGAGTCTATACATTGCAATGTTAAGGAAATCTTGGGTGTCATGTACATTGCAATGTTAAGGAAATCTTGGGAGTCTGTACATAGCAATGTTAAGGAAATCTTGGGAGTTTGTACATTGCAATGCTCAAGAAATCGTGGGAGTCATGTACATTGCAGTGTTAAGGAAATCGTGGAGTCATGTTATGCATAAGAAAGAAGCAATAATTCTTCATTTAAATACAAACCTCTGAACCCCCACTAGATATCCCATCATCCCCTGCTCCAAAGGTACCATCAGAATCGGTGAAGTAACAAGGCGGTTTTTCTGGCAGTCCATGGGAACCAGTCAGGGCATTCATGCGGAACAGTAGTTCATCCACCTGGTACTCTATCTCTGCCATTGTGAACTCCTATAAAGGAGACAACAACAAAATTGCTAACTTGTCTTCAGTTGAAACTAAGCCATGTACCAAGAGGTCGGGGACAGGACAAAATTGGTCTTAACAGAAGACAGACACTTAATAATTGTATATTTATGATATTATTAGAATTAAAGGATCAAAAGAAGATGTCTACTAAGCAAAATAAATTTCACACAAATGTTTGACAGCAGTTTTATAACTCTACAATCAAGTTTTAAACTTTAATCAGATTTCAGAGGCTGCAGTGTCTATTATGAAATGAAAGTAACCATGAAAATTTACATTATATGAAAAGAGTACATTTATAATTAAATTATAAGTTGTCAGAAAAGGTACCATGTAAGCAAACACTTGCTTTCAATAATGGAAACTTACTGGTGGTAGGATATTTTCAGTTTCTTGTATTTCAGGCAGTTTCTTCAAGCCGGCCCACAGCTGGTACTTTTCCCAGTACAAATGAAGTAACTCAGTAAATTCTAATGTTGATACTTTCTTTCCTCTACGAGATCGCAACTGCTGTGTTAATGTGGTAATCATCTAAAAGAACAGATGACATATATTGATCCTTTACAAACACAGAGAGAACATCATATACTCAAACGTGCTTAAATTTCAAAAGGTCACGTGTGATTTCATAGATATGTAAATCATCGTAAGTTCAGATTTTACAAAGCTCTTTTTACCCAAAACTTGGCAAAATATAATAGATAATTATTACATTGGTAACCATGGTGATCATATTACACAATGAACTACCTTTATTTTCTTTTTCAGTTACTTACATATGAAGTCAGTAGCCCAGTTACGAAAACACAGAAGGAGAAGATGAAAATTTGTGCAAAATTTTGTTGCTGGTCAGGCATAGATGGAAAGGGAGTTTCTCCTATAAGGAGGGCAGTCATCCCCAACAGACTTGTCCATAGGTCTCTGAAGGTGAAAGCAGTGGCCCCGAACAACATCCGACCCAGACTGGTATATGCTAATAGCAAGAGCAGGAACATGGCCTATAAGATCATATAATAATATCAATCAGTGGCCTATAATAAGATCATAGAGTAATTAGTATCAATTACTGGTCTATAATACATTAATAGAGTAATTAGTATCGATTACTGGCCTATAAGATCATAGAGTAATTAGTATCAATTACTGGTCTATAATACATTAAGAGAGTAATTAGTATCAATTACTGGCCTATAAGATCATAGAATAATTAGTATCAATTACTGGCCTATAATAAGATCATAGAGTAATTAGTATCAATTACTGACCTATAATAAGATCACAGAGTAATTAGTATCAATTACTGGCCTATAATAAGATCATAGAATAATTAGTATCAATTACTGACAAACCTTTAGCTCTCTTTTACATCAATTATTTAGAAAATTCTATCAACTCAAATGTCCTGGAGACAGATACTCTACCATTTCAGCCAATTAGTTTGTTGGATTCTAGAATTAAAATGAAGCAGACACTTGTGATGTTGAAATTTTGAGTCCAGATCAGTTGCATAAGAGGTATATATGTGTTACTCAAACCAGATCAATTATGTATAAATCTGATTCTTTAGTCAGATCAATTATGTATAAATCTGATTCTTTAGTCAGATCAATTATGTATAAATCTGATTCTTTACTCAGATCAATTATGTATAAATCTGATTCTTTAGTCAGATCAATTATGTATAAATCTGATTCTTTACTCAGATCAATTATGTATAAATCTGATTCTTTACTCAGATCAATTATGTATAAATCTGATTCTTTACTCAGATCAATTATGTATAAATCTGATTCTTTACTCAGATCAATTATGTATAAATCTGATTCTTTACTCAGATCAATTATGTATAATCTGATTCTTTACTCAGATCAATTATGTATAAATCTGATTCTTTACTCAGATCAATTATGTATAAATCTGATTCTTTACTCAGATCAATTACACAAGGGGTTGATTTTATGCAGTTACATTTAATGTATCATTAAGCATGTTATGCAATGTCATATACGAGTTCTCTTTTTTTTTTTTTTTTTTTTTATAAAAAAACCATATACAAACATTACTGAATCTCACTGTCAAAAAGCTTTCTTTATTGACCATCTTTTTATGCTAATTTAACAAAAGAACTCTGCAATTCAATTATAAAGTTTGGAGTTATGTACATTAAACATTTAAATCTTTTTTTGTGGTAAATGTGACATTTTAAAGCACATCACAAAAGTAAAACTTCGTCCAATAAAGTTGATTACTTGGCATTAACTATTCAATGATACCTGCTCTAGAAGTAAATTTTTGTCAGTGGATAAAATAATGTCATGTATGTCACAGAATGAAAGCATATAGTTACCAGTCAAGATCAGCCAATGGTGTCACATATATCAGACTTTGACAAAGAGAACGAGGTAATAGTTACCAGTCAAGATCAGTAAATGGTGTCACATATATCACATTGTGACAAAGAGAACAAGGTAATAGTTACCAGTCAAGATCAGCCAATGATGTCACATATATCACATTGTGACAAAGAGAACGAGGTAATAGTTACCAGTCAAGATCAGCCAATGGTGTCAAATATATCACATTGTGACAAAGAGAACAAGGTAATAGTTACCAGTCAAGATCAGCCAATAATGTCACATATATCACATTGTGACAATGAGAACAAGGTAATAGTTACCAGTCAAGATCAGCCAATGATGTCCCATATATCACATTGTGACAAAGAGAACGAGGTAATAGTTACCAGTCAAGATCAGCCAATGATGTCACATATATCACATTGTGACAAAGAGAACGAGGTAATAGTTACCAGTCAAGATCAGCCAATGATGTCACATATATCACATTGTGACAAAGAGAACGAGGTAATAGTTACCAGTCTAGAACAGCCAATGATGTCACATATATCACATTGTGACAAAGAGAGCGAGATAATAGTTACCAGTCTAGAACAGCCAATGATGTCACATATATCACATTGTGACAAAGAGAGCGAGATAATAGTTACCAGTCTAGAACAGCCAATGATGTCACATATATCACATTGTGACAAAGAGAACGAGGTAATAGTTACCAGTCTAGAACAGCCAATGATGTCACATATATCACATTGTGACAAAGAGAGCGAGGTAATAGTTACCAGTCAAGATCAGCCAATGATGTCACATATATCACATTGTGACAAAGAGAATGAGGTAATAGTTACCAGTCTAGAACAGCCAATGTCACATATATCACATTGTGTGACATAGAATTGTTTTATTACAAGCTTTTAAGAAAAAATTGCAGTTTAGTTTGTTTTAGAATTGTAAAAATACAATTCCAAGCACATGAAGCCATGTTTTGAGACATAACATACATAGAACATGAAGAAATATGAGAATAATCATGTAATAAAGATTGATGACAATGCGAAACTCTCTTCTGACATCTCATAAACTGTTTTCTTCCAAAAATCACTGCCTCTAAAATTTAAAAATACTCCCTAACCTAACCATACCAAACTCAAAGATAGAATAAGTTTGTAATCAAGTCTATGTATTGTTTATATACCAGAAAAGCCAGCAGCTGACGTCGAGACTTTCTGTACACAATGACAAAGTTGACCCAGGGTCGGAAGAAAGAAAGGAGATGCAGACTCTTTACCAGTTGCAGAAACAGCAAAATTGCAACCATGGATCTCAGGATCTGCAACAACACCAGAGTTTTTATTATTATTGGAGGGAGAGGGGGGATTTAAGAAATGGTATGCAAATTCAAAGTGTTCTGTGTGTGTGTGTGTGGGGGGGGGGGTACATACTAATTTTAATTATGCAATACTTACCCATGGCTATTGTTTAGCTTTTTTCCATGCAGAAAAAAAGTGTACCATCTGTCTGATGTGCATTCATCCTTCCTTAGAGTGAAGATTTGTTAGTATGACAATTCCTAATGCCGATCGCTTGTTCCTGGTTGTAATGTGCAAAACAAGCACAGATGGCTTATTGTTTTCATAGATGGCTTATTGTTTTCACAGATGGCTGCCACATTAGGACATCAGAGTTGGGTGGGCATTTGACAATAGCCATGCATAATTAAAATTAGTTTAGCCCCCAAAAATCTACATTTTAATAGCAGCAATAACTTTCCCATGGCTCCTGTTTACTCCATTAAACTGATTTTTAAAAAAACAGAAAATTAAAAATACTCCTTATTGGTGGAGAGGTCCATATGTTAAGGAAGGTTTATATTTCTTCGGGTCACATGTCATGCAGTAATGATAGGACCCAGAGAAAAGCCGAAATGCTACATTCATGATGTCCTCCAAAGTAGGCCCATGAAGTAGCAATGGCTCGAACCAAACAGTCTTTCAGTATCATAAAGGAAGGTCACAGTAAGAGACTTGTATGCTCTTTTTGATCATGGAGATAATCCATTGTGAAATAGTGGTGGCTGAATCCCTAGTATTGCAAAAGAAGATACCTACTGAGAGGAACAGACCTGGGTGGAGTGATTATCAGGTCCAGAAGATCACTGAACCATGAGGAGAGATGAGAATGATCTGAAGTTCAGACTTTTTGTGGAATCAGTCGGAAGGGTGGGAAGGTGTAAGTGAATAGCTGATCCCACTGGAGACTGAATGCATCCACTGCCCATTTTCCTTGATCCATGACAGAAGAAACATAGCAAGAGAGGCTGTTGTTGAGTCTGGTTGATAATAGATCCACTAGGGGCCTTCCCCACAGCAAGAACAGGAACTCTGTATACATAGTCAATTCTGCGAGGATGGCTTTGTCAGTTCCAGAGAGACTGTCCACCAAAACATTCATTATGACCAGAATATACTGAACTCTAAGGTATCTCAGCACAAGAGATTCCAGACTTCCACAAAATGGGGCATGTGTGTCTCCTTGATGTCCGAGATAAGCTATGACGGACATGCCATCTAAGAAGACCAGACACATTTAGATGTCTGAGATAAGCTATGATGGATGTGCCATCTAAGAAGACCAGACACACCGACTCTCTTGATGCACCCTTGTTATGGTAGCTTTCACTTCTAGGTTGTTTATGTGGAAGGATGATTCTGACAAGGTCCAGTGTCCCTCTGGTTCTAAATTGACTACCCCAACCAGAATCTGAGGAGTCGGCAAACGGAAAGGAGTGGGATTTGGGTGCATGAATGGAGACTCCAATCATGAATCTGTCCTGATTCATCCACCACTGTAAATGGTGAAGAAATGCTAGTCCTAAAAAAATCAGTCAACACAGATTTTCTTAGAGGTTTCCAACTTGCAAGAAGGAGGAACTGGAGAAGTCGCATATGGTGATGTCCCGATAGAACAAAGTTAGCAGTGGTATTCATGGTTCCCAGACGGTACAAGTGAGCAGAAAAAGCTGCTGCTCAAAGCATCTCTAACAGGGCTAGGATTTAATCCATCCATTCAAGTGAAACTTGTTTCTAGTTTGCAAGGAAATTCATTCCCATGTAAACAAGATCTTGCAATGGAGTACATTCAAGTTTCTTGAGGTTGGGCAAAAGGTACAACTGAGTGACCACGGACCAACAGCCACTGAGTGACCACAGCCGCATAGTTCCTGATAAAGTGACTGGATTTGAACATTGTGGATCAGCCATCGTTGAAATACTGGAGAAATGGTGTTCCCAGTAAATAGAAGCATCCCACCACTATTCCCATTAAACTGGTAAAAACTTTGGGTGCGGAAAGAAATTCTAAATGGTAGGACCTTGAACTTTCTGGTTTAAGCAGAACTGGCAATATCTGCATAGACGAGGAAATGTGGGAATGTGTAGATAGGCATTTTGAAAGTTGACGGAGACCATTCAGGATTGAGGAAGTGGTCTCCATCTTGAAAGGTTCTTCCAGAAGAAACAGGTTTACAATGGAGAGATTGATAATAATGTTAAATTTTCCATTTTTTTTGGTGGCTGTCCCCTACTCCCTCCATTGGGAAAAGGGGGCTGTGGAAACTGACATCGTATTTACAATGTACATCCCTGTGATCACTACAGATATAGTAAACCTTAGCACAAATTCCATGTAAGAGTTCACAAGTGTTTTATAAAAGATTTATTGAGAAGTATACATACATACTATAATGTGAACAAAATTAGTGTCAATTAAAACCGAAGAACGAGCAGTGTCTTGTCAGCACCTGTTATTCCTTGCATAAATGACTTATATGACCCCTGCCGGTGTACACAAAGTAACCCCAAGTTCCAAGTTTAAAGGTTACCACATAAATGATTGGGAATATAAACAAACAGATAGATATAATTATTTAAGACACCAGGTTACAGATATAAAAACACTGCAACAGTGAAAGTTTCTCTGGTACTTGGCACACGTCTGATTACATCAACATCCTTTAAAAAGATGGGCAAGCTGTGCACAAGGAATTGTCATACTGACAATTCTTTACTCTTAAGGGAAGATGTATACACAGAAAATGGACAGCATGTTTTTTTGGCATGAAAAAGATAACAATAACCTTTGGTAAGCTATAGCTGCTATTAAAAACTCCAACCTTAAACTGTTGATCTTGCGACCACGACTGGAAAAATTACCATGTTTCACTTAGCAATAAAATGATTCAATAAATAAATGAAAAAAAAAAGATTTTTTTTTACAAATGATTTTCTCCTATGGTGCTCCTGGGCTCATTAAACAATTTTTACATCACGTTTTTCTTTAAAATGAAGATTATTTCATTAGGCCAATGTACAACATTTTGGCAGGCATTTGCCTCTAGGCGTATGCATAGCTGCCAACCCCAGAGTGCAAAAATACTGATTACTTGTGACAAAAATACTGATTTTCAGGAACAAATACTGATTTTTAAATTTCAATGCAAATGTATCTATTTACAACATATACTACCATTAGTAAAGTTGGATAGTGCCTAACATAATTATTTAATGTCAAAGATGCACATTTGTACCTTCTGGAGTTGCACGCGTTCCATATAGGTGCCCAATGAAAAGGTGCAAGCGTGCAACACACTCAAACACAAGCTATTTATAGGAGCCCTTTCCACGCCTTATTTTTTTTTAATCATTGATTCCAATGTACCAATTTTCATTTATTATCTCAATTCTGTAATTTTCTTTTTGGAATGTTTTCGTTCAAGCATAAAAATTATCTTTTGCGATTTTAATGACTGAAAAACTTGTGCCAACAACACTACTAGTAACTGAAAAAGGAAGGTTTATTTCTAAAAGAAATTTAAAAATCAAATTTCGATCGATGTACATTAAGGTTCTCTCTGTCATTTATCTACGTCGTAAGTTCAGGCTGAGTTGTGTGTGATGAAGCAGGAAGCTGATGTTTATTAACTTTTCGTGCTCTTGCATTTCATGGGAGCCTCCGTGCCCAATAGCGAAATCACGTTACACAATTTACAAAACGTCAGTTTTTCTCCTGTACTATATGGTTTCACAAATCTATACAAGACGGCACAAATATCCTTCCAGTTGTCTCCTATTTCCTCTGGAGAAAATTCTGAATATTCTGCCTTCATATTTATCATGATTAGAAGCAGCGCCGGATTAAGCACCGTGGTGGCCCATAGGCAGTCAAAATTTTGGGGCCCCAGACCCTCGGTCACGGTCTCATGGGGGCCCCTAATGGGGCCCATCAAAGTCGCGGGGCCCATAGGCAGTTGCCTACTCTGCCTAATGGGTAATCCGGGACTGATTAGAAGCTGAATATTACTTAGACTAGATACAGCAACTGCGGTAACTATTGCGAAATCCAATATCATGGCGGATAACGACAGGCCTGGTAGCCTCGATTTCGAATGAACCAATCGTATTGTAGAACTTTATTCGTATATACATGTGATATATTCTGTCAAAATAGAACCAGGAGCAAATTCTAAACTGACAATTCCAAAGAAATTTTATTATTATTTTTTTTAATTAAAAAACGTATTTTTTGCAAAAAAAACGTACACCCGTATTCAGGTCCAAAATACGGGACAAATACGGAAAAAACAGGACAGTTGGCAGCTATGCGTATGTACATTTTGGCAGGCGTTTGCCTCTAGGCCAATGTACAACATTTTGGCAGGCAAAATGTTGTACATAGGCATCTACACAAATTATTTAAGAAAACTTTGATACTGAAACATAATGGAGAAAGGTCAAAACATTTGTTTGCGAGGTTAAAAAAAATCAGGTATCAAGTGGTCTAGTTTCTTTAGAATTAATAAAGAACAGCCTAGAAAAATTATAATTTTGTATGCTTCTAATCCACCCAGATATTGGAGCTTTAACATAAAAAGCACTAATTATTGTCAAATTGAGCTTAAATGAAACTCAAAAATATGAAAAATTAATATATAAAAAATTTACAAAGGAGAACATACCAAGTCCCATGTGGTGATAAAGGACAAACTGACAAATGCTTCATAGTAAGTACTCCTTAGTCTCTCAACAATCTCGTGTACTAGGATAAAGCGACATACAAAGGCGGTCATATACGATATGCCAACGATACAGGTCATTACCTGCAAAGGAAAATGTTGGAGAGAACATTATTAAACACAAGGCTACAAATCTAATTTTAAAAAATGAACATAGCAAACATACAATGATTTAGTAATGTAAAGCGCAAGTTGATTGAAACCTGAAGAAACGACTTTCCGTAATGGGGTGGGGCTTGTTTAAAACAAAATATGTTTTTGTTTTTTGTTTTTTTATGGTTTAACGCCATTTTTCAGCACAATTTTTTTATAGGCTATAAATGGCAGCCAGTATTAATGGTGGAGGAAGAACCTGGAAAACCCCCAAAAGAACCACCGACCCACGAAAAACTACTGGCAAGCTTTCTCATATACCCACATTAGCCGAATCAGAGACTTGAACCCACGCAGACCAAGGTGAGATGGCAGTGATCCATAACGTACAGCACTTTAGAACACTCAGGGCCCCTGAACAAATTGTTTAGCAATTTTCAGGTCAGGGTCTGACCTGGCCTTAATATATTATTTTTAAAAGGACAAATATCTCTTTTTGTAATTTTAATTTTTTTAACTAACACTGGAGTTTTAAGGATGTTCATCTAACTTTTTGTGAACATGTAGGTGTTGTGACTGAACCAAAGGCACTTACCTTCCCTAGAATACATAGACTTTATCTTGTGTGCCTTTTACTATAGCAATAAAAAAAGCTGCATTTCATTAGACTTCATTTTTATTTCTGGTAATTATTAGGACAACAACTGTGCAGACAGGACAAGATATATTTACTCTAAAATGTGAAAAAAACTAATCAGTGAATATGTCTGGTCAAGTACTAGTTGGAATAGTGAATAGGTCTGGTAAAGCACTGGTTAGAACTTTGGAATAGTGAATAGTTTTGAATAGGTCTGGTCAGGACTTTGGAACAGGTCTAGTCAAGCACTGATAAGGAATAGCAAATATATCTGGTAAAATGCTATGTAAGAATAGTGAATACCTCGGGTAAATTACAAAGACTGAAGAGATAATCCTTCTTCTGCTTCATGACTTGACACAACTCCCTTCTCAGCTTGTTGAGCATCAGCAAGAAAAATAGCAGCTGAAATGCAAATAGAAGGCCACTTATTTTGCACTGCACAAAATTATATTGTCTGTAGTACCCAGGTATATTACACATTAACCCCTATTTTAAGGTGTCGGGTATATTGTACCCTCACTATAAGGGGATGATCCATTTTAAAAGGTCCCAATTTCATTAAAGTGTAAAATGTACAAAATATCTCAATATAAAGAAACCTCACCAATGAGGCACCCCACTTTGGACTGATATTGACATAATTACACGGGAAGCCTAAATTTTCGATCTTCTAATGGTCCACAGTGTATATTTACGATGTCTGTGTTAAGCTAATGCATCACCTCTGTGTTGTATAATGCAGTCTACTGCATATTAGTTGCTATGCTGATTTATTTTCTGGGAAAACTTAAACAGGGTTTGTATGCTTCCAATGACGTGCATTCATAGCCTCTGCCAGGACTTTCTAGTACCTAAAAAAATAAATTTCCAGGACTTCAAACATAGATAGTAAAAGTGGAAATTGTGCATATACAGAATGATGAGAAGGTACATAATTTAAAAAGCTGAAACATTTGAGACTAGCAACACAACACATTGAGAAACTGATCATGCTGAGATGGTCCTAAAAGTGTTTGTGGGAAAAGAAAAATGATTTTTAATAAACTTAAAAAAAAAAAGTGTCATTTTTCATGGATTTCATAGCCTTGAATTTAAGTAGCCAAAGTCCAGTATATTTAAGGTTTTCAAGTAAACACAAACCGTATATTAAACAAGTACTTCTGCTTAGCAATTCATCCAAATGAAGACAGATTAAATGATCTTGTAATATAGTTAAGAGTTATTATAACGTTTCAGTTAGAAATGTATAACAAGAGTCCCATGCTGGGACAGTTGCTCTAGCGTACATAGTCATGATGTTTTTACAAATAATCTTAACAGCAGAAACAAATACTACAATGAATGTACCTCGCATGCCAAGACAAAATTGTCCCATCCTGTCACATAACGAAACAGCTGAGTGGACATCACTCTGGAGACTGGAAAAGTACCTCCTGTTGGAGAAAATTCAAGCAGCATGGTGACGGTGCAAAAGAGGTTTGTTGGAGCATTGTATGCTGAAAGCTCGACATGTACTGCAAGAGTTTGTGTATCTAGCCAATCCAATGCTTCCAACTCTTGTAGCTGCTCGAGTGCTTCACTCCTGCAAGTAATAATAATACTACAACAGTAAAATTGTTCAATAATACAAACCTTTTTGTGAACATCGAGGAATACAGATAATTGGGAAAAGTTAATAAATTAAACATTCATTAACGGGACATTTTTGATGATTAACTGAAGCTAAGATGAAATTTCATAACATAATTTAAGATACTGGCATACATTGGATTCCATGAAATGAAGTAGTATACCTGGACTTATTTAGCTGGATTCCAAGAAATGAAGTACTATACCTGGACTTATTTAGCTGGATTCTAAGAAATGAAGTAGTATACCTGGACTTATTTAGCTGGATTCCAAGAAATGAAGTAGTATACCTGGACTTATTTAACTGGATTCTAAGAAATGAAGTACTATACCTGGACTTATTTAGCTGGATTCCAAGAAATGAAGTACTATACCTGGACTTATTTAGCTGGATTCTAAGAAATGAAGTACTATACCTGGACTTATTTAGCTGGATTCCAAGAAATGAAGTACTATACCTGGACTTATTTAGCTGGATTCCAAGAAATGAAGTAGTATACCTGGACTTATTTAGCTGGATTCTAAGAAATGAAGTACTATACCTGGACTTATTTAGCTGGATTCCAAGAAATGAAGTACTATACCTGGACTTATTTAGCTGGATTCTAAGAAATGAAGTACTATACCTGGACTTATTTAGCTGGATTCCAAGAAATGAAGTACTATACCTGGACTTATTTAGCTGGATTCTAAGAAATGAAGTACTATACCTGGACTTATTTAGCTGGATTCTAAGAAATGAAGTACTATACCTGGACTTATTTAGCTGGATTCTAAGAAATGAAGTAGTATACCTGGACTTATTTAGCTGGATTCTAAGAAATGAAGTAGTATACCTGGACTTATTTAGCTGGATTCGTGATCCCACACCTTGTTGTTTGTAGATTATGTTGTCATTCCAACAGTCATTTGGATCCTGCAGTGCAGCAGTGCGAGAAGTCTCATTGGAGATGTGGTTATCACCGGTGCAGCAGAGAAGACCAGCATAAGGCAGAGAGGCACATAAAGGTTGAAATTCAATCTTTACTGTTCTGATCTGAACTTGTCCAATGATGTAACTACTGCCATAGAGACCCTGGAAACACCAAGGATGTTAGAAAATTTGTCTACTGCTTATTTGGTGTAAAATCTGCGAAGAAAATCATCTAACAAAAATCAGTCTTTAGTGACTTTGTTTTTAAAATATATAAAATGCATGCTGATTCATTACTTTGAAATTTTTTAACAAATTTGGTACCAAGAGGACCTAACAATAATTTTCAAGTGTTTCTCTGAGCAACACTTTATTACTGAAACTCCAGGAATCAAATCCCCAATAGACCTCCCTTGAAGGGATTTAATTCTGCTACCTTGAAGGGATTTAATTCTGCTACCTTGAAGGGATTTGCAGTAATTCATTAGCAGTCTGCTTCTTGCTTCTGTTTTTGTTTTGAAGTATTGAAACCATCTGAAGTATTCTTGAGAAATGTAAACCTACCAAATTTGGTAACCAAAATATTTTCTTGTATCTTTAAAGTTTTAAAATGTTAACAAGAAAAGTGCAACACAAAAATCTTTGTCTTAGCTTGATGTGTGCATAATGAGACAAAGACTAAGTATATTCTAAGACGTGCCTACATCTTTGTGATGCGGATTTCATACCATTTCGTGTCTTGCTTTTGGTCCCTTATTTTCTTGGCAGAATTGTTTTTTCTCTTTCACAAAAGCTTTTTCACCAGACATTTAGGAAAAAATTGAGAAAAAAAATCTTTAACATTGCTTAGTGGTCCAAGCTGAATTGTTGAACCAACATGAGAATCAAAATCATCGATTTTGAACACGGCAAGATCATCATTCCATTGGGCAAATATGACTATGTCTGCCTTGTCATCCGATTAAAAATCACTTGCATCTGGTTTTGAAATGGGACCGACACTGAACCCTTTAAAGTCACTCATATCTGAATCAGAATCCTTTATGTTTATCTCAACCACACAAGTTACGTAAAGCATGGAAAATCTTTCAGCATGTCTAAATTTAACCTATCGGCTTTCAAACTTGTATCAAAATATCCAGTAAACAATCCTCTAATTGGTTATTATAATCAACGATATATATAAACATCCATACTTTAAACCAATGAACATAGCTGTATTGTGCACACATAAGCGACACTGGGGTAGTAAACTAGGCTTATCAGCACTGTACATATGCATCAGTGGGGTTTAGGAGCTATTTACAGGAGATGTTCAGATGCAGTAGTCGTAGCTAAAAGGTTGAGCGAGGTAGACAAAATGATTTTCAGTTTGGCAACCAAGGCAGCCATTATGTTTATATTGCCAAAATTTTCAAACAAGCCCCAACTGGACATTGATTGACAAGAAGTCTGCATGTTGAAATGATCAGTAGTTCAGAAGGATTGGTGATAATAAGATCCCAATGTTGACATGTTGCTCATGGCAGCCATATTGGATACAAGGCTGGCACCATAATAATGTTCTAAGTGTATGATAAAAACATGCATGTTCCCTTTCATAAATAACATCAGATAATTAGCTGCCCAATTTGAATTTATATGCAAATTTCATCCCATATGATCTTCTAACATTTGGAACATCATCAATTACCTTGTCCAGTTCTGAGGCTGTTTCTTTATTATGAAACACGTTGGGGTAAAGAGCATCAAGCAACGATGTTTGACTCCACCTGTACCAGTCTAGCCTGTTCTTGATGGACTGAAAAGCTGGATTTCCTGATCTAAAAATTAAAACCATTACAAGTTAATTTATAACCATAATAACAATGAAATTATTTTCTAGGCATAACAAAGGAAATATCAACCAGCATTGTTACCTGCCATATCACAAGATCTTTAGAATTTGACCAGGTTAGTGAAACAAAATGTTGTTAAAAACAAAATGGCTTAGAATGACCTATACATTCCCCCTTTTTGTTTTCATTGTTATCTCAATTTATTTATCACCATACTTTCAGCATTGATGAAAATAATTCCAGTGTACCTGTATAAATGTTATATATGTGTTTACTTCAAAATAGTGTACATGTATAATATAGCCAAGACAAAGTGGCCACAGAAGAATTGTACAGAGTCACGCTAAAGTGTTGTAATTACTACATTAATGAAAATCTGATGCAGTGAAAATACCGTAAAACCTACTATTAGTGACCACCTGTCATTTCTGACCACAATCATAATGCATGGATTAATTTTGTTATATAAACACTCTGCTGTGAATGACCGCATCGCAAAAACAGAAAGGATAAACTCCACCGATATTTATTTAATTCCTGTAAAAACGACAGCTCATAACATTCTAAATTGTAAAAAAAAAAAAAAAGGCTGGCTACTGATGTCGGATATTGTTCTCCACTATTTGTATAGGGGTAAGCTATGCAGGGAACCAGACTATTTATTCCTGCACTAAGCAATGATTGTTCTAATAAAAAAACAAACAGAACAGGAATCTTAAAAAAAGACAAAAAAGTATTGTTGCTACTGGTGATAGTTGCTCTAGTCGGTAAACCAGGAAAATGTACATGTCATGAATTGCCTCTGTACTGCCAAAGTTGATCACGTATATTGTTTGTCTTTATCGAGTTAATCTATATTGGGGGGTGGGTGGGTGAATAAAGTCATTGTCTATAAAACCAGCAAGAGAGAATCATTGTGGGATCTAATCGTGTTCAAGATTTGTGATGTTTGTTGTTTTAAACCCCAAGACTATTAACTCATTCGGCCCCGATGCCGCCTGTACGCGTAATGCAGTTTCTGCATTCAACGGCCGATACCGCCTTTTCGTGAAATTTTTCGTCTGCTTTCAATGGCTGGTACCGCTGCTGAGCGGTCCGATGTATGGTCGAAAGAAAGCCTCTGATTGGTTACAAATGGGTCTTTTCTTAGCATCAGACCCACTTGTAGCCAATCAGAAATGAATTTACGTTCGTTTGGGCAAACTTTAAATGTTCGGAAACCAAGGATTACTACTTGGGATCTGTTAAAATACACGTGTTTTATTTCTTAAAAAAATCGTAAAATGATGGCGGAAGCACGAGTGGTTTTTGATAGCGGTGAGGGTGAAGATAAGGAGCTTCTCGTGTTTGATCTCGAAAATATTGAGTAATTAGAGGAGAGATATGTTTGACAGTTGGATAATTTGCGAAATTTCGAATGGGACATTGAAGATTCTTGAGATTAAATAGTCAGAAAAAGCGGATGCTGATAGCGAAAATGAAAGAGTTTCTGCCGATCTAGCAGATTGGAGCGATCGTCTTCTGTCTATCCAAATCAATGATTTTAGTGGAATGAATCCTGGACCTACAACATACAATGACAAATAGACAAGGAAAAAAGAGAAATCTATCTTTTTTCACTTATTATTATTTTCGGAGAAACTACACGGGCATCGCAAACGAAACCAATCCATATGCCTAAAAATGCACATTGGTATCACCAAACGTAGTATCCAACCTGCAAAATGTGTTTATTGAACAAAGTTCTATCTTCACCAAAAACTGGATGTGAACATTACCAAGTAATGTATGTACAAATTGTTTCAAACCATATCACATATTAAATTTTCCTGTTTTATTTTCATGGACTTGAGTGCTGATGATGTGATATTCCTAACAATGTTGCACACAATTTTGTAAAATAATGTATATTTGTAAAATAATGTATAAATAAATTGTGAAAGACTTGGAAAAATAGAAAGAAAAATACATCACTGTGTAGACAAATTAATTTGGATTAATTTGTGAAATTATCATGGATTAATATTGGATATAAGAAGAGAAATTAAAGTAAATGTGAAGGCATGTGTATGATTTCTACAAAATTTTCCAAACAGGTAAAACACTCTGGGGCACAAGCAGCTAGTCACAGCTTAGTGTGGCTGGGGCACAGTAACAGTGTTAATAGAAAGTTTCTTGGGGCTGAAAGAGTTAATAAAGAATAGAATATATGTACAGTGATTGTGGTTATTTTTCTTGAAATTGTTTTATAACTGGACCTTGTACACAAAACTAGCTACGAGATACCTCTTTTATTTGGCAGAAGGGGCGGTCTCTTAAAACAGGTTTTACTGAACTATTATTTACAAAAGACATTTATTCTATACAAATACAATCAAACCTTGTCAAATTTGAAAATTTACTTGCCTAAAAAGTTCCGACTAGGAGACTATTCTTTATCTAGTTCTAAAAAATGGCTGCTTTATACAGGGTTCATTGTACTGTTTCTTTAGAACAGAACAGGGCTGGCCTCACCTGACAAAAATGGCTGCTTTAAACGGGGTTCATTGTAATGTTGTTTAGATAAGACAAAACATGGCCTCACCTGACAAATGCATTCTTGAAAGCCTCATTGAGGTAGAATGGAGAGCTGGTGTCCTTGCCATATGCCATCACAAGTAAGAGAACAACTACCAGCAAGAACCTTCCGCCATCCCTGCCAAGAGGAAGCATCAGTATTACATGTAGAGTAGAATACCCTTTTAAACGAACAAAATTATGTGCCAATTTATTACAGGATACTTAAATTTAAATAACAGGTGGGTTCATTAGTGATATTTCATAACAAATTAATGGGACTAAGCGGTATAAACTACTCCATTAAAGATTAATCAGGTCTAAATTCCAAGCACCTGCATAGGGTTATATTCATTAATACAGTAAAACAAGATTAATCAGGTCTAAATTCCAAGCACCTGCATAGGGTTATATTCATTAATACAGTAAAACAAGATTAATCAGGTCTAAATTCCAAGCACCTGCATAGGGTTATATTCATTAATACAGTAAAACAAGATTAATCAGGTCTAAATTCCAAGCACCTGCATAGGGTTATATTCATGCAACTAAAAGGTTCTGATTTAGTACAATCTCAAAGTAATTTATTATTAGTAAGAATTTTTAGAAATAGATCTTAAACGAAACATACCCCAGTAGAGCGATGGCTCTATTTTCTTTCAAGATTTTCTTCCTTGCATCTAGAAGCCTTTTTTCCGATGGCGGTCTTGCAAATCTGAGATACCGAGACCTCTGTCTGGCTGCTACTCCCTAGAAAGAATTTTATTTTGGATTATAGATTTATGTTCCTGTTGGTCAAATTAAAATTTTATTACATTTATCCAACACCCACCTCACCCCACCCCCCAGCTAAATGTCAGTGCATATTCTTGTGCAGCCTGCAGTGATGATTTTGACTCTTGGAAATCCAACTCATTCAATGTCTTGTCAATACACATGGTTCATTCCAAAAAACTAAATTGGATATCCAAGCACTTTTAAAGGATAAAAGTGAAATCATTAAGCATGTTAAGCAAATGCATCGGATCAAAGAAAGATTGTTAATTATGATATATCCACAAAATTTCAAATCTAAAAATTTTCTTGTACAAATACGACTGAAATATTCCACGGTGCAGTTGAAAACTCTGAAAGTAGTCTGTAATTATATTATCTGTGATTATATTTGTGATTATATTATCTGTAATATTATTATCTGTGATTATATTATCTGTAATTATATTATCTGTGAATATATTATCTGTAATTATATTCTGTGATTATATTATCTGCAATTATATTATCTGTGATTATATTATCTGTAATTACATTCTGTGATTATATTATCTGCAATTATATTATGTGATTATATTATCTGTAATTATATGATCTGATTATATTGTCTGTAATTATATTATCTGTAATTATATTATCTGTAATTATATTATCTGTGATTATATTATCTGTAATATTATTATTTGTGATTATATCATCTGTAATTATATTATCTGTGATTATATTATCTGTAATTATATTCTGTGATTATATTATCTGCAATTATATTATCTGTGATTATATTATCTGTAATTATATTATCTGTGATTATATTATCTGTAATTATATTATCTGTGATTATATTATCTGTAATTATATTATCCTTAGTCTTACTACTTAACTGAGTACTGCAAATTTTTATGTTTAACAAAAAATTGAGACAGCATAATAATTTGAAAACTAAAAAGAATATTTCAACTCATGATGCCAATTTTAAAAACCATTATGTACCCTCTCTAGTTCATCACACTCCTCACAGCAGTTTTCCAGCTGGTTCTTCTTTCTTCTCAGGTCTTGCTTTGCCTTCTCGCGGTTGTAAATATCAGAATGGTCAAACACCGTTGGATCTCCACGATATCTAAAAGCTGTGTACACGACTAGGAACATGATCTGTAAATGACAGAAGCATTCTTCATTTTAAATTTATTATAAAACAATTTCCAAACATATTTTGTAAGATACAATGATTGGCCATTATGGCCAAAAGAAATTAGTCAGACCTGTCAACAGTGGCTACAAATGTGAAAAAATAAATCTGGCTTTCTACACAGGTGACCTATGTACACAGTTCGACCTTTCAATTTTTTTTTTAACAAACAGAATACACCTAATATCATCATTATTATTTATTTTTATGATTAAGATTGTTTTAACTGCACTATTTATAAAAATCATTAATATATGTTGTTTTGGGGTTTAATGCTATTTCTCAGTAAAAGATGGGCTTTTTGTGGCAACCAATATAACAGTGAAGGGAGAATCTGGTTAGGTTTTTTTTTTTAAACGAATGCCTTTTCTATCAAAGAAAATATTCAATGGTATACTTAAATGGTCATACATTTTAGCCGTGTAATTCTGTGAACTCAATATTTTTCATGGGGAACCATTTTTGTGTGGATTCCATAGCTGCTACAAAACTACAAATTTACAGACTCAATGATCTTTCTATAGAAACAATTTTAAAAAGTACCTTGCTTGCTCAATAAATTTAACTACTAAAAAAGATGCCATTTTTGACCTAAATCAAGAAAATGTATATGCATGAAAATAGGACTTAATAGTCATGGATTTGGTCAGGTATGTATGCATATGCTATATATAGAGTTCATGGAGTTTTTTTTTCTTCTTCTCTTTAACCCTTGACCTCGTCAGTGTGTATTTTTAGGCAGTAGATAAACATGTACCAAAGTTACACAGTGCTATAAATAGCACACTATAAATAGAACACTTGTTACCGATTTGACCCCATACACACAGGTTAACTGTTAAGCAGCGAAGTATGTTACAGTTTTATCAAAGTGAACAAAAAACTTATTTTGTTCTTGGGACACAAGGTCTAGGCGAACTGAACACAAAACTTGTTTTTTTTCTTAAGTCTTGGGACACATGGCCTAGCTGAATAATACTTTATTGTATCCTGTCCCAAGATATATGGTAAATACAGAAAATAGGAACTACATTAAAATACTCTAAAACTTCTTATGCACACACTGGAAAGGCAACTCTGGTCCTCTTTTGGGGACAAAAATAATTTACTAACCAATAGTGGATGAGTGATGAACACGCAGACAAGGAAGCTGAAGTAAAGGGACTGGAGCCACATCATGCTCTTCTGCGGACCAAACCTAAAAAAAATGGCTAAATGTTTACTTTATCTGCTGTAATATACCCTGGTACTTGCTATACTGATTTACACATCAAAGCATTCAGTATGAAAAGTCAAGAATCTGTGTTCAATTTAGTCATACCAAAATAAAATATGTAAAAGGACAGTTACATAGGTTGAACAATTATCAATTACAACTTGGTCAACAGGATGACCATAATGTGAGCTTTCTATTTTATGAGATAAAAATGATGTTCTTCATTATCCACCACCAGATGCTTGTCAACACAAGCAGGCCATTTTAATTTGTAATGGGTAATGATCCTATCTTTCTATACAAATATTTATCATTTTACCTCTGTCCCAATAAATATGGCTGTCAAATTCAATTTTTTGTTGTTTCCAAAGCCATTTTCATTTAGGACAAATGTCAAAAGTAAGTTCTCTGGTTAAAACCACTTGTTGATATGGCCATTCATTTTGAGTGAAGTAAATATTTTCAAGATGGCTGCTATGGTGTTTGTATAGGATGTCAAATCAGTATCATTTTCATTGCAAATGAACTGGACCACATAAAAACAACTGGACCACAATAACCATCTGGACCACATAGAAAGTCTATTTGTGAAAACCCCACATCAATATGACTTTCTGCTCTAGCTGAGATGTGAGAATATTTTCAAGATGGCTGCCATGGTGGCCATGTTTAAAGTCTAATTAATCATTTGCACTTATTAGACAGCAAAAGAAGTCTGCTAATATGACCATCTATTCAGGGTGGGGGAGGGGGTAACGCCAACAATATTTTCAACACATTACCATATTGGATATCTAATCATCACCTTTGTCATTCCAGACCAACCAGACGTCATGAGAAATGAAAGTGAAAATTTTAAAAACCAAATGTTGGTATGATTATCAATTCAGATGGAGTAGTGATAACAAGATTTTCAAGATGGCCACTGTGGCAACAACAATTGGATGTTAGAGCAGCACCATTTTTTCATTTAGGATCAACTAGAACTAAAACTTAATGTGTGTGTGTGTGTATGTGTGTGTGGGTACATGTGCCTGTCTAAAGTTTCAAAGCAATCCTTAAAGTAGTTTTGGAAGAGTAGCTATGAAGTACGGATGGACGGCAGTCTACAGACATTCCGATAAGCTCTCCTGGTCTATAATAAAAAATAAGTTATTGTAACATACTTGACAGTAATTTTAAGCTTTTAAACATAATGCAAGTATTTATCAAGTACAAGGTTTGATCCATAAACTTGTGGCACTTTTCAGAAGTACTCAAAAATAGGCTCCTTTCCAAATGTCCCTTGTCCCAATCTTACTTTAATTTCTTAACCTTAGGTCTCACTGGATAGTTTCGCATTTTGACACCATCCTAGCATTTTTCAGTTCACACATAAGCTAAATCTGTAATGTGGGTTAGATTTACTTTTGAGTTAGGCTTGGAAATGGGTTGACTTATTGGTGACTGCCTGTCACAGTTAGACTAGCACAGGAGATCAAATGTGTAACTTGGGATTCAAATGAGCTGTGGACTTGGCTTGCATATTTACATGTGTCTGCTACAGAGGTAAATATCTAAAAATCTAGAAGGTTGAGGGCTGATGAAAAGTATGCTAATTTGTTACAGTAATAGTGAACTTTATTCATGTATAAGGCACATACTGATTCTCTTAGCTCTCTTGTCACAGGAAAATATTCAAAATAACCCCCTTTCTGTAAAAAATGAATGTAAAATAGAGGGGTTGGGGCCAGTATTGATTCAGTATAAAAGCCACTAGTTGCATAAGGAATTGACTTTAATTCCTCAGTCAGAATCTTACAAGCGCAATTTCAACAAAAATCATTAGTTAATTTTTATTTATGTCTTGAATGTAATATTCTTATCATTTTTCTGCTAAAGGTCATTGTCAGACAAAAATTTGCCAAAAAAACTGTCCAGTTGCAACTGAACATTTTTCCCTCATATTGGCTCAATTTTCCCCATGTTAAAACACCCAATAAAATGATCCGTCCTTCCCTGACCAAGGTTGTACATGGTAAGGGAGACAACTAAGACCTACCTGTATCCATACAAGATGGTTATGGTCGCACAGGCCAGACTGATCGCGACACACAGAGTCCAAGCAATGTAACGACACCAGTAGGGGAGATAAGCAAGACTACTCTTCTTCCTCCCCATCATCACTGAAGAATAAAACAAAACAAAATTTTTTTTTATACTTAATAAGAAAAACGGTATAATTTAAATATTTTCAATTCTGAAATAGGGTTGGCTGCATGATATATAACATAGAATTTATGAAAAAAAAGCAAAAGCCCTAAATGTATTACTTTTACTTAAAATATTGCTTTATTATGCAATACAAGATGAAAATGAAATTATTATATTATTATTAGAATTGTATTGTATATTGTAAACTATTGTTATTGTGAAAAGAAACATTTTGTGTGAAAATAACTGTAAAAGTATTTTAATTAACAAACACCAATACTAAACTGATTTATGGACTTCTGACTGCCACAGGTACTAATACTAAAATGACCTGTAGACTTCTGACTGCCACAGGTACTAATACTAAAATGACCTGTAGACTTCTGACTGCCACAGGTACTAATACTAAAATGACCTGCAGACTTCTGACTGCCACAGGTACTAATACTAAAATGACCTGCAGACTTCTGACTGCCACAGGTACTAATACTAAAATGACCTGCAGACTTCTGACTGCCACAGGTACTAATACTAAAATGACCTGCAGACTTCTGACTGCCACAGGTACTAATACTAAAATGACCTGCAGACTTCTGACTGCCACAGATACTAATACTAAAATGACCTGCAGACTTCTGACTGCCACAGGTACTAATACTAAAATGACCTGCAGACTTCTGACTGCCACAGGTACTAATACTAAAATGACCTGCAGACTTCTGACTGCCACAGATACTAATACTAAAATGACCTGTAGACTTCTGACTGCCACAGGTACTAATACTAAAATGACCTGCAGACTTCTGACTGCCACAGGTACTAATACTAAAATGACCTGCAGACTTCTGACTGCCACAGGTACTAATACTAAAATGACCTGCAGACTTCTGACTGCCACAGGTACTAATACTAAAATGACCTGCAGACTTCTGACTGCCACAGGTACTAATACTAAAATGACCTGCAGACTTCTGACTGCCACAGATACTAATGCTAAACTGATCTGTAGACTTTTGACTGCCTGATTCTAATCCAAAACTGACCTGCAGACTTTTGACTTCCACAGCTCGATACTGAGGGTGCTTTGTTTGTTTTGACACTATCAGTAGTTGAGGGACATTGTACATTTGTCCTATCACTGTTGTTCAGAGATGATGGCTTGTGGGTCTTCATGCTCTCTGCAACAGAGGGCGCTGCTGTAGTTCTAGTGCTATCTGCCAAGGCTTGAGGCCTAAGTAAACTACTGGCATCCTCAAAGCCACTGGAAGCCTGATCCAACTCTGGACATAAAGAAAACCGAGTGTAAAAAATTATGTAGTAATGTGACTGGGGGGGGGGGGGAAACACCATTCTGTACACAATTAATCATCCACATATATTATGATCCAAAAATTGTATAATTAACCAGCATTTCATGCTCTAGCAAATTAATTATCATTTCATGCTCTAGCAAATTAATTATCATTTCATGTTTTAACAAATTAATTAACATTTCATGTTCTAGCAAATTAATTATCATTTCATGTTCTAGCAAATTAATTAACATTTTATGGTCTAACAAATTAATTTTCATTTCATGGTCTAACAAATTAATTATCATTTCATAGTCTAAAAAATTATCATTTCATGTTTTAGCAAATTAATTATCATTTCATGTTCTAGCAAATTAATTATCATTTTATAGTCTAACAAATTAATTATCATTTCATGGTCTAAAAAATTATCATTTCATGTTCTAGCAAATTAATTATCATTTCATGTTCTAGCAAATTAATTATCATTTCATGGTCTAACAAATTAATTATTATTTCATGGTCTAACAAATTACTTATCATTTCATGGTCTAACAAATTAATTATTATTTCATGGTCTAATGAATTCATTATCATTTCATGGTCTAACAAATTAATTATCATTTCATGGTCTAACAAATTAATTATTATTTCATGGTCTAATGAATTCATTATCATTTCATGGTCTAACAAATTAATTATCATTTCATGGTCCAATGAATTCATTATCATTTCATGGTCTAATGAATTCATTATCATTTCATGGTCTAACGAATTAATTATTATTTCATGGTCTAATGAATTCATTATCATTTCATGGTCTAACAAATTAATTATTATTTCATGGTCTAATGAATTCATTATCATTTCATGGTCTAACAAATTAATTATCATTTCATGGTCCAATGAATTCATTATCATTTCATGGTCTAACAAATTAATTATCATTTCATGGTCCAATCATTATCATTTCATGGTCCAATGAATTCATTATCATTTCATGGTCTAATGAATTCATTATCATTTCATGGTCTAATGAATTGTTTATCATTTCATGGTCTAACGAATTAATTATCATTTCTTGGCCAAACACGAGTAGCATGAATAGTAGCCAGTATATGATTGCCTTGTGTTAATATTGGCAGGTTTATCAAGCTAACCGTTGAGCCACCTCCTTTTTGATAACTGAAACCTTTTGGTTCAACTTTATTCTTCATTCAAAGTGACCTTAACCTTTGATCCAAAACATCTGGTCCATGCTTGATGACGAGACCAATTATGTTCTTCCTTACCACAAATGCAAGCCCTCCACAAAATAACTCTAAATGGTGAAGGTTCATGTTCTGACACCATTTTTCCTTCATCACACAAAGATTTTGGCATTAAAAAAAATGATAGGGTTCTTCAATATGCCAAGCACAGCCATCCAAAGAGCTTGGTAACTGTAGATGGTGCAGAATTCTTAAGATCCTGTTCTAAAACTGAATTTCTTCAATCAGTGGCATTGACCTTTGAACTTTTAACCTTGAAATTGATAGCTTTTATTACCCATGTTCTGGTAATGTGGAAACAAAACTGGTAATCGATGAAAGACATACATCATGAAAAAAATTTATTTTCAATTCAAAATTCCTTTTATAAATTGCAGCATGTTACAGATACACACAGAGTTCTTTCTTTAAGAATGAAAATGGTATCGACTTTTTTTTAAAGAAACACTTGTACCTGATTTTGTAGCGTCAATTCTTGGATTAGTCAGAACAGGGTTAGTACCCTGTGGTGGTGCATTAGAGTTGTCACTGTTTCCACTATTATTGTCTGACCCTGACATGAGCGACTGCTGTCGCTTCATCCACTGGCGTTGTGCCCAGCCTTGTATACTTGGCCAGTTCAGTATTGACTGATCCAAGATGGAGTATGTCATTATTGGTGGGACATGATCAGAGTGATCTGTCACTTCAGGCTTCACGCTCGTGTACAGAAACTCTTGCTCCTCTTCACTGCTGTCGCTTGATTTACTTTTGGATGCACTCTTTGGCTGCAAAATTAAGATCTGATTATTAAAATGAATGATGCTTTCCAGCATTAGAAAATAAAGGATACTAAATGTGATCAAAGAAAACTTGTGACATACTGAAAACTATTTTCATGAGTTTCATCAAATATCAATATCCGCATTTTACATGTTCAGTTCTCATATTCATACAAACTTGATAGTAAATATTGCGGCAACAATCTTTAACGAGCATTCTGAACTGAAATGATTCCAAAAACACCTATCACTCGAAAACGTGGGGGTATTTATGATGATTACGCTGAAATCGAATTAAAGGAGCCAAATTGGCAGCATTTTCATCAAGCACAAAAATGGACATCATTACAAGTCTTCTGATGAAAACCTGATCTTACAGTCATCCATTCCAAGTAGCTAGAACAAGATTTTCAAGACCGTCATCATGGCAGCCATTTTGGACCAACTAAGAATTCCCTTGATGAAAACCCCATCTTGATATAAACATCCATTTGGAAGGAGTTGACCAATTAATTACTAAGAGAATTCCCTTGATGAAAACCCCATCTTGATATAAACATCCATTTTAAAGGAGTAGACCTAACAGTATGGTCTAGAGATTTTCAAGATGGCCATATAGTGGTCATATCGGAAAATAGCTCAGCACCATTTCCTTTGGGAAATGGCATCAAAACAAAAAATTTGGTGAAAAACACATTTTAATATCACTTCCCATTTGGCAATAAAAGAAATTCAAGATGGCTGTGATGGTGGTCTTAATAAACATCAAACTGGCACCATTTTCTTTTGGATCAACTTGGCAGCAAAACAAGTCAACCCCATTTTACTATCAGGTGTTGCAATTACAAGATTTTCAAGATGGCTGCAATGGTGGACATCAGACTAGCACCATTTTCATTTAGGACCAACTAGACACTGTAAGAAGTCTTTTAATGAAAACCCCATAAAGATGGAATAGAAATAACATGACTTTCAAGATGTCCGATCAACACCACTTTCATGTAGGTTTGTTTGTTTGTTTGATTAGGATTTTTAACATAGCTTTAAAAAAAATTCGGTCATATTGCTACAATGTCTGCAGTGAGGCAGTTTATAGTGATGTCTAGCACTGGGGCATCATGCCGCAGACATGTAGCATGATGTCCCACCCAGTCACATTATCCTGACACCAGGCTGACCAGTCTCAACACTAACCTCTTAATGCTGGGCACCAAGCAAGGCAGCTGTATTTCATGTAGGACCAACAAGAACAAGGGATGAAAGTGTGTGTAAAGTTTCATGGCAATCAGCCAAATAATTTTGGAGGAGTAGCGATGACAAATATTCATGCTGGATTGGCTACTAGTGCTAGGCAACAACACAGCAATGCAGTAATATCAGGTATTATTAAATCATTTCTATTTTAAAGAAATATTCATGGAGGGACAGACAGATAGACTGATTTTGCAGCAATTGTTTCAAAATGCATACAAGTTGTAAGAATCAAGGAAGTTGTTAAAATCTGGTTGTGAAATTTTAAATAGTTTTAGGTATGCACATTTTCAACAAAAAGAATGGAAGATTAATTTCGCTGTTCGACCCTGCCCCTTCCCACCCACCCCAGAGTCATACTAAAGACATAAAAATGGTACTAACAGCAGCCACACTAGGTTCTTAGTATTAAGAGGTTAGTGTTAGGATAGTGTTAGGACTGGTCTGCCTGTTGTCAGGATTATGTGATTGGGTGGGACGTCATGATATATGTCTACAGCATGGTTCCCCGGTGCTAGACATCATTATAAACTGCTACACTGCACACATTATAGCAATATGACTGAAAAATTATTTAAGCTATGTTAAAAATCAAAATCACATACATACAATTTGTTTGTTGGCTGCTGATGGTTTTTCAGGGGAGGTAATATGAGAAAATGTCAAAAGATGTTAACAAGAAGGCCAAGTGGGCCTCAGATTACACCAGTTACATGCCATTTTAACGCCCTTTGGCCTGGTACCAAACAGTTACATGCCATTTTAACACCTTTGGCCTGGTACCAAACAGTTACATGCCATTTTAACACCTTTGGCCTGGTACCAAACAGCTGCCCTTTCAGCATATATTATAACTCAACCTTAACAAAACATTAGTATAAAAAAAAAACTGCCAAGTGAAATATCGAGAAAACAATTTCTTTCTGGATCTTGGAAATATCAAAATAAAATTTTCCACCTGCTTGTTTAAAATGCTTTCATGGCCAACAAAAACAGTTTTGACATAAAATGTCATAAGGAACAACCTAAACAGTTTTGATCAAAACTCAAGAAAATGTTCTAAATGTCAATGGTGATACATGCTGGATGCAGGGCCAATTGGACTCGATATGTTGAGGTGAGAAATACATTTCTCGGAAGTTGGACTGTTACCATCCTTACTTCTTCGTAACAAAAAGACTATAAAGATGTCGACTGTTACCTACCTTACTTCTTCGGAACAAGAAAACAATAAAGATGTCGACTGTTACCCACCTTACTTCTTCGGAACAAAAAGACAATAAAGATGTCGACTGTTACCTACCTTACTTCTTCGGAACAAAAAGACAATAAAGATGTCGACTGGGATGATGATTGAACAGCAGATGGTGCCAACTGTCACATTTCTCCAAGACAGATCCAAGAGTCCAAATTCTCCACGGTACTATAAAAAATATAATATGTCTGTAATGCCTAACAAATATTGAAACACATAATGTATATAGTAGGGTTGGCCAATCGGATCAAACAATTATATTAATTATCAATTTTATTATAGTAGTACAGGAAGTTTTAAAGTAATTGTACACAGGGCCTGCACTGTAAATCAGACCATCATACACTGTACATCACTCCATTATACACTGTGTATCACACCATCCTACACTGTACATCACACCATCCTACACTGTACATCTCTCCATCCTACACTGTACATCACTCCATTATACACTGTGTATCACACCATCCTACACTGTACATCATACCATCCTACACTGTACATCACTCCATCCTACACTGTACATCACTCCATCCTACACTGTACATCACTCCATTATACACTGTGTATCATACCATCCTACACTGTACATCACACCATCCTACAATTGTACATCACACCATCCTACACTGTACATCACACCATCCTACACTGTACATCACTCCATTATACACTGTGTATCACACCTATCACTCCATCCTACACTCTATATCACCAGCATAGGCTGACATTAACACCATTATACACTGTGCATCACATCATCCTAGACTGTATATCATACCATACTAGACTACATCACAACTTCCTACACTGTGCATCACACTATCCTACTCTGTATCTCACACCATCCTACACTGTACTGCACATCACACTATCATACACTGTACTGTATGTATATCACACTATCCTACACTGTACATCACACCATCCTACACTGTATATCAACACCATCCTAGACTGTACATCACACTATCCTACATTGCGCATCACTACATCCTACACTGTTAAGGTAGCCAACCCATTCTGATCCAATGGTAGGATTCATACCCACTCCTAAATATTGATGTCAGGCATGGTCACCATCAATGTTGTTGCTATAGTTGTTGTTGTAGGGTTTGACAACATTTTTCAGCACACAATAGGTTATACATGGCGGCCAGTATTATTGGAGGAGGAAGAACCCGGGAAAATCCCAGAAAGAACCACTGACCCACAAGAAGCTACTGGCAAGCTTTATCACGTAACTACATTAGTCGAATCTTAGACTCAAACTCACGCAGATAGAGGTGACATGGCAGTGATCTGTAACGGATAGTGCTTTAGATCACTCGGGGCCCCTGGTCGCCCAGAATAACTATTTATCATTATTTCAGGTAATCATGACACTTCATCTCACTCCTAAATTTTCTTTCAGACAAGGTTTGCCAATTTGTCTACAGTTAATTCATCTCCTAGTTCATTTGTAGTCCTTGAAATTGGCTCCTTTTAGTATCCACATTTGGTCGATTCCATCCTCTTTTGCATGGCATGATTTTTACCCCCAATTTCAAGCATGACATGGTTTTGGGACTACATCTGGGAGACCAGTATTCACAATCTGGGAGATTGGTATTCACAATCTGGGAGACCAGTATTCACAATCTGGGAGATTGGTATTCACAATCTGGCAGATTGGTATTCACAATCTGGGAGATTGGTATTCACAATCTGGGAGATTGGTATTCACAATCTGGGAGATTGGTATTCACAATCTGGGAGATTGGTATTCACAATCTGGGAGACATTCACAATCTGGGAGACCAGCATTCACAATCTGGGAGACCAGCATTCACAATCTGGGAGACCAGCATTCACAATCTGGGAGACATTCACAATCTGGGAGACCAGCATTCACAATCTGGGAGACATTCACAATCTGGGAGACCAGCATTCACAATCTGGGAGATTGGTATTCACAATCTGGGAGACATTCACAATCTGGGAGATTGGGCCCAAAACTGAAGATCAGTGTAACAACCATTTTTTTTTTTTTTTTTATAAATTTAAGCATTAAAGCATGTATTGTACCAAAACTAAGTAAATTAAATACATCAAATAAAATTTACTCAACTCTATTAATCTTCTTGTTTTTTCAACATGTTTCCCAAATTTTAATTCATCCATCAAAGCACTGTTTAACTTGCATATTCAACAAGTTTACCAAAATTATGATATTTCCAAAGAGTTCAAGGACCGTTTTATATTTGTCAGGTTGCCATAGAAACCATATTAATAACGATTCCATACCTCAACTGTGGTGACCTTGAACCAGGCAGCATTGAGGCACATATACATCATGAGAGTCGTAAGACAGCATGTCAGTCGCTCTATTCGCAAGAAGCTGCTGTATGCAGGACGAGTCAGAATCGATGTCCAAATGTGATAGTCAGCGAGGTACTGGGTACCCTTGGCCCATATAACCTGTAAAAGAAAATTACTTGCAAATTAAGAGGTTGGATTCATCAAATGTTATTTGCATACAGTAAAACCTTGATAATAATAAGCAGCTGAAAGAGTGAACAGACCCTTTTGCCGGAACATTTTTGAAAAATAAAGCTTCTTATGAAAATAAAAAAAGGTAAATAATGCCAAAACAAAGCCTCTAACGAAGTGCGAGTTTCTCCAATTGGTTTAGCTTAATTTTGTTACTTTATCTTTGGTAGTTTTTTTTTCCCTTCAAATTTGTATGTGTATTCTGTTTACCAACTAGACATTTCATTTAAAAAATGAAGCTTCCTAAAAAAAAATGAAGAAAAAAAAAAAGGTCAATAATGCCAAAATGAAGCCTCTATAAGCATGAATTTCTCTAATTGGGTTATCAAAAGCAATTTGCTTTTGTTGTGCCTCGGAGCATAGGACACAAGACTGGTACACTTAATCAGTCCCAAAATACTTGTATTGTGCCAATGAGTGCTGGAAATGCCTCGACTGGTACACTTAATCAATCATGTTTTACTTTTGTTGTGCCCATAAGTATGGGACATGTCTAGATTGGTACACTTAATCAGTCGCATGTTACTTTTGTTGTAACCTTGAGTAAAGGACATAACTGTTACATGTGATTGTTCATGTGTTATTTTAGTTATGCCCTTGAGCAGCGACATAACTAGATTGCTTCACCTAATCCATCATGTGATACTTTTATTGTGCCATTGAACATGGGACATACCTAGACTGGCACACTTAATCAGTTATGTGGAACCTACCCTGGATAATAGAACATACCTAGACTGGTACACTTAATCAGTCATGTGGTACCTACCCTGGATAATAGAACATACTTAGACTGGTACACTTAATCAGTTATGTGGTACCTACCCTGGATAATAGAACATACCTAGACTGGTACACTTAATCAGACATGTGAAACCTACCCTGGATAATAGGACATACCTAGACTGGTACACTTAATCAGTCATGTGGAACCTACCCTGGATAATAGGACATACCTAGACTGGCACACTTAATCAGTCATGTGGTACCTACCCTGCATAATAGAACATACCTAGACTGGTACACTTAATCAGTCATGTGGTACCTACCCTGGATAATAGAACATACCTAGACTGGTACACTTAATCAGACGATGTGAAACCTACCCTGGATAATAGAACATACCTAGACTGGTACACTTAATCAGTCATGTGGTACCTACCCTGGATAATAGAACATACCTAGACTGGTACACTTAATCAGACATGTCTAACCTACCCTGGATAATAGAACATACCTAGACTGGTACACTTAATCAGTCATGTGGAACCTACCCTGGATAATAGAACATACCTAGACTGGTACACTTAATCAGTCATGTGGTACCTACCCTGGATAATAGGACATATCAAAGTTATACACTTGATCTGATTCAGCACAAATGATATAAATTTCTTTTCAAAAGTTTGATGCAAATTCTCATTAAAGTTGATGATAATGCCTTCAGTGACAGTAAAGTGTTGCAGTACAACCTGAATTAGACGAAACCTCCATGCAATGGACACTTACACTTGTATGACAACATAACCTAAACCCTCATTTTCTTTATAAATTAATTTGCTGTAATGACGATTTTTCAATATAAAGTTAAAGATTTTATGTCCCCAAGTATCCTTAACAAGCAGGTTTTACTGTTATGTCTGTCTGGTAATAATGGCAACAGAATTTTTGAACCTCACCATGCTGAAGGTAAGATGATCAGGTTCAAGAGCAGTGAACTCCCGCTCGACTTTGCCATCATCTTCATTTACTGCAAGCCATCTCTCACACACAAAGAAATACATGTGACCTGCATAAGAATGAATGTAGGTGATTTTAAAAGCAGAATAGTATAATCTAGATTACATAGTATCATGGCATATATGATATTAAAATATGTCAGACAAAATAATTTTAATATCTGTACAGACGGACAAACTACATAATATGCCTGACTAAAGTTAGACGTAGCTTATTCCCTACTATAATTTATATTTTCTACAAGATTATCAATTATCCATCTGATTGGTAGAAATTTTGACAAGTTATAAAAATATTACTTTCTCCATTTATCTGTAAAATCATTTACATAATTTACAACTGTCAATACTGCTACCTTAATGCTTGTAATAATCTTGGCTTCATTTATGAAGATCTTGTTATAAATGATTGAAATGCAAAGGATTTCTACCACTGTTCAACTAAGCAGAATTTTTACAGTACCCAAGCACAATCTGGCTATATGGTAACAACTAATAAAGTTTGAAACAAATGTAACAATGAAGAATTGCACAGAAACTCCAGAATGATATATCCTTCCAAATAAATGTAAACATGAGGTACATGAAGATAAAATATAAAAATGGAAGATATTAAAATTCTCTAAAATGTATACAAATATCAAATAAAAGATAAAGATGAAACATGACAGATTACCAACATAGTTTCTATCATCAAGAATTTACCTGTATTAAGATCCTTGACTAGTTTCTAACAGCAAGAATTTACCTGTATTAAGATCCTTGACAGTGACACGACTCACATACCAACCAGGGTTGGGACCGAAGTTGTTATGCCACAACTGTACTTTATAGATCCGACCAATACTCTCAGGTAACCTTGAAAATCATAAAAGAAATTAACCCTAAAAATAAAAAAAATAATAAAAAAAAAAATAACCTCGATAATAATCTTGAAAAGCATGAAAGAAAAAACTAATTCATAGAAGAAAAGAACCCCGAATAATCATAGAAGAAAATAACCTTGAAAAGCATAGAATATAATAACCTTGAAACTCATAAAAGAAAAAAATGGAAGAAAATCTGTTAATCAAAATATATAAGTGTTGCTTAATTCCAAAATCACAAATGCCCTATTTTACAATTCTGTACCCATTTATGAAAATACAATTTCACAAGTTTAGATTTCTTGCTATATTCATAAAACATTTTACACTGTTTTCAAGATAAATGTTTAGAAATTAATTTCCTTTTTACAATATGTGTACTTAAACTCTATCTTAAATGCATCTCCTGCATATGGCAGTCCTCCCTTTTGAAACATATGGCAGTCCTCCCTTTAGAATACTCAAAATTTAAACACATTTTTACCTGGTATGTCTGTAATACTGAAAAGTAATACTTACGAAAGCAAGAACTTGTCTTGTGAATTTCTCTCAAACATGGGTCTCTGGTCATCACTGACCAACTCTCTGGTTTCTGACATTCCTTCTTCTCCATGGAGAATAATGCTGATCTGAAAAGTACAAAAGGGAGACAATTTTACTCCTGTAGGAAATACAGTTGGAATAATAATGTGCAAGAGTGACTAATTATGAATATTCTCCACAAAAAAAAATGATAATTCATAAACAGGAAGGATAAATACCTTTTACAAAAATGGTAGCAACAGCTGCCTTGCTAGGTGCTCAGCATTAAGAGCTTAGTGTTAGGACTGGTCGGCCTGGTGTCAGGATAATGTGATTGGATGGGACATCATGATACATGTCTGCGGCATGATGCCCCAGTGCTAGACATCACTATAAACTGCCACAATGCAAACATTATAGCGATACGAGTGAAAACTTTTTAAAGCTACTTTAAAAATCCAAATCACACAAACACACATGTGCAAGCACACACACACACACACACACACAAAAGGTAGTGCTCCAAATACCTTTCATACTTACTGGTCACAGTGTGAATACAAATTTTAGCAGTCTATTCAAATCTAGGTCACAAAGCCCCAAAATTAATTTGGTCACAACATTATTTGAGAATAGAAGTCAAGTGAGTCCTAAATCTAACCTCTCTTCTGCCTGACCTAAGATTCTCTGATAAGAGCAACTTTCTTATTTCCAGTTATAAAGAAAGTCACATTTGTATTATGGTATTCATCCATATGATTTTTTAGTGTTTGTTTTCATGTCATTTTATGAATCTGACCAAATCAGTTTAGCCCAACTGCACAAATCAAATATTTGACTGGTCGTCTTTCACTCACAAATATAAGTTGCAAAATCAGGCATTTTAGACACAACTTGGTGCACAGTCTTGCAAGCATTTCTATAGCTTACACCAACAAGTGCAGTAAAGCCTGATAGCAGATGTATCTAATACCTTTTAAAAGGAAACGTTTAATCTGAACAACTATGCATAACTGACAGTTTGTGTATTGATCTTTTAATGATAAAACTTTCTGTTGATTAAATGAATTAAACTATTTTGGATAAGTCTTAAGTAAATTTGAACTGTATACCTTGGATGAAGTTCCAGATGCTTGCCTAAAGCCAGTTTCTACTGTGAGTTCATATCTCTGTTTATCTGTTATGGTGTTGTCCTGAAGGATAACAATGCCCCCTTTCTTGTTGTCATGGAGATCAGCCTGATAACATACCAACATCAACATAATGTATGTCAGCAGGAGCAAAGATATCAAGGTAATGACAACCATGTTTTCATGTGGGCTAGAAAAAAAGAGAACCATAGTAAATATATAATCCATTCGTGTGAAATGTAATTTTAAAGTTGGATTGTAAATTGAGACAAAACGATCCACCAAAATTTGTAAAGGAAATTACATGATAATTACTTGATAATAAATCACATGAAAATTGCTGGATAATAAATTACATGATAATTACTGGACAATAAATTACATGATAATTACTGGACAATAAATTACATGATAATTATTTAACAATAAATCACATGATAATTACTGGATAATAAATTACATGATAATTACTTGATAATAAATCACATGATAATTACTGGATAATAAATTACATGATAATTACTTGATAATAAATCGCATAATAATTACAGGATAATAAATTAGAAAATAATTACTTACATGACAATTATTTGACAATAAATCACATGTTAATTACTGGATAATAAATTACAAGATAATTACTTACATGACAATTATTTGACAATAAATCACGTGATATTTACTGGATAATAAAATATATGATAATCAAGAAATGGAGCTTTCTTAAGACTCCAAAGTTAGCCTGCACATATACTGTCTTAGTGTTGTCCAAGAATGCATGGGAGCTATAAAAAAAATTAACAAACTAGAGGAATGGATAGCAACTTATTCATCTAAACATACTCCTACCTCTTCTGCATCCAACCCTGAAAACATTATGGGGACGTATCTAGAATAAAGAAAAAGTTTGCAACTTCTAAACACAGATCCAATATAAAGACTGGTCATAAAGCTGATGTTCTGATGTCGACAACAACATGCACCAAGTTCCAAGTCAATCCATTGAAAATTTTTCAATTCTATTACTGCATCAAGCAAGAAGTATAAATGGAACAAATCTCCAAATCACAATTAGTTGTCAAGATATGCACCTGTAGATGATATACAAAGTCTTACAGTGATCCATCAAATAATGTTCACAATATTCTGTCTTGTATACGATATACCAAGTTACAGTGATCCATCAAATAATGTTCACAATATTCTGTCTTGTATACGATATACCAAGTTACAGTGATCCATCAAATAATGTTCACAATATTCTGTCTTGTATACGATATACCAAGTTACAGTGATCCATCAAAAGCAAAATACAAATAATGGTTGCAAGCATGTCATACTACCATCGAGACCCCAGACAGAGGACTTACATATATGACTTCTGTTAAGATTTGAATCCATTTGTTATTTTCAAACAGAAAATTATGTTCTTTATACATGATATTATCCATGCATCTCAATAATAACATAAATATAACAATGAGGACTTTGAATAGCACCTAATCTTTAGAAGCTCGAAGAGCTTACAACATATAAAATGACATGACCTATAAAAAAAAAAAAACCACCATGAAATTAGAAAGAAAAAAAATTCCTGAAAATATTTAAGGTAGGAAACATTAGGTCTTTCAGTTTGTTCCTTCAGTCTTGCAATAAGAAAAGAACACCTAAAAATACAAAGTTTTACGTGACCTTTAACTCCTACCTGAAGAAACTGTCAATATCTGTGAAGGACAGGTCATTAGGAATCAACTCAAAGTGGCTTCCAAAGGCTGTAAGATGGTTACATCTGGAAGAAAAATATCAGATGCTGCAATTTCTTAATGTAAATATAGCCTGCTTCTCCAGAACCACCCCCCCACCCCCCGCAACAATGAGACAAGTTCACAGTAAGAAAAATAAAGATACAGAACTCACCCATGTCTGGTCATCATATATAACAACGACTGGTCAGCATACATAACAATGACTGGTCAGCATACATAATAATGACTGGTCAGCATATATAACAATGACTGGTCAGCATATATAACAATGACTGGTCAGCATACATAACAATAACTGGTCAGCATATATAACAATGACTGGTCAGCATACATAACAATAACTGGTCAGCATATATAACAATGACTGGTCAGCATATATAACAATGACTGGTCAGCATATATAACAATGACTGGTCAGCATAGATAACAATGACTGGTCAGCATACATAACAATGACTGGTCAGCATATATAACAATGACTGGTCAGCATACATAACAATGACTGGTCAGCATATATAACAATGACTGGTCAGCATACATAACAATAACTGGTCAGCATATATAACAATGACTGGTCAGCATACATAATTGTCATCTGATAATAATAAGTTCTAATGTTCAAAACAAAAATAGGTTTCTTCTTTAAAACATGTTCAATTCTAAGTAAACTTTTGCTCTACTTTTGACATAAGCAATTTTAGTGAAAATGTTTAAGGGTACCAAGACATGTTATTTATGTAAACTGATTTTCTTGTCTGAGTACTCTGAATTTTTCCAACCCCATCCTAACTGGCTGATAATTAAAGCCAATGCATTACGGACAGAAGTGAACCCAATATGTATGACAAAGGATGGTTGGATACAGTACATGGAGTGGCATCTACCAACCTGCAATGCGTAAAATAGAAGTCTGATGTGTTTGTAATCCAGCATCCATCTGCTTTCCATTTCTCAAGTGTAGGGTTCCAGTACAAACATTCACTCCACCACAGCCGTAGTGTATAGTTCCTTTCAGTTATCTCCCCTGGCCGTAGGCGCCCAACATTGTAAGTTGCATCAATGATGCCAATGTAGTAACTGCCGCTGACTACAAAACAAAAGCAGGACCAAGTCCAAGGGACCATGTTCATACCATATTTAAAGATTAATCATCAGTAACAAAATTTCTGACAAATTCATGCAAACTCTACCATGTTCAAAATGACAAATTAATCATCTGTCAATATTGTGACCATAATAAAAACTAACTTTGTGCTATTTCATCTTTAGCTCTGTATTTTCATTGATTCTGAAACATAGTTTTTCATATCTACTTTATTCAATATAATATGCCTACAGTTGAAGATGATGTCAAACAAAAAGTTGATTTTGTTAAGCAAATGAATTTACAATGCTGGAAGTTTTAGTAAAACTGTCATGGTAATAAAAAATTTCAATTGGATGGTACACAAAGTAACCAGCCAAGTCTTGATCTTTGACTCACTTACCATCAGTGTTCTTAAGACAAATTAAGAGGGCAAGGTCTGTCCTTAGTTCTGATGACTTACCTACTATTAGTTTTCTTGAGACAAATTAAGAGGGCAAGGTTTGTCCTTAGTTCTGATGACTTACCTACTATTAGTTTTCTTGAGACAAATTAAGAGGGCAAGGTTTGTCCTTAGTTCTGATGACTTACCTACTATTAGTTTTCTTGAGACAAATTAAGAGGGCAAGGTTTGTCCTTAGTTCTGATGACTTACCTACTATTAGTTTTCTTGAGACAAATTAAGAGGGCAAGGTTTGTCCTTAGTTCTGATGACTTGCCTACTATTAGTTTTCTTGAGACAAATTAAGAGGGCAAGGTTTGTCCTTAGTTCTGATGACTTACCTACTATTAGTTTTCTTGAGACAAATTAAGAGGGCAAGGTTTGTCCTTAGTTCTGATGACTTACCTACTATTAGTTTTCTTGAGACAAATTAAGAGGGCAAGGTCTGTCCTTAGTTCTGATGACTTACCTACTATTAGTTTTCTTGAGACAAATTAAGAGGGCAAGGTCTGTCCTTAGTTCTGATGACTTACCTATTATTTTTCTTGAGACAAATTAAGAGGGCAAGGTTTGTCCTTAGTTCTGATGACTTACCTACTATTAGTTTTCTTGAGACAAATTAAGAGGGCAAGGTTTGTCCTTAGTTCTGAAGACTTACCTACTATTAGTTTTCTTGAGACAAATTAAGAGGGCAAAGTTTGTCCTTAGTTCTGATGACTTGCCTACTATTAGTTTTCTTGAGACAAATTAAGAGGGCAAGGTTTGTCCTTAGTTCTGATGACTTACCTACTATTAGTTTTCTTGAGACAAATTAAGAGGGCAAGGTCTGTCCTTAATGGTTCAGACTTCTTTCATTCAGTATTCCAGAGAGCATGAAGATTTGTTTATCTGATGCTCAGCGTTCACTTCTGTAGTGCTACAGTTGTCCTTACCATTCACTGTTCTGGATGATATGAAGTTGGATAGGTTCATGACCTCAGTGCTCAAGTCATAGTGTTCTGATAATATTAAGAAGGCAAGTTTAGTGTTCCAGGAAACAAAACGAATGTAAGGCTTGCATCTTCAGTGATGAAATTATACCCTCCAGTCAGTGTTCCTGGGAACAGGTAGTCACATGTCCTAGGTGATTAAGTTTTTTTCACCATTCAGTGTTCATGGAGACATGAATACACATGTCCTCAGTGATTAAGTTATACTCACCATTCAGTGTTCATGGAGACATAATGACACATGTCATCAGTGATCAACTGATACTCACCATTCAGTGTCCATGGAGATGTGAAGACACACGTCCTCAGTGATCAAGTTATACTCACCATTCAGTGTTCATGGAGACATGAAGACATGTGTCCTCAGTGATTAAGTTATACTCACCATTCAGTGTTCATGGAGACATAATGACACATGTCGTCAGTGATCAACTGATACTCACCATTCAGTGTCCATGGAGATGTGAAGACACACGTCCTCAGTGATCAAGTTATACTCACCATTCAGTGTTCATGGAGACATGAAGACATGTGTCCTCAGTGATTAAGTTATACTCACCATTCAGTGTTCATGGAGACATAATGACACATGTCGTCAGTGATCAACTGATACTCACCATTCAGTGTCCATGGAGATGTGAAGACACACGTCCTCAGTGATCAAGTTATACTCACCATTCAGTGTTCATGGAGACATGAAGACATGTGTCCTCAGTGATTAAGTTATACTCACCATTCAGTGTTCATGGAGACATAATGACACATGTCGTCAGTGATCAACTGATACTCACCATTCAGTGTCCATGGAGATGTGAAGACACACGTCCTCAGTGATCAAGTTATACTCACCATTCAGTGTTCATGGAGACGTGAAGACACATGTCCTCAGTGATTAAGTTATACTCACCATTCAGTGTTCCTGGAGGCATGAAGATGGTAAGGTTTGTGTCCTCCGAGCTGAAGTCTTGTTTGAAAATGTAATTTGTAGGAGAGGGAGTCATCTTGTAACTGAAATCATTCAAATCACCATCTTTACTTCAAGAATTTTTCAGTCAACTTAACCAATTTACACTGCTGTCCTTTTAGCTTAACAGTAAACTTGACCGATTTACATTGCTGTCCTTTTAGCTTGTAAATATTGAATGTTTTAACAAAGAAACAAACACGACAGCTGACTTAATCAAATGAAACATCCAGCATGCCACATGTTTAAAATTCTGACAATATGGACAGGATATACATGTCAAGTCAGTATAAAATATATACACATTTATAATAGGTCTCTTTTAAAATGTATGCCAAATTCAAATTATTCTAGACCACTGGTTCTGGATTAATTTCTAGGGCACAAGACTATGACTATGTTAATTCTGAAAGATCATTGTAAATACTTATAAATATGCATCACAACACGTACCAGCATAATATTATTATGCCATTATTGTTTCTGTTATCAAAGATAACATAATTTTTTGTTGTTGAGAAAAGCCAACATATTTGTTTTGTTAAGAGAAGCCAACTTTTAAACTTTTTGTTTTTTGCTGTCCTGTCAGTAATCTACAAATGCTATGGTTTCATTGCAAATAACTGCAAAATGTCTGCTCACCCTTGAGCAAACTTCCATGTGTCAATTTGTGAATTTGTTAAGTTCAATACAGACTCTGGCTCAAGCTCTCCATAATATCTATGATGTTAAGCTTTACTTTATGAAATTGACCTTTCACTTGGTTCCCTTGCTATCCATGATGGCATTTCACTTGCTTCCCTTGCTATCCATGATGGCATTTCACTTGCTTCCCTTGCTATCCATGATGGCATTTCACTTGCTTCCCTTGCTATCCATGATGGCATTTCACTTGCTTCCCTTGCTATCCATGATAGCATTTCACTTGCTTCCCTTGCTATCCATGATGACATTTCACTTGCTTCCCTTGCTATCCATGATGGCATTTCACTTGCTTCCCTTGCTATCTATGATGGCATTTCACTTGCTTCCCTTGCTATATATGATAGTATTTTACTTGCTTCCCTTGCTATCCATGATAGCATTTCACTTGCTTCCCTTGCTATCCATGATCACAATTTTGCAGTTTAAGATAAACTACATCTAGCATTATATACATGTACTTTAAAGATTTTGCTTACAAAATAAAAGTTTTAAACTGGTCACTTGAAATAACTGTTGTGACAGTAACCACTAGATGCTACTTGGGCACAGTTTCCCTTTTAATGTTTGCTTATGTTGGTTATGGGTATAGCTTTTGATGGCTGGTGAATACCATAGAGCATATCAGTGATGATTACAATGAAACCAAATTAAAAGATATAACTGAAAGACATTTAATTGGTATTTATTTCTTAAAGATTTCTCACTAAATATACAATGATTTACTGCCATTTTCAATGATATCAAGATATCATTATCAACAATTATCACGATTTATCTGCCTATTATACTGTGTGCAAATAATGTTAGGATCTTTTTACTGTGGCATTTTTATAAATGAACAGAACAACTGTATATCATGCACTGAAAGACTTCCAATGAAAACCAAAGACAGTGAACCTTTTGATTCCAAAATGACCAATCAGATATCACATTATAATAGCAGAAATGGTGCACCTTATCCATGACTGGAGATTATGAACACAAAAACCAGAGAAAAATGCAGAAAACTGACTATTCCATTGATCTGTCATGAAAATGTGCAATTCTCACATGACTAATTCCCCATTTTAGCTGTCCAAGAACACTGATCTTAAAAGTTTATGAATATAAACATCTTATTCACATAGCAACAAATGATTTCCAATGTTTGTCCCAGAATTTCACACATCTTGCAAGTATCTCATTAATTATGAAGTGTATGCTGACAGCTAATACACCTGAAACTTTGCTCACCTTGATTAAATCACAGGCTTGAGCTAAAATTTCAGGCAGATCAGATATCAGTAGGTACTTGTACATGTCAGAAGCACTAAAATTATTCATCCTCACTGTTTAACACATTATTAACACATTATTAACAGAAGTAATGAATCCTCATTATTCAACCAAACCAAAAGCAGTCCACTATGAAAAACAAATATAAAAGCAGTCCACAATGAAAAACAAATATAAAAGCAGTCCACAATGAAAAACAAATATAAAAGCAGTCCACAATGAAAAACAAATATAAAAGCAGTCCACAATGAAAAACAAATATAAAAGCAGTCCACAATGAAAAACAAATATAAAAGCAGTCCACAATGAAAACAAATATAAAAGCAGTCCACAATGAAAAACAAATATAAAAGCAGTCCGCAATGACAAACAAAAACATAATTTATATTGGACACTACATGAGACAAATTAGGGGAGGTAAATACTGCAACCATTCTAAAATATCAGTGACTTATTGAAAGGATGCCTATTTGAAAGAAGCAACACTGTGAACCAAGCAAGAAGGCAAGCAATATTTAATAAATACCTGATTAAAACAGAAACCGGGAAGAGTCGTCCTTCCTGAATAGGATAGAGTTCAATCAGCAAATGAAGGGACTGAACCAGATTGGTCTTGCTAACGTTAAACTGGTGCATGTTCATCTGCCATTTTCTTAGCACCTGCTCTGGTATTGTCTGCACCTGAAATGATGCAGAGTAAAATCTGAAGTCTTGTCCCTGTGGTCTTGTACAAAAATGATGCCATGAAAAACACTAGCTCTCACAGGAATATGTACTGATATGTATGAACAAGGTTTAATGGGCACATCAGTACAATAAAGTCAATGCAGTTCCAAGGAATAGCTAGGTAGGCTACAAGGGACTGAGACTGCTCACTTGGGTAACTAACAAAACTCATCTTGTAAACTACACATTTAACAAATGGAGGGGCAAGACCATGAGATCACCACATTTAAACTATGGAGGGCAAAGACCAAGAGATCATCACATTTAAACTGGAAGGCGAAGACCAAGAGATCATCACATTTAAACTGTGGAGGGCGAAGACCAAGAGATTATCACATTTAAACTGTGGAGGGGTAAATCCAAAGAGATCACTAGAATTAGACTATGGTGGAGCAAGACTAAGAGATCATCACATTTAAAATGTGGAGGGGTAAGACCAAGAGATCACCACATTTAAAATATGGAGGGTTAAGTCCAAGAGATCACCACATTTAAACTATGGAGGGGTAAGACCAAGAGATCATCACATTTAAAATGTAGAGGGCGAAGACCAAGAGATCACCACATTTAAAATATGGAGGGCAAGTCCAAGAGATCACCACATTTAAACTGTGATGGGGTAAGACCAAGAGATCAAATTTAAAGTATGAAGTGGTAAGACCAAGAGATCACCAGATTTAAACTATGGTGGGGCAAGACCATGAGATCACCACATCATTATACAGTAAATACCAACCGATTACCAAGCTGTGGTGGGTTAGTGGCTAGTGTCACAGACTCACAATTACAAGGGTGCTGGTTCAAATCCTACCATCAGATCAGACAGGAATGTGGGAACGCAAAGCATAGAAGTCAATCTAGGCTGATATGATATTCAGAGGAATAGAAAACTACACCCTTCTGGCTATGGGTCTGATCATGATAGAGTTCAAACCTACACCCTTCTGGCTATGGGCCTGATCATGATAGAGTTCAAACCTACACCCTTCTGGCTATGGGTCTGATAATGATAGAATTCAAACCTACACCCTTCTGGCCATGGGCCTGATCATGATAGGAATGAAATTTGAACCCTTCTGGCCATGGGCCTAATTTCTTAATCAATAAGCCACTCTAGTTCCTTAAGGGATCTTTTTATTTGTGATAGAAAACTATCCATTATTCTTGGATAAAAATATGAAATGAGAATAAATTTGGGCAGTAAATTGCTGCAATAGGAAAATTTACTTAATTTTGGAGTGGCATTAGGGTGATTATCCCATTAAAGGCTGGACCTAGCTAACCTTGCTTTAGTTATTATATAATTAGGAATATCATGGTTTTCTTATTTTCCTGTCATCTTGAATTCTCATAAATTTAAACAGTAATTTCCACTGTGATCAAAAACTCTCTCCAGGATACACCTATACTTGTAGAGATACGGTGATGTCCAGACTGGAATCGAAAACTCTCCACAGGATTTACCTATTCTGACTGCCAATAAACTGAATCAATTCCAATAGAAAGTGTACAACTTCCTCAGGCAATCACTAATTAAATGTCTACAACAGATGCCATAATTGGCAATGGTCTATACATTACATAACACTTATATGACAGTGTCAATTAAGTTCACTGATAGTGTGTAGAGATTAATTTCAATTAGTAGACATCTTGTCCACTACTTTATCAGTAGAGATTTATGAGAATTAAAGAATTAATGAGAATTAAATTAAAATCACAGTATATTAATATAATGTTATCCCTCACATTAATATACTATTGCCACTCACATTAATATACTGTTATGACTCACCTTAATATACTGTTATCACTCACCTTAATATACTGTTGCCACTCACATTAATATACTGTTGCCACTCACATATACTGTAGTCACTCACCTTAATATACTGTTATCACTCAACTTAATATACTATCACTCACCTTAATATACTGTTGCCACTCACCTTAATATACTGTTGCCACTCACATATACTGTAGTCACTCACCTTAATATACTGTTATCACTCAACTTAATATACTGTTATCACTCACCTTAATATACTGTTGCCACTCACATTAATATACTGTTGCCACTCACATTAATATACTGTAGTCACTCACCTTAATATACTGCTGCCACTCACATTAATATAATGTTTCCACTCACATTAATATACTGTTGCCACTCACATTAATATACTGTTGCCACTCACATTAATATACTGTAGTCACTCACCTTAATATACTGCTGCCACTTACATTAATATAATGTTTCCACTCACATTAATATACTGTTGCCACTCACACTAATATAATGTTGCCACTCACATTAACATACTGTAGTCACTCACACTAATATAATGTTTCCACTCACATTAATATAATGTTTCCACTCACATTAATATACTGTAGTCACTCACACTAATATAATGTTGCCACTCACATTAATATACTGTTGACAAAGCACCTCAATCTAGCCAAAAATGTTTATTAGCTGAGGGAGAAATGAATTACTGACTTGAAATTTATTATTATTATTATTATTATTATTAATATTATTATTATTATTATTATTATTATTATTATTATTATTATTAAATATTTCTGGATATTAAACAAACTATATTTCCTCACCAAGATTTTGAATGTCTGAGAATCATTTGTAAAAAATAAAACATGGCCTTTAATAACCATTATATACACAAGTACAATACTGAAGGCAGATTCTATTGAATACCTCACTATAATGCCATTCAATATAAGGTTAATATGATCATAACTCCAATTTCATTACACAGTAACTAAATTATATATAATCTACTTCATTACAAGTTGCTTTCACTATAATGTAGTATACTCCATGACTCCCATGAACAGCATCAATTAAGGTTTATTATTTATATTTCTCAGGTACTTAATTATAAGACAATTACACTTAGTATACTCTATGACTCCCATGAACAGCATCAATTAAGGTTTATTATTTATATTTCTCAGGTACTTAATTATAAGACAATTACACTTAGTATACTCCATGACTCCCATGAACAGCATCAATTAAGGTTTATTATTTATATTTCTCAGGTACTTAATTATAAGACAATTACACTTAGTATACTCCATGACTCCCATGAACAGCATCAATTAAGGTTTATTATTTATATTTCTTGGGTACTTAATTATAAGACAATTACACTTAGTATACTCCATGACTCCCATGAACAGCATCAATTAAGGCTTATTATTTATATTTCTCAGGTACTTAATTACAAGACAATTACACTTAATGTAATCCATGACTCCCATGAACAGCATCAATTAAGGCTTACTATTTATATTTCTCAGGTACTTAATTATAAGACAATTGCACTTAGTATACTCCATGACTCCCATGAACAGCATCAATTAAGGTTTATTATTTATATTTCTCAGGTACTTAATTATAAGACAATTACACTTAATGTAATCCATGACTCCCAAGTCAAATGAGGGATTTATGATATATGAATCAAGTACTTAATTACAAAATAGTTCATGCACTCCATGGCTCCCATAGACAGAAGTCTAATGCGAGATTTGCATCAAGTATTTAATTACTAAACAGCATCATTCCATGCGCGTGTACTACCATGGAAAGCATTATAATATTGTAGTGCTATTAATAACTGACTGGAATTTCTACCAATCAAAAAAGTGCAGTGATTATTTTAGGTCTATTTTGCAATTTCTAAGTCAGTATATATCTCACTAAAAGGTACTCCAGATTTTCACAGATGAGTATTATTATAAGCATAATGTATTATATTATAAGATGTTCTAAATGTTATGTTGTGTACCCCACATGTTCCACAGATGAGTATTATTATAAGCATAATGTATTATATTATAAGATGTTCTAAATGTTATGTTGTGTACCCCACATGTTCCACAGATGAGTATTATTATAAGCATAATGTATTATATTATAAGATGTTCTAAATGTTATGTTGTGTACCCCACATGTTCCACAGAGGAGTACAATTATATGTATCGTATCGTGTACTTCATTACTAGATGGTCTTGACATAAGGTGGTTCATTCCATGGTTCTCATGGACAACAATTTAATGAGCTTGTTACAGTAAGTAATTCTATCATCTCCCTTCCTTGCCTCTAAACATGGTGATTTCTGCTGATTATGAAATTATCAGTTTACATGTTTTCCTGCCAGATTTATTACTATTGTAACAGACAAGTTTTTCTTTACCTAACATTCACTAGGCATTTTGAATTCAAAGGCAGCCAAAATAAATATCCCTAATTTACAGGTACAGCTATACTTCATCTTGGAGGAAAATTCAGAGGTTTAATCTATTTGTTTTCATTAATAAAGATTCTCAGGTGCAAAAGTTTAAAATTATTATTCATCTTTTCTACATTCTCTATCTCTCTGACAAATTCAAACATTTTCAAAAGATAAAAATTTGAGCATTTTAGCAAATCATGGTCAGGGAATTTTATCCATATATAACGACATCCTGCAAACATGACAAGGATAATTCCCATCACTGTATGGTCTGGACACTGATGGAAAAAATTTGTACAATCCGGGTTTTATACAGCATCCTGGCAGACATTTGGACATCAATGAGCTGTACTTTAAGATTAAGGATGTTTATTTGCTTTTGTTCATAACCTCTTACACATTTTTCACTCTATCATGCTGGGGAAATGGATCCAAATGGCGTTTCCAAGGACACATACACACAGGCAGCCAAAATAGACTGGTCTTGGAGGGTATCGATTCAATGATGCAAAGATTATGCGGTAGCTTGAGTTTACACACTTACCTGTATATATCTGTTGGAGTGTGGAATCTGCAGACGAATTTGCAGGGATTCCTCAAGGTTCTCTACTTGGATAGGCGTCCCCTCGCATGTGTACAGTGATAATGAGCTCACCTGGGATTGCACCTGGATTGAAGAAAAGAGAATTCAGTTTGAATATACAGATGCATTTGTGAAGGTATATAGGCATATAATATACATTATACATACTAGTACACAGATGGAATCAAAAATGGATGCATAATACAAACCTTATTACACATATTAAATATGTATGCAAGTATGCAGACCTGAATGATGGTATAGGTAGTGTGTGTGTGTGATTTCGATTTTACATGTAACTTTAACAATTTTTCAGTCATATCGCCATGATGTCTGCAGTGTGACAGTTTACACTGATGTAGATCACTGGGGCATCATGCTGCAGACATGTAGTATGATGTCCCACCCAGTCACATTATCCTGACACCAGGCTGACCAGTCCTAAAACTAACCTCTTAATGCTGAGCACCAAGTGAGGCAGCTGTTAGTATCATTTTTTGCAAGTCTTTGGTATAACTCGGCTGGGGATCAAACCCACGACCTCCCACTACCATGGTGGATGCTCTAACCACTAGGCCACTGAGGTGGTACACATGGGTCATAGACTATTCCAAAATAATAGACTATTCCAAAATATCATTAAATCAAATTGCCTTTGATTTTTTAAAATCATGAAATGAGAGTTTTTTTTACAGCTGTGAGCAACAGCAGTTACCGGTACTTCAAAAGGATATTACTAAAGTGTTCACCATGCGACAGTGATTTGCAAATCAAAGCAGTACAGTGTCAAATACATGATGGATTCCCCATCCATTAGTTTTTAAACAATGTCTGAACATTCCACTTTTCCTGAAAATATTGGTGACATGCTACAGTTTGGTAATTATAAGAGAGTTAACCAAAGCGAGAACAGTGATGTAGTCATCTGTGATAATGAAATAAAGTAATACAGTAATTAGTGCTGATAAAGTAAAGTAACACTGTAATTAGTGCTGATAAAGTAATGGGATCGGTGGGGAATTCTCAAATACAATGTGTACAATGATTATAGAATATTTGGCAGCTGAATTACTGACAGAAGCTGCCATGCAGACTGAGTGTTGACAATCTTGACACACTTCCTGTTATTGATATAAAAGACTTCGATTCAATGCAGGCAGTCTGGGATTGAAAACTGAAACATAAAACTGTTGTGGGGAAATCCAAAACAAACCATTCATATGGTTATATTGGTGGTAGGCCAACAGTACCATTTATAGATGAAACCTACCACTTTTGAAAATTAGGTTTAAAAAAGAAAATGAATAATAAACACATAGTATGTTTATGTATTCTATCAAGACTTTGAAGAAACCAGCCAGAATAAGTCTAATTGGAATGTTCCAACAGTACAATGTGACAAAACATGTCAGAGCAAAAGGATTATAAAAAATTGTTCAAAAACATCCGACATATGTGTACAAGAAGCTATTTATTGATTACCTTATTGTTGGAAATTTGCGGAGTTAAAGACCAGATGTTTGGAGGTATTGTAGATGATAAATAAATAAATCTTGGTTATGATGCCTTTGATCAAAATCCACTGACCTCTGCCGGGGGGGGGGGGGGGTAATATAACATGGAGATACTGACCATAATAAATGCAATGATTTTGGCAGACACACTAGATTAAGTATTTATTTTTGTGTGTCATATTTAATTGTTACTGTATTATTCAATGTTCAATTGTTATTGTAATATTCAATGCTTAATTGTTATTGTATTATTCAATGTCTAATTGTTATTTGTATTATTCAATGTTTAATTGTTATTGTAATATTCAATGTCTAATTGTTATTTGTATTATTCAATGTTTAATTGTTATTGTAATATTCAATGCTTAATTGTTATTGTATTATTCAATGTTTAATTGTTATTGTATTATTCAGTGTTTAATTGTTATTGTAATATTCAATGTTTAATTGTTATTGTAATATTCAATGTCTAATTGTTATTTGTACTATTCAATGTTTAATTGTTATTGTAATATTCAATGCTTAATTGTTATTGTATTATTCAATGTCTAATTGTTATTTGTATTATTCAATGTTTAATTGTTATTGTAATATTCAATGCTTAATTGTTATTGTAATATTCAATGTTTAATTGTTATTGTATTATTCAATGTTTAATTTTTATTTGTACTATACAATGTTTAATTGTTATTGTAATATTCAATGTCTAATTGTTATTTGTATGATTCAATGTTTAATTGTTATTGTAATATTCAATGCTAAATTGTTATTGTAATATTCAATATTTAATTGTTATTGTATTATTCAATGTTTAACTGTTATTGTATTATTCAATGTTTAATTGTTATTGTATTATTCAATGTTTAATTGTTATTGTGATATTCAATGTTTTAAGATGAATATTTAGAAACAGCTCTTTCATTTTTTTTTCTAATTCATGGAAAAATGCAAAAACCATATGCTTTCTTCTAATGCTAAGAAACCACTGGCTAAGAAATATTAAAAATTCAACACTGCTTGGCTATCGGAGTTTAAGCATGTGAATGACGGCAAACTGCACTGTATGGTCCAAAAGTAAGCACCTTTTTTATTTCATTAACTATTTCAAGTTGTCATGAAAACAATTAAAGTTCAATCCCTAGATCAAATTTATCAGTTACAATATATTACAAGATAATTAATAATAAAGTAGGTATAAATTATTCACTAAAAAATTAAAACATCATGCCATTTTTAATTGATTATTTCATCTTTTTTTCATCAATCTTTTTAAATGATTTTTAAAATTAATTCATCAAAATCTGTACATCAAATAGTTTGAAATCCTGGTTCTGTCACATGTGTTTCTTGTTGCACTGTAGAATTTAGTGTACATAAGGGATCCTTAAATTCTAATGCCTCTTGCTGGAAAACATTCCCTGAAAATTAACATGCTTGCCATATTTTTTTGTGAAATGTAATATAAAAACATGCCAATGAGATACAACAAGTTTTGAGAAAAAAAGAAAAGATTGATATGTCAAATGGACTAGAAAGTGTGTCATTTTTGGTTCTTGATTTGCTGATGCTTTGGTATTTGCATTATCCTTCCATAATTGACTGGTTTCCACTCCAAATAATTAGAAATATCCTTTATATCTTTCAAAACACTATACTACAGAATTTCACCAAAGAAAAGTATTTTATTCCAGTCGACTGTTCTTAAAAATTATATGATAACAAGCACTCAGGTCCCACTCCATCAAAAAAAATAATTTTGGAGGATGACAATAAAACTTAGTACCGGTAGTTGTTGTAAAAATCTGTTCTTCTCCTGCCAATTTTGGTCTACATTTTACATATTTTGTTACCAAAAGTAGATACACTATGACACAATGCAGTAACAAAAACACGTGAAATCATGGACTGATGTAATGTCTATGGTAAAGTCTTTGGCAATCATTACAGGGTTTTTATAAGTCCAGAGGATATGCAATTGAATTTTACCTAATTAAGGGTACTAATTAATTTTAGCTAATTAAGGGTACTTGTTTTACAGTTTAATAGATTAACAAATCCAAGACAATTCTATATAATAATGGAGATGTCCTTATGACCACTGTCCAGTTGGTCAGAATATGTGTCATTCAAAACCCTTGATTTGCTGGACATCTGGTAAATGGTGATATCAAGGCCTCTGACTGATATAACTGAAGCAAAATAAATGCTGTCTGAGGACCAACAGCTAATCAGATAAATTAGATTTTCCAGACAGAATGTTCAAACCGTGCAAGAACATATTTTTCTATATTATCATGATGTACAAGGTCACATTTATAACCTGTACTTTAATAGGTTTTGTTCTTCCAAGAGGTTTCCATGGTGATACAATGCTTGCAAGACTGTCAGTTTTAAGCACTCTTCACTATAACAGGATACCAAAGTGGAAAAGACAAACTGTGATAAACACAGCAACCATAAAGTTTCTGGAAGCATTTCTTCAGCAAAGTAGATCAGATTATGGCTAGCCTAGCCTCGGTGCTAAATTCCTGCCTTGGCAGAACATAAATGGTTACTCTATGGGACTTGTGCCTTATGGAGTCGTAAATACATCTTGGTTGTCTATCAAAACGAGATAATACACACTCATCTTGAACAACTGCAAATTGTCTAGTTTTCGATGGGCACCAATTTCTGACAAATTTAATAGTTAATCTGGGCCAAAATTTTCAAGACCCATTGAAGAATGATTTTTCTGTGGAAATTATATGACCACAAATTTATGAACCAACAATAAAACCATAATAATTGATATTTTAAAAAATAAATGAATTCAAAGCAACTGAAAATGATAACCTAGTGGCTGTAGAGAGATGGAAATGAGCAATGCTGAATATCAATCGACAGAATCCGATATGGATTAAGAATGCTCCACTACACAAATTTAAACGAAAATATGCAAATAAGCTTCCGATTTGTGATGGCTTTAATAATTTCATCCTCCTGAAAATACCAAAAGCTGCAAGCGTACTAAACTAAAGCATGATAATAATATAATACAACTTAATTTCTGGAAGGGGCAAAATTAAGTGCAATGCTGTTTAAGTTGTTAAATTTAAACACATTCTTGTATGTGCTGGATCAATATAATCTGAATAATAAAATTGAATGCATAATTAATGTTCAAAATAACAACTTTGGTTTTCAGGGGTATTTTTATTGATTATACCTTTTTTAATTCAATGGGGAGGAATTAAGTGAAAATTTGTTTAGTGCATCGAGTCACACTGCACTGAGTTTTAAATTGTACATGTCTAGGACAAGGGCTGATACAGAACTGACTGAAATTTGTTGACTGCTGATACTGAAAAATATATACAGATTTTTCATATTGCAGTTCATGATAGATACATCCAACACTACTGGAAATGATATATAAATATCCTAAATTTTCTGTCACAACATAATGATAAAATGATTTTTAAAAAAAACATAATAAAAACATAATAAAAACACAAAATAAAAACATAAAAAAGATTTTAAAAAATAAAACATAATAAAACAAAACAAAAAGATAATGACAAAAAGATAATAAAATATAATAACATAAAAAGATAATAAAAAGATAATAACATAATAAAAACATAACAAAGTTGCAGTAAAAATGTAAACAATTAACCAATGGGATTTTCATGGCAGACTTTCTGTGTAGCTAGTTAGTGAATAAAATTATACAGTATTATTGCACATGACTTCCATTCCATGCTTTTCTTTCATGCCAGATCTTTCGATTTTTCTAAAGTAAAGGCGATTTGTTTTCTACAAAATAACTGTGCAATATGGTCAGATTGGAGTGTATTTTCTGTAACATATTCCCAGAACCTGTGATACAATGGTTGTGGAAAATGGCTATAACAAATTCCCAGTACCTGTGATACAATGGTTGTGGGAAATGGCTGTAACAAATTAGCATTACCTGTGATACAATGGTTGTGGGAAATGGCTGTAACAAAATAGAACTACCCGTGATACAATGGTTGTGGGAAATGGCTGTAACAAATTTCCAGTACCTGTAATACAATGGTTGTGGGAAATGGCTGTAACAAAATAGAACTACCTGTGATACAATGGTTGTGGGAAATGGCTGTAACAAATTTCCAGTACCTGTGATACAATGGTTGTGGGAAATGGCTATAACAAATTCCCACTACCTGTGATACAAGGGTTGTGGGAAATGGCTGTAACAAATCCCCAGTACCTGTGATACAATGGTTGTGGGAAATGGCTGTAACAAATTAGCACTACCTGTGATACAATGGTTGTGCAAAATGGCTGTAACAAAATAGCACTACCTGTGATACAATGGTCGCAGGAAATGGCTGTAACAAATTTCCAGTACCTGTGATACAATGGTTGTGGGAAATGGCCGACAATGATTGTGGGAATCGGCCGATTGGAAATTTTAAAATACTCCTCAACCAACAAAGGCTGGTACCTAAGTTAGCTGATGGATGATTATGAAAAATGCATAATTTTTCTTAAGATCCATCAAAAACACTATTGCTATCTTTAGTCTAAAATCTAGCAATCTCTTGCATAAAATTCCAATAAATTTTAAAAGTCAAATAAATGTAAAAATAATTTCAGAGAATTCTAAGCCTGTATTTCAACCAGTCTTATACTAAGCCTATATTTTTCACATCTCAAACTAAGCTTCGATCTCCACCAGTCTCAAACTAAGTCTTTATTTCCATGGGTCTTACACTAAGCCTTTACTCTACTAGTCTTGTTCTAAGCCTTGATCTCCACCAGTCTCAAACTAAGTCTATATTTCCACTTTATTTCCATGAGTTTCAAACTAAGTCTTTGTTTCCACCAGTCTCAAACTAAGCCCTGATTTCCATGAGTTTTGTACTAAGCCAATATTTTCCACCAGTCTCAAACTAAGCCTTTATTCTACTAGTCTTGTTCTAAGCCTTGATCTCCACCAGTCTCAAACTAAGTCTTTATTTCCATGAGTTTCAAACTAAGTCTTTATTTCCACGAGTTTCAAACTAAGTCTTTATTTCCACGAGTCTCAAACTAAGTCTTTATTTCCACCAGTCTCAAACTAAGCCCTGATTTCCATGAGTTTTGTACTAAGCCAATATTTTCCACCAGTCTCAAACTAAGCCTTTATTATACTAGTCTTGTTCTAAGCCTTGATCTCCACCAGTCTCAAACTAAGTCTTTATTTCCACGAGTCTCAAACTAAGTCTTTATTTCCACCAGTCTCAAACTAAGCCCTGATTTCCATGAGTTTTGTACTAAGCCCATATTTTCCACCAGTCTCAAACTAAGCCTTTATTCTACTAGTCTTGTTCTAAGCCATTATCTCCACCAGTCTCAAACTAAGTCTTTATTTCCACGAGTTTCAAACTAAGTCTTTATTTCCACGAGTTTCAAACTAAGTCTTTATTTCCACGAGTCTCAAACTAAGTCTTTATTTCCATGAGTCTCAAACTAAGTTTTTATTTCCACGAGTTTCAAACTAAGTTTTTATTTCCACGAGTCTCAAACTAAGTTTTTATTTCCATGAGTCTCAAACTAAGTTTTTATTTCCACGAGTCTCAAACTAAGTCTTTATTTCCATGAGTCTCAAACTAAGTTTTTATTTCCACGAGTTTCAAACTAAGTTTTTATTTCCACGAGTTTCAAACTAAGTCTTTATTTCCACGAGTTTCAAACTAAGTTTTTATTTCCATAAGTTTCAAACTAAGTCTTTTTTTCCATGAGTCTCAAACTAAGTTTTTATTTCCACGAGTTTCAAACTAAGTTTTTATTTCCATGAGTCTCAAACTAAGTCTTTATTTCCACGAGTTTCAAACTAAGTTTTTATTTCCATGAGTTTCAAACTAAGTCTTTATTTCCATGAGTCTCAAACTAAGTCTTTATTTCCACGAGTTTCAAACTAAGTTTTTATTTCCATGAGTCTCAAATACTAGTTTCATGAACAACAGACGTTTCTACATGTGAGAAAATATCAATTAACCGTTCATATTTTAATAAGGACAGATGGACAATAAGAGAAAATATGGCATAGTAAATTGAATGTCATGTTGTCTCTGGTGTCTTGTGTATCCAGAACTGACTGAAAAACATGTTGCATGTAGTATTAGACATGTAAATTATATAGCTGCCTGAATACAAAATAAAATATAAACTAAAAGTGACGAGACAGGAGGGGATCTAGTTTTTTATATTCAAATGATCCTGGAACCAATCCCAACTGCAGCTCATGATAAAGCCAAATTAGTATTTTGGAACTGTTGCACTGACATTTATTTTATGCCGATTTCAGATTTGTATCTTGCAAGTCTGATTGGGTAAATAGATAAATTGGGTAAATAGATGGACCATAAAGTGTCTGGAAGCATTTCTTAAGGGCAAATAAATCAGATTGGGGATACCATAGCCTCTGACAAGTCAATTCTGATATAAATTGAGTCATAAATTGACTTGTAGTAATGTGTTATTGTCTTGGACATAGCAACCCCAAACAAGGATATTTCATAGAATTCTGCAAAAAGAGATCAACATAAGGATAAAGCATACAAAACCACTGAAAAGTAGGTCACCATGACCTCTTTATGCCTGCAATTACTGGTCAATGTGACCTCTTTTAGCCTGTGATTACTGGTCACTTCCATGATGAATATATCGAGTACATTTCATGACTGAATAAAAACTGTCTAAAGTAATTTTGAAGGCAAGAAAATAATGCCAGAGTATTCCACCCTAACACTAAAGAATGAAGGAAATGCTACAGACTTAAAACAACGTAAAGTAGGTCACATTACTAAGCACATTTATTTGTACAAAATGTCTGATAAAAACCTAATTTGCTTGAAGATCACAATTGCTATATTCCATTCAAAATATTAGAGAACAAAATGGTATATGTACAAAGCCTCATTTGCATCAGGTGATAATAGATTGGTTTAAAAAAATATATATATATAATATATACACACACAGTTGGTGTACATTTGTTATTCAACTAAATAACAACCTCACTATAAGGACCTTTATTATACACATATACTTACCTCATTATAAGGACCTTTATTGTGCACATAACATATAATTACCTCATTATAAGGACCTTTATTATGCACATAACATAATTACCTCATTATAAGGACCTTTATTATGCACATAGCATATAATTACCTCATTATAAGGACCTTTATTATGCACATAACATAATTACCTCATTATAAGGACCTTTATTATGCACATAACATATAATTACCTCATTATAAGGACCTGTATTATGCACATAACATATAATTACCTCATCATAAGGAGCTTTATTATGCACATAACATATAATTACCTCATTATAAGGACCTTTATTTAACGCATAACAACCTCACTATATGGTCCTTTATTATACACCTACATAACAACCTCATTATATGGACCTTTATTATACACGTACAAATATATATATATATATATATATATATATATATATATATATATATATATATATATATATATATAAAACTACCTCATATGGACCTTTATTATAACCCCATTTCGGCTACAAGATGGGTATGTACATTTACTTGTAAAGTGGTCTAATTATTTGCATAATCTTCACAATACCATAAGGTTGAATATTTCAATGACATCATTATAATGAGAGTGTTCTATTTATCATATACTTCTTCATAAAGTCATCTCATGGAATATTCAATGGCTGCCAAGAACAGTGTTGTATTGAGAGACTTGTATATATCATATACTGCTTCATATAGTGATCTCACCATTAGGTAGAATAATCTGGCACCCATGGACAATATTATAAAGAGGAAGTGTTAAATATATTGAGTACTTGTCAACAAGCCAGTCTCGCTGTAAGGTGAAACACTCCATAATTTTGATGGACAGTGCTGTAATGAGGGGATATTATTTATATCACACCCTTCAATATAAAGTGATATATAAGGTGATATACTCTATGGCAACCATGGACAGTGCTATAATGTGGGTTATTATGTGTATCACACCCTTCAATATAAGGTGATATACTCTATGGCAACCATGGACAGTGCAATAATGTGGGGTATTATGTACATCAAACCCTTCAATATAAGGTGATATACTCTATGTCAACCATGGACAGTGCTATAATGTGGGGTATTATGTGTATCACACCCTTCAATATAAGGTGACATACTCTGTCAACCATGGACAGTGCTATAATGTGGGGTATTATGTGTATCACACCCTTCAATATAAGGTGATATACTCTATGGCAACCATGGGCAGTGCTATAATGTGGGGTATTATTTGTATCACACCCTTCAATATAAGGTGACATACTCTATGTCAACCATGGACAGTGCTATAATGTGGGGTATTATGTGTATCACACCCTTCAATATAAGGTGATATACTCTATGGCAACCATGGGCAGTGCTATAATGTGGGGTATTATGTGTATCACACCCTTCAATATAAGGTGATATACTCTGTGGCAACCATGGACAGTGCTATAATGTGGGTTATTATGTATATCACACCCTTCAATATTACTCTATGGCAACCATGAACAGTGTTATAATGTGGGTGTATATATACTTGATTAAAAATGGTCTCACTATAAGCCTATATACTCCACTGCTCCCATGGACAGTTTTATAACAAGGGATTGCTGTAATGTGTAAAGAATTCTGGAGGGGGAATAAGAGACCAACAAATATTTACCAACAAAACCTTTCTCTTCATATCCGCTGCTGCAGACTTTGACTAAACATAGAATAAACCAACTACAAAATGGTTGCAATTATGTGTCAAATTTTTTATCTAAATAAAATAATTTTTTTTAGTATTTACTGTGCCTGTCAAAAAAAATTATGTTGATTCTAATTTTTAAGCATAAAGTATGATTAAAACCAACATCTAAAACTATAACACCAGATTTTACTCTGTAATTTTGAGACTTTATTTAATACCCAAATAACCGATTTTCTCTGTAATGCTTAGACTTTAATACTAAATAACCAATTTTACTCTGTAATGCTAGGACTTTAATACTAAACAACCGATTTTCTCTGTAATGCTTGGACTTGTACTATATAGCAGATTTTACTCTGTAATGCTAGGACTTTAATACTAAACAACCGATTTTACTCTGTAATGCTAGGACTTTAATACTAAATAACCGATTTTCTCTGTAATGCTAGGACTTTAATACTAAACAACCGATTTTCTCTGTAATGCTTGGACTTGTACTAAATAACCAATTTTACTCTGTAATGCTAGGACTTTAATACTAAACAACCGATTTTACTCTGTAATGCTAGGACTTGTACTAAATAGCAGATTTTCTCTGTAATGCTAGGACTTGTACTAAACAACCGATTTTACTCTGTAATGCTAGGACTTTAATACTAAATAACAGATTTTCTCTGTAATGCTAGGACTTTAATACTAAACAACCGATTTTACTCTGTAATGCTAGGACTTTAATACTAAATAACAGATTTTCTCTGTAATGCTAGGACTTTAATACTAAACAACCGATTTTACTCTGTAATGCTAGGACTTTAATACTAAATAACAGATTTTCTCTGTAATGCTAGGACTTTAATACTAAACAACCGATTTTACTCTGTAATGCTAGGACTTTAATACTAAATAACCGATTTTCTCTGTAATGCTAGGACTTTAATACTAAATAACCGATTTTACTCTGTAATGCTAGGACTTTAATACTAAACAACCGATTTTACTCTGTAATGCTAGGACTTTAATACTAAACAACCGATTTTACTCTGTAATGCTAGGACTTTAATACTAAATAACCGATTTTCTCTGTAATGCTAGGACTTTAATACTAAATAACCGATTTTCTCTGTAATGCTAGGACTTGTACTAAACAACCGATTTTACTCTGTAATGCTAGGACTTTAATACTAAATAACCGATTTTCTCTGTAATGCTTAGACTTTAATACTAAATAACCGATTTTACTCTGTAATGCTAGGACTTTAATACTAAATAACCGATTTTACTCTGTAATGCTAGGACTTTAATACTAAACAACCAATTTTACTCTGTAATGCTAGGACTTTAATACTAAACAACCGATTTTACTCTGTAATGCTAGGACTTTAATACTAAACAACCGATTTTACTCTGTAATGCTAGGACTTTAATACTAAATAACCGATTTTCTCTGTAATGCTAGGACTTTAATACTAAATAACAGATTTTCTCTGTAATGCTTGGACTTTAATACTAAATAACCGATTTTCTCTGTAATGCTTAGACTTTAATACTAAATAACCAATTTTACTCTGTAATGCTAGGACTTGTTCTAAATAACCAATTTTACTCTGTAATGCTAGGACTTTAATACTAAACAACCGATTTTCTCTGTAATGCTAGGACTTGTACTAAATAGCAGATTTTCTCTGTAATGCTAGGACTTTAATACTAAATAACAGATTTTCTCTGTAATGCTAGGACTTTAATACTAAATAACAGATTTTCTCTGTAATGCTAGGACTTTAATACTAAATAACAGATTTTCTCTGTAATGCTAGGACTTTAATACTAAATAACAGATTTTCTCTGTAATGCTTGGACTTTAATACTAAATAACCGATTTTCTCTGTAATGCTTGGACTTTAATACTAAATAACCGATTTTCTCTGTAATGCTTGGACTTTAATACTAAATAACCGATTTTCTCTGTAATGCTTGGACTTTAATACTAAATAACCGATTTTCTCTGTAATGCTTGGACTTTAATACTAAATAACCGATTTTCTCTGTAATGCTTGGACTTTAATACTAAATAACCAATTTTCTCTGTAATGCTAGGACTTTAATACTAAATAACCGATTTTCTCTGTAATGCTTGGACTTTAATACTAAATAACAGATTTTCTCTGTAATGCTTGGACTTTAATACTAAATAACCGATTTTCTCTGTAATGCTTGGACTTTAATACTAAATAACCGATTTTCTCTGTAATGCTTGGACTTTAATACTAAATAACCGATTTTCTCTGTAATGCTTGGACTTTAATACTAAATAACCGATTTTCTCTGTAATGCTAGGACTTTAATACTAAATAACCGATTTTCTCTGTAATGCTTGGACTTTAATACTAAATAACCGATTTTCTCTGTAATGCTTGGACTTTAATACTAAATAACCAATTTTCTATGTAATGTTAGGACATTAATACTAAATAACCAATTTTCTCTGTAATGCTTGGACTTTAATACTAAATAACCGATTTTCTCTGTGATTATTGTACTTTAACACTGAAGTCACATACATATATAACCTTTACATCTCTTCCAATCTGTAATAAATTGCTGATGGAATTGTTCACCAATTTCATTTGGATCCCTTTTTATTAATTTAGGAATACATAGAAATTGAAGAAATACCATACAAATTCTGTTTCATTCAATCTGGGAGAAAATGAACTGTAGTTTTCTAATCGTGTAAGAACTGAATGTTCCCTTAGTACTTGACCTTCTAAATGATCAAATCCCCGTGGGCAACCAGTTCATAAATTCTATTTCATCTTATTGATCTGGTAATTACAACCATGTGAATTAGCCTCTATGAGCCAAAAATAGCAGATGACACTTTAATACAATCAGCATCAGTTTTTGCAACTTGCTACATAACTATGCTATTAGACTGGTTACATTAATCTACTATATCACTTCCAGGTAAAGGACACACAAATCAACAACCATTCTGGAAACTCATTTAAATAACACAACCCTAAGATAAATTATTGGCATCTTGATGGCATCCCTTACAAATAGACACCATCTTGGCATCATTCTCCTGCAGTTCTAACAAATATGCGATGTATTCTTATATGGCATGTACGTGAAAGGTATAATGGCAAATCAGCACAACCCTGACTATTTAGTGCCAATAATATTCTTTTGCTGAACATATCTTTTTTTTGAAAGATGCTTTTAAAAAAAAGGTAACAAAGGGACAGATGATCTATGGGGTATAGATAATTTCCCACAAGCCAAGATAAGACCGTTTCTTCCGTTAAACTGCCTATTGTTGAAACTATCTATATTCTATGGCAACAACATGATTTTCAGGTTAGAAGTCTTAGTGTCAAACCCCGTGTGAAATGATTATCCATCCATTCAGGTGGGTAATGACAAAGATTTTTAAGATAGCCATATTGGATGTCAAGCTGATGCCATTTCTATTTAGTATCCACAAGATATCATAAGAAGTAAGTTGGTGAAAACCCTATGGTGATATAGCCATCCATTTGGAAGGAGTAGATATAATAACATTTTCAAGATTGGCAGCATGGTGGCTATACTGAGGGTTAGTCATTTTCATTAAAGAATAACCAGACTCCATATTTATCGTGAAAACCGCAAGTCAAAATGAATTTGATTAAACAGGATTTTCACGATCACCACTTTGAGATCAGCAGATTTGAATTCAGTATCAACAAAATATTATAAGAAATCTGAAAGAACATGCTGATTGAAATTCAGGAGAAGCATTGATAACATGATAGCCATTTCGGCAGCCATTTCATACATCAGACTGGCACCATTTTAATTAATAAATAACCAGACATCCCAAGTCTTTTGTTGAAACCCCATGTTGATAGGACTTTTCAATCAGGAGTAGTGATTCATGTTGATAGGACTTTTCAATCAGGAGTAGTGATTCATGTTGATAGGACTTTTCAATCAGGAGTAGTGATTCATGTCAATAGGACTTTTCAATCAGGAGGAGTCATGTCAATAGGACTTTTCAATCAGGAGTAGTGATTCATGTCAATAGGACTTTTCAATCAGAAGTAGTGATTCATGTCAATAGGACTTTTCAATCAGGAGTAGTGATTCATGTCAATAGGACTTTTCAATCAGGAGTAGTGATTCATGTCAATAGGACTTTTCAATCAGGAGGAGTCATGTCAATAGGACTTTTCAATCAGGAGGAGTGATTCATGTCAATAGGACTTTTCAATCAGGAGTAGTGAGTCATGTTAATAGGACTTTTCAATCAGGAGGAGTGATTCATGTCAATAGGACTTTTCAATCAGGAGTAGTGATTCATGTCAATAGGAGTTTTCAATCAGGAGGAGTAGTGATAAAACATTTTCAAGACAAACTCAGTATGATATACATATTGGATATGAGATCCATTTTCATTGAAGATCAACTGTACATCAGAAAAAAGTCTTCTAGTGAAAACCCTATGTCAATAAAACTTTCTGTTCCATTACATTTGTCATAATAAGATATTCAAGATGTTTGCCATGGCAATCATACTGGCTGTCAGAATGGCACCATATTTATTTAGTACCAGCTAGATATCATAAATATTTATTTAGTACCAGCTAGATATCATAAATATTTATTTAGGACCAGTTAGATATCATAAATATTTACTTAGGACCAGCTAGACATCATAAGATGTCTTTCAGTCAAATGACCATCCAGTATGAAGTTGTGATGACAAAATCTTCAAGACAGCTGCTGTAATGGCCATATTGAACATTAGATCAGCACAATTCTCATTTATGACCCAACAGACAAGTCTTTTAGTGAAAAAACAGACAAGTCTTTTAGTAACCAAACAGACAAGTCTTTTAGTAACCAAACAGACAAGTCTTTTTGTGAAAAACCCATGTTGATATGACCTTTCCTTCAAGAGAAGTAGCAGCACCAATTTCATTTAGGTTCAATTAGACCATAGGATGAATATCTGCTTAAAGCTTGATTTAGGTCCAATTAGACCATAGGATGAATATCTGCTTAAAGCTTGATTTAGGTCCAATTAGACCATAGGATGAATATCTGCTTAAAGCTTGATTTAGGTCCAATTAGACCATAGGATGAATATCTGCTTAAAGCTTGATTTAGGTCCAATTAGACCATAGGATGAATATCTGCTTAAAGCTTGATTTAGGTCCAATTAGACCATAGGATGAATATCTGCTTAAAGCTTGATTTAGGTCCAATTAGACCATGGGATGAATATCTGCTTAAAGCTTGATTTAGATCCAATTAGACCATAGGATGAATATCTGCTTAAAGCTTGATTTAGGTCCAATTAGACCATGGGATGAATATCTGCTTAAAGCTTGATTTAGATCCAATTAGACCATAGGATGAATATCTGCTTAAAGCTTGATTTAGGTCCAATTAGACCATAGGATGAATATCTGCTTAAAGCTAGATTTAGGTCCCATTAGACCATAGGATGAATATCTGCTTAAAGCTAGATTTAGGTCCAATTAGACCATGTGATGAATATCTGCTTAAAGCTTGATTTAGATCCAATTAGACCATGGGATGAATATCTGCTTAAAGATTCATTTAGGTTCAATTAGACCACTGTGAATTAGGTCCAATTAGACCATTGGATGAATATCTGCTTAAAGCTTGATTTAGGTCCAATTAGACCATGGGATTAATATCTGCTTAAAGCTTCATTTAGGTTCAATTAGACCATGGGATGAATATCTGCTTAAAGCTTCATTTAGGTCCAATTAGACCATGGGATGAATATCTGCTTAAAGCTAGATTTAGGTCCAATTAGACCATGGGATGAATATCTGCTTAAAGATTCATTTAGGTCCAATTTGACCATTGGATGAATATCTGCTTCAAGTTACAATGAAAATCTTTCAAGTAGTTTAGTAGGAATAGTGGTAACACACTAGTACTTACAGACATACAAACAGACCATCCTGTATGTTCTTCTGGTCAATGTCCATTCCAGTACAAAAAATATGTAGATTTCACTATCCATTCCAGAAAACTTGCTGTGTCGAGATTTTTCACATTCTGGGAGCTCAAATATAATATCAACAATATAAACATGGTTCTGTTTCAGTGACAATCTCATTGTGATGAGATCCAATCTGATAAAAATCAGATCTTGACAGTCTCCTATGTGTAGATCTGACAGACACTATGATGAGGTCAATTCCTGTTAACCTTTTGGTTCACCAATCAAATCACAGCTTTCAAATTTATGAAAGTGACATGATGTAATTACTAACATTACCTTTCCCTATGCATCATCTAACATGACAATGAAAATATGGAAATTCTAAAGGTCATCAAAACATGAACTTTTATCTGTGTCTGTTGGATCTACAAGCAGGACTGTGGAGATCTGATTTTAATTGGATTGGATCATGCCTTCAGGTGGAGTACTAAAGAATGTTTAGTTGGCTGACATTGCCTTCCTGTCTGGAACCACTTTTATTTGGAAGTACTACACACATATCATAAAAAATATTTTAGTGAAACCTTGCAACTCTGAAAGTATCCATGAAACAGAGCAAACATATTATTTTTATGATGGTCACCATGCCACAGCAGAGATTTAATTGTCACCATGTTTATTTAGGGCCAACTATTAACCATAGGAACGTTTCAGTAAAAAATCTCAATTTGATATGACCATTCAATAAGGTCTCGTGACATAAATTTAAAGGGGATTACCATGGTGGCCTTGGTACTAATCCTCATAAAACATACCGAGTATGACCATTCTCACTCACTCAGTACTCATCCTCACTGAGTATGACCATTCTCACTCACTTGGTACTCATCCTCATAAAACATACCAAGTATGACCATTCTCACTCACTTGGTACTCATCCTCACTGAGTATGACCATTCTCACTCACTTGGTACTCATCCTCACTGAGTATGACCATTCTCACTCACTTGGTACTCATCCTCACTGAGTATGACCATTCTCACTCACTTGGTACTCATCCTCACTGAGTATGACCATTCTCACTCACTTGGTACTCATCCTCATAAAACATGCAGAGTATGACCATTCTCACTTGGTACTCATGACCATTTCCATTCACTTGCTATAGACAATAAGAGAAAGAATCCATATTACCAACAATAATGTGACCTTTTGGCCCCACCCGAGTGACTGCGTCCATGATCTAAACTTTCTTTGTCAACTTTTCATCCCAATATCAGGATGGTCACTTCCTTCAGTACCAAAGGACTTTAGGTTGTAAGATCAATCAACTAATGAGCAGACTGATGGATGCACAAAAACACATGGAAAGCCCGGCCACTATACATCCCAAAAAAAAGTGCTGATAGAAAAAAGTCTAACCTTATCACTACCGCCATAGGAAAAGGGATTTTCTTTGAATGTAGTCATGTGACTTTGAAAGCAGCCTTGATCGGATGTACAGCATTGAGAGGATGCTGGGAATGTATCCTCAGATTGGTTGAGTTTCAGGATGGCTTCTAAATTCTCAGGAAGTGTGAATTTGGATTGGTCAAGTTCAAATTCTGTGCCACTATGTGCACTCTGTCTGGATGCTAGGATGGCAAAAAAGTCTGTGGCAACTCTGACTGGTTCCTCAGAAATAGCCTGGAACTTCAATTCTGTCTGCAACAGATAATAATGACAGGGCATCAGTTCACTTCCTTGTAATGAAGCTTTGATTAATATATATTTTCTTTTCCATAACTATGATAATGAAAAAGTTATCATATTTCTCTTACATTATATCTGACACCTTCCTTCTAATTACTAAAATGACTAGAATTTACATGGACTTACTTGATTACTTCATATTTTTTATCACTAATGATCAGGAATTTTCATCTCTAAATTAATAACCTGATTAACGGTACATATGTATTGCAATAAAGTAAATTAAAAGCTATTGATCCTATCATATTCTAAACTCTTTTATGCAAATTAAGTTTCTTGTAATGTAGAACCTGTCTTGAAAGACCACCTCTTTTGCTAAAAAATGGTCTCCCAAGACAGGTGGTTACTCATAACAGGTCATTATACTATATAAACAAATTTTTGCACTGAGACTGTGGACTGTCAAGACAGGTGGTCTCACATAGCAGTGGTCTTTCAAGACAGGTTTTACTGTATAGGCACTTACCTAGAAATTACTTCAAAAACCATTTCAAAAGACCCGCGTTTTGGAAGACCTGTCATTAGAGACCTGCTTTTCCATGTGCGAATCAACAGTAATGCATAGTTTTATCACTTACAAAGAAAGACCACCATTCCCAAAAGACTATATTTTTTTCACTGAATCTTAAAATGTTACAATTCTCATTTCAGTCTATTCAGAACATCTACTTGCCAGAGGCCAAATTGGATCTGATATTTTTAATCTTTCTGACGTCTGCTTGTCAGAGAAACACAATAGACACAATATTGGTAAAGTACATTTTTAATTCTGTAATCATCACTCCATATAAAGAATGGATCCAGTAAACTTCTAAGCTTGGATGGTCACTCCCACCCCTAGCCAGTGACCCGTAAGTCAAAACTCTACATCCTTTCAATACAGGATGCATTTACAAGCTATTATGGATCATACCAAGTTTTGTCAGAAAATATGATGATTTCATTTTAATGTAATCATCACTTCATATAAAGAATGGATCCAGTAAACTTCTAAGCTTGGATGTTCACTCCCACCCTTAGCCAGTGACCCGTAAGTCAAAACTCTACATCCTTTCAATACAGGATGCATTTACAAGCTATTATGGATCATACCAAGTTTTGTCAGAAAATATGATGATTTCATTTTAATAAAATTCATTGTACGTTTGACCTTTGATACCCTCCCTGGTCCATCAGGGCAGGCCCGCACCTAGGAAATTCTGGGCCCCAGGCAGCTGACAGAGTTCAGGCCTCTTTCGTGTTTCAAATATGTGCGTATATTTTAAAATGCGGGCCCCTATCTAGCTTGGGCCCATGACAAGTGCCATGGTTGTCCCCCCCTAGGTGCGGGCCTGATCAGGGGTTGAAATGATAATACCCCTCTCACCTCTAGCAAAACATCAAAAAAGATTGTGAACTTCCTGTCAGTAGTTAAGGATGGTATGTGATAATAAACAGATGAATAGGCAAACTGAATGAGAGAGAAAGTGTGTTACAATATTCCTTACATTACCCCCCCCCAATAATTATTAAATATAGGATATGATATATAATGTACTAAAAATGACCCCTGAGGAATGAAAATTACCTTTACAAGCTCTTCGATGACCCTAACAGACTCTGAGATGACAGACTTTAAGCCATGCTGGACTTCAGGTTTCGAATTGGAGTCTTTCAAAAATCTTGCAGTTGCCTCGACTACATTGGATGCAGACTGGACTGCTAGCTCTACTAGATTATCACTGGATGTCATAGTGTGACTGTATAGGTTTTGGGTACCAGACAAAATGGATTTCAAAACTCTCACTGAGAAGTCAAGGGAGGACTTAGTCAGCTGTAAAAGACAAGAAACAAAAATATGTAGCCCGGACAAGAATTTCAGAATTAAAGGGAGATAATTCAATAATTTATATCATCTGATAATTTTTGGGAAAATGTAATAAATAATTATTTATATTTATCTGACAATAAGGTCTCTCTATGTATGATATTTTGTATTGATAACCAGAGTAAAAAGAATTGTTATCACAAATGGTGTATTGTATACCAGCTCTATGTTTAATAGTACGGTGTAGATAACTGAACTTTTATAGAAACTTATTTTTCATATTGACCTTTACCTTTGACCTGATCATCTCTAAGAGATGGGATTTTCCCTGACCATAAATGCGAGCTATCCATCTGGTCTGGGTCTGTGGTGTAGAACTAATCTTATTGTGCAGAAACAATGTTTGTTCATCCAGTGATCTTGACCAATGACCTTTTAATCTCCAAAACAATAGCCATCCAAATGGTTCGGTTGAGGTTCATCGAGTCCAACCTTTTAATTTCCATAACAATAGTCATCCACATGATTTGGTCGAGATGCATCGAGTCCAACCTTTTAATTTCCATAACAATAGTCATCCACATGGTTCGGTTGAGGTGCATCGAGTGCAACCAATGTGCCTGTTTAAACCATCCTATTCTTTCAGTCTCAGTGACCTTAACTTTTTGCTATTTCTCTTTCTAACAAGAGATAGCCATCTAGCCATCAAAAACATTTGATAACTGTAGATGATGGACAATAAGAGTTTTAAAAAGGAAAAATATTCTTTCAGTTAGTGACATGACTTGAGAGCTCTTTTATCCCCAGACTGCATAATGTGCCAGCATATACGAGTCTATGTAGTTTGTAAGGGGCAATCAAAAGAACAAAACAACTCTGATCCTTATCTTCTGGCAAATCAGGGTCTATCGATGTTGTTTGCTGTTTTATCCAGCTTAGTACTTCATGTGCACTCAATTATCTGAGAGGTTGACAAATCATGTAAATGATATATTAGCATGTGTGCATTTCTACAATTTCTTTCATTTTACTTTATGCATACTGTCAAGTGCCTATGAAACACAATGCAAATTCTTTTTTATGAGGCTATCAAAATTGGTCTCCATTAAATTAAGTGATTAGGTACATACAGGTCTTTGTAATATGGCTAGAATTTTGTTATAAATGCTGACTTGGCACAATATCAAATAGATACCAGCAACAAAAATACTAAAAAATTATCCCAATAAACACTACTTGCTCTTTGTTGTGAGCTAGTTTCACTTCCACTGGGATTTGTCTACACAACTGTGTGGCAAGTAACACACAAAGAAAATGCTACTTAATCCCAGACAGGAATTGGCACGTTCCTCTCTGATTTGCTGTCCTAGCTAATAAATATATTGGCTATGCGTGATACAACCCCAGACCAAGTAGATCAAATTTGCCTCACTCTAGTAATCAACATCTCTACTAATTGGCCCTCGCCTCTCAGTCACTTCCGTTTATTCAAACACAATTACCTCAGATCAATAGAGTCTGTGGAGCGATATAAATTTCTGAAATAATGTTCCCTTAACAATAGACAATCACATAGATTACAGGTAAACATTTATATTTTGATTTATTTCTTACAAAAGCAACTACAGTATGTATTTTATTCTGACACTTAAGAAAAATTTGTTTAGTAACACAAATTTATGAATGTTGTAAAGAATTTTACTTATAAAATCTCCCAAATGTCATCCAGCATCTATTCAAATTAGACTAATTTGGAGAAAAACCTGAATCAAAGTGTGTCTTTAGAAGAAAATATAAAAATATAATTTAAAAAAATAAATAATAATAATAATAATAATAATAATAATAATAATAATAATAATAATAATAATAATTTTAAGTTTTTACTGTTCAAATTGTTTACAAATTTAAATAATGAAAATTTAAAAAACCATCACATATATGAAAAATCACTGCTTTTTGTTTTCTTGAAGAGTATGGTTCCTGTATTGCTAGACTTAGGGAAGTTCTGGATTTTGTTGTTATTTTTCTGCCCAATTAGACCTTTAAGAAAATGCCTAATTGGTAACATGATTATCTGAGGAGATAATGCTCCCTACAATTTATGAAAAAGTTGGTAATATTATAAATATGACTATGTCATGTTCGTTGTCAAAATTATCCTTAAAGGTTGCTTGTCCGTATCTATACTTGATTCTTGATAACAAAAGAAAATAGGGTGAAAAAACATGAATGGCAATACTGCAGCAAATTCATGTGACAAATGTCTGTGATTTACTTCTAAACTGGCCAAAATCAATATTTTATTTGATGACAGCCAGTCAGGCAGGAAGTGCAGTCCAACATGGATTGTCCACTTTGTCAAAATCTCAAATAATTGTGACCAATTAGGACTGGCTTTGGAGTCCTGATGTTGGCTTATGACCGATTACCATATTTTTACTAGTAAGGTTAGCCTCCATAAAAGTAAATGTTTATAGAATATTCCACACAAATTACAAAGCGGAACAAACATAAAAGGCAGTGTTGCAGAAATGTAATGACAATGTTAATACCAGAAAAGGTTCCTGCATGACAACTTGAATTATCAGCAGAAATGGTTAGCACAGAAACAGCTGCAACTGAATTCATCAATTTAAAGACCTTTTTGTGTATTTTATCAATTTAAAGACCTTTTTGTGTATTTTATCAATTTAAAGACCTTTTTGTGTATTTTATCAATTTAAAGACCTTTTTGTGTATTTTATCAATTTAAAGACCTTTTTGTGTATTTTATCAATTTAAAGACCTTTTTGTGTAATTCATCAATTTAAAGACCTTTTTGTGCATTTTATCATCAAACCAATGGTACAAAGGATATAGTATAGTCACTATGTACATGTCTTTCCATCCATACACTTGTCTCTCTGTCCTTCCATCCATACACTTGTCTCTCTGTCCTTCCATCCATACACTTGTCTCTCTGTCCTTCCATCCATACACTAGTCTCTCTGTCCTTCCATCCATACACTCGTCTCTCTGTCCTTCCATCCATACACTCGTCTCTCTGTCCTTCCATCCATACACTCGTCTCTCTGTCCTTCCATCCATACACTTGTCTCTCTGTCCTTCCATCCATACACTTGTCTCTCTGTCCTTCCATCCATACACTCGTCTCTCTGTCCTTCCATCCATACACTCGTCTCTCTGTCCTTCCATCCATACACTCGTCTCTCTGTCCTTCCATCCATACACTCGTCTCTCTGTCCTTCCATCCATACACTTGTCTCTCTGTCCTTCCATCCATACACTTGTCTCTCTGTCCTTCCATCCATACACTCGTCTCTCTGTCCTTCCATCCATACACTCGTCTCTCTGTCCTTCCATCCATACACTCGTCTCTCTGTCCTTCCATCCATACACTCGTCTCTCTGTCCTTCCATCCATACACTTGTCTCTCTGTCCTTCCATCCATACACTCGTCTCTCTGTCCTTCCATCCATACACTCGTCTCTATGTCCTTCCATCCATACACTCGTCTCTCTGTCCTTCCATCCATACACTCGTCTCTGTCCTTCCATCCATACACTTGTCTCTCTGTCCTTCCATCCATACACTCGTCTCTCTGTCCTTCCATCCATACACTCGTCTCTCTGTCCTTCCATCCATACACTTGTCTCTCTGTCCTTCCATCCATACACTTGTCTCTCTGTCCTTCCATCCATACACTCGTCTCTCTGTCCTTCCATCCATACACTTGTCTCTCTGTCCTTCCATCCATACACTTGTCTCTCTGTCCTTCCCATACACTTGTCTCTCTGAGCCTCAGTCTCAAATTTCATGGGATCACAAGGCATTTATGGGGGAAGTGAAATTGATAAATTAAACTAGACTTACCAAGTCAAAGTTTGATTAAATTTCATCAGCCCCAAAGAAGCTTTAATGACTCCAAAAGTTATTTTCAACTCAAAGACAGAATAATCAACTGTACCAGTGACTATTTTTTTTAATAGTTTTAACAGAATTAGTATATAGAGGCTTAGGTTTAATTTTCTAATACAGCTAGATTTGCAATTTCTTCAATAGTTAGTCTTACTTCTAAATCCTGCTAAAGCAAGATTGTTTAACTTAAAGAGATTTATGAGAGGGGTGTTCATTGCCAAGTCTTTATTTCAAAAGTACTCTTTTGTGTGAGAGTTGTGGCTTGTGTTTAACTATTTTCTCTCTTTGCAGGAACTTACTATGAAGTTAGTCATGCTGCTTGCTTTGTTAACAGGACAGAGGTGTCCGACGCTTCACCTTATGAAGACAAATAGCATTAAATTTAGTGTTAACAGTGTACAAATACACATTCCTTCATTGCTAAAACAAAGTAAACCAGATAAACACAAGGAGATGTTTGTTTTTTAATCTTAGAGGGTTATTCGCAGCGGACCAAACTTCTGAGAAATTCTGAAACTGTTACAGTTATTTATCAGCACACAATCTTGTCATAAAAAAGTTTCCAAAAGCACAATATCAAACTGGATAAAGAATGTTATGAGAAATTCTGGTACTGATATTGCAGTTTTCTAGGCTCATAGCACAAGGGCTGCATCTGTTTTTGCAGCCTGAAAAAAAGGGGTACATTTGGATACAATCGTGAAGGTAGCTCGTGCCTGTACTTTTAGGCAATTCAATAACAAGCCTGCTACAGACCAGACTGAATTCAGTACAAAGGTCTTGTCTGCATCCAGAAATGTTTGTTTGTTTGTTTGATTATGATTTTTAACGTAGCTTTAATAAATTTTCAGTCATATTGCTACGATGTCTGCAGTGAGGCAGTTTCTAGTGATGTCAAGCACTGGGGCATCATGCCGCAGACTTATAGCGTGATGTCCCAACCAGTCACATTATCCTGACACCAGTCATAACACTAATCTCTTAATGCTGAGTGTCAAGTGAGGCAGCTGTTAGTACCATTTTTGTAAGTCTTTGGTATGACTTGACCTGGGATCAAACCCATGACCTCCCACTTCAACGGCAGACACTATAACCATTAGGCCACCAGAGTGGTCATATCCAGAATTGTATAATGGTCATGTAATGTACATTATAAATTTGGGTTGTCTGTCAGAATTGTATAATGGTCATGTAATGTACATTATAAATTTGGGTTGTCTGTCAGAATTGTATAATGGTCATGTAATGTACATTATAAATTTGGGTTGTCTGTCTATCTGGTTTAATACCAACATATGAAAGTTTTCTTTTTTTGTTTTAGTTGTTGTTAATCTATTCCGTAAATGGAAGCCTCACTCCGAAATCTTATGGGATTATGAGGCTCTTATGGGGGAAGTGAAATGGATAAATTAAACTAGATTTACCAAGTCACATAATGGGGGGAAAGAGAAACTAGCCATTTTCTGATAGCGAATATTACAATGGCTGCTGGTGGCTCTGAGTGGCTGAGTCTCCATTTTGGATCACTGCCATCTCACCTCTGTCTGCGTGGGTTCAAGTCTCATTTTTGGCCAAAGTGGGTATGTGAGAAAGCTTGCCAGTAGCTTCTCATAGGTTGGTGGTTCTTTCCAGGGGTTTTCCCAGGTTCATCCTCCACCATTATTAATGGCTGCCATGTATAGCCTATATATTGTGTGCTGAAAAATGGTGTTAAACCCTACAACAACACCAACAAATATGGCAACCCTACAACAACACCAACAAATATAGCAACCCTACAACAACACCAACAAATATAGCAACCCTACAACAACACCAACAAATATAGCAACCCTACAACAACACCAACAAATATAGCAACTTTAAATTTAAAAATTCTCCACGACCCATTTTATGAAAATTTGTGCTCAGAAAACAAGTTCTCTTTGAGTAGACAAAAACTGAATAGGGTGTATTTTAAATATCTCTAAATATGGTAAGCTTTCATCTAACTTTTAGTTTTTCAAGTGAAAACCAGTCTAACTATAATGCTTGACATTTCATGACATGAACGAAGATGTTAGCAAATGGAAATCGTTGTCAAGTGGATTAAACATAGGATAGAAAAAAGACCCAATTAAATCAATGCCGATTTTTCACTCATGAATAAACATCTTTATTCAGTCTGTTGATGGGACGTAACATGTGGGGACTGATCCTCTTGTGACTTAATTTGATTAGTTAATAATTTGCCAACAGTCTGCCTGATAAAGCCACTAACTGGTTTTCTTGGTAAATTCCAAGCTATGCCTTTTTTCTCCTGCTGTTGGCTCTGTAGGGAAATAGGAAAAACAAAAGAGGGACTCCAATTATCCCAGCTTTCTGGAGAGTTTTGAGTGTGGGCAAATCCCTCTCAATCAATCAGTATAGATATTCAAGAATGGTGAGCCTCGGTTGACACACAGTTATTAATGACAAAATGATGTATTGCTAATCAGTTTTCTCTTCGACTTTATATCTTTTAGCAAACCTTAATAAAGTCGATCAATATCTAACAAAGCAGTCTGGCAAATACTGATCGCATTGATTGCCACCAATCTGTACTCATCTAAATATTCAAATAGACTCGGGACTCAGGACTGAGTTTACACAATAATTCAAACTTTCCAATAAAACCATCTCGATTAGGGATTTTTAAAAAAAGAAAACTCGTTTAAACTACCTAATACCTACTGAAAAAACGTTTCCTAAGAAGACAATATACTCAAAAGAATATATTTTAAGCTCAAAGCAAAATGGGCCACATCTCTGGAAAATCTTAAAGATTTCCATTTGCAATGAAATGAAATTTCATTAAAAAAATGATCAAACAGGTTTTGAATAAGTTACTATTTTAAATTTTACTTATTCAACACAATTTAAATTGTCAAACATGAAAGACATTTCCTGGGTATGGTATAAATTAAATGATTCTAGACCCTAATGGACACAGGCAAAGGTTTGACGAAATGTGGATCCATATCTGTTTCTTGCAGAAAAGGCACAACATAGAATCCTATTTGCTTAATATATTTCACAAATCTTTAATATTATTTTTTTAAAAGATTTTTTGGAATATAAATAATACTGATTTAAAACATCAACCAATAAGCTTTTTGGGCAACACATACTGGTGGCAACACTAGGAAATAAGTGAAGTCTTTTAAAGTGAAATTCATAAATTTAATTTTTTAGAATTTGGTTTCAATGTAAATGAAGTCTTTTAAAGTGAAATTCATAAATTTAATTTTTTAGAATTTGGTTTCAATGTAAATGAAGTCTTCTCAAGTGAAATTCATATAATAATTTTTTAATTTGGTTTCAATATAAATGAAGTCTTCTCAAGTGAAATTCATATAATAATTTTTTAATTTGGTTTCAATGTAAATGTCTTGTAAAGTGAAATTCATATATCATTTTTAAATTTGGTTTCCATGAAATCTTTTTAAATGTGATATGCCCTCATCTTCAAATGCCAGTCAACTGATTGTCACGCTAATACCTATTAGTGCTTCCATGAGAATGACATTAAGTACTGAGCCAGTGGCTAAGCTAGATTATTTTGATAACTGTTGAGAACTTAATGGTCCTTTGGCACCAAGATACACATTGTCTTGAATGATTACAATACAGGAAATCACAAGACACACATTGTCTCGAATAATTACAATACAGGAAATCACAAGACACACATCGTCTCGAATGATTACAATACAAGAAATCATGACAAGACACACATTGTCTCGAATGATTACAATACAAGAAATCACGACAAGACACACATTGTCTCGAATGATTACAATACAAGAAATCATGACAAGACACACATTGTCTCGAATGATTACAATACAGGAAATCACAAGACACACATTGTCTCGAATGATTACAATACAAGAAATCATGACAAGACACACGTTGTCTCGAATGATTACAATACAAGAAATCACGACAAGATTCATACTACCACTTCAGACATGCCAACCCTAAGCATAATTTGTCCTAATAAAAAAAAAACGTAATGTGAGCATAAATGTAGAATCTATATATTACTATTACGAATATTAGTTCTCTTACAGCATCGTAGCTATTTTCTTACATGCCATAATTACTGTACAATATTTGAAAAATGTATATGACGGGTCAAAATATTTGTCAAACATGTGCAATATGGATTAGAACCAGAATACAAACCCCCCAAAAATAGTGACAAATTATTTGACAAGTCTGGTAGCCTAAGTGGTTACATACAGACTCTACCTCACATGCAAGAGATTGTAACAGGAAGTGATGAAGATATCCATGGAATGCTCATATGGCTTCTACAAGCTGCTGACCTTAAGCTGGGCTACCATTAATATTTTTTTCAATTGAAAATTGATTTTAAAATTGTTTTACTCAGCTGATTTAATTACAGCACATCCATACTATAGGCCTCTTTATTGCAACACAGTCCATGGGGTAAGGCTCCTCTTTATTACAACACAGTCCCTGTTATAAGGCTCCTCTTTATTACAACACAGTCCCTGTTATAAGGCTCCTCTTTATTACAACACAGTCCCTGTTATAAGGCTCCTCTTTATTACAACACAGTTCCTGTTAAAAGCCTCCTCTTTATTACAAAAGTTACTGTTATAAGTCTCTTTATTACAAGACAGCATGATGCCCCAGTGCTAGACATCACTATAAACTGCCTCTCTGCAGACATAATAGTGACATGACTGAAATGTTGTCAAAGCTACGTTAAAAATCCTAATCAAACAAACAAACAACAGTTCCTGCAATAAGGCTCTTAATTACCACAGTTTCTTTTATAAGGCTCCTAATTACAACACAATTCCTTTTTTACAATATGAAATGTACACTTCCTGTTATAAGGCTCTTAATTAAACACAGTTCTTGTTATAAGGCTCTTCATTACAATATGAAATGTACACTTTCTGTCTGTTATGTGGCTCTTTTTAATTACAATATGAAATGTACACTTCCTGTTATAAGGCTCTATTACAATATGAAATGTACACTTCTTGTTATAAGGCTCTTCATTACATTACAGGCTCTGTTATAAGTCTCTTCTTCATTATAATACAGTTTATGTACTATCGTTTTCATTCTGTATGGTTGCATTTTTTTCCCTTACAATATGGGTGCCTTTTTTTTCCTTACAATATGGTTGACTTTTCCTTACAATATGGTTGCCTTTTCCTTACAATATGGTTGACTTTTCCTTACAATATGGTTGCCTTTTCCTTACAATATGGCTGACTTTTCATTACAATATGGTTCCTGGGTTCTAGGCGCTTTGACCACAGGTGCTTTGACCATAGGTGGTTTGTCCACAGTGGGGTTTTGACCACCGGGGTTTTGTCCATAGGTGGTTTGTCCACATGTGTTTTTTATAATAATAATAAACTGTTATTTAGAGTTTAAAATTACCTCTTTTTGATGTACTATACTCTCCAAGATTCTCCATGATTTTGACTTGGGTGGGCTAGATGACTTGTATTTATACATAAATACATGTAAAGTACCAACGTAAACAGAGATTGTTGCTACCTCTATTACCATATGTTCAGACATATGGTCAAACAGATGTACTGACATATTTGCGTGCTATTGCACATCTGTCATTTAGTTAAATAAATAATGTATACATTATACATTTACACATAATCATATTATTACATCGTGTATAAATACAAGTCATCCGGATGTTTGTTTGCAACCAATAGGCACAGTGCATCACGCAGTGGACACAGTGCATCACGCAGTGGATTAAGTGCCGCAACTTAAGATATAATTATGCAACTTACTGTATAATCCCTTGATAAAGTTAAGATATACATTACGCAACTTATAATCCTTCAACTATGCAAATTTTAGTGAATTAAATGCCGCAACTTATAATCCCTGAAGATATGCTTTTAATCCCTCACTTTAATCCCCAAATATACTTACATCTAATGCTCCAACAACTAATCATAGTCTTTTCATATTATTCTTACCACCTATGGTCAAACCCCCTGTGGTCAAACCCCCGCTGTGGACCTATGGTCAAACCCCCGCTGTGGACAAACCACCTATGGTCAAAGCACCTGTGGTCAAACCTCCGCATACCTGTTCCTTTTACAAGGCTAATATGGTCAAGGATTCCATTTAATTGAATGGTAGTAAAATGATATGTATTATGTTGCTTTATTCATGGCATTAAAATCTTGATATCATCTCCATTATTATAAGGTGGTTTCATTAAAAGGCAGTATACTCCATGACTTCCATGAATAGTGTTATAATAAGGGAGTACAATATTCAAGTTCTGATAATAATGTAGTCAGATGCTAATGTCAATAATGATTTTCCCAAACTCAATAATGCTAATAGACTGAAATTCCATTAAAAAAACAATGAACATTACTCTTCTGACATTCACTCAATTCTGGGCTTTGCACAGCAGGGGACATTACTCTTCTGAAATGTACTCAATTCTGGGCATTGCACAGCAGGGGACGTTACTCTTCTGAAATGTACTCAATTCTGGGCATTGCACAGCAGGGGACGTTACTCTTCTGAAATGTACTCGATTCTGGGCATTGCACAGCAGGGGACGTTACTCTTCTGAAATGTACTCAATTCTGGGCATTGCGCAGCAGGAACATTACTCTTCTGTATTTTCTCATATATAAAAAGAAAACTCTGAATGATGCTGACCTAGATCTGCCACAGTTTAATATGCGGACAGATTGGAGTCATAACTAATTTCTCAAAATTGTAATCTGAATGAAAAGTATACCTCAAAGTGGTTCAACTACAGGCCAGCAGAGTCATTTTTTTAAGGGGGTGGGGGAGTGGGGGGGTGATGCTCATACAAAAACTTTACATTGTTGCATTATGTTGCACAAAATGTTGAAGATGTTGGATCACTCTGGTGTACATTTTGACTGACTCGCTGAATTTGCTGAGGCAGCAAATTTATGTCTATACAATCAGGTCATACACAAGTCTTCTAAAAAATGATTTGAAAATCACCTCAAATTTTATTGATGCTGTCGCTACATGCACATGTAGACTGAAGTCCCCCATCAAAATGCTTTCATCAATGACACCCATTGATTGAGGTGATTCGCTCTTGACCTAATGTTCATTTGTGTCCAATTTCAACAATAAACTTGTTAAACCAGTTTCTTCTATTTAATTGATATGAAAATTTATAATCAGGATGATTGGCTATGTTGTTGCATATTTTCAGGTCACATAATGAAAATGATGAAATAATATTTAAAGTTTAGAAATATACTTAAACTTTTCTTTATAATATGTTTTAAAAAAATGGAATATACGTTACAGTAAAAAATTAGCAACAATGTCTATGTCAGAAGTCTTATTTTTACATGCTTTTAGGATGAAATATTGGATGAAATAATCAATTTTATTAATAATGAAGATAGATATGTTCAATCAGCCGCATTTTGCTTTGGCACAAAAGGCATTATTTCTGGTCAAGTACGACTTTTTGACAACTTTACTGCTAATGAGCCAATTCATGATTGCTTTTATTGTTTTCTCTACTGAAAATGGAAAATAATTCATAATGCAGACTCGTGAGGTATAGGAGGACAGAAACTACGTTTTCAAAATTTTCCCCAGATATGTCATGATTTTAAAAAATCCCAATTACAGGGATTAAGGCCCCCAAATTTTGCCGACGGAATCATCCCTGGTTGCTAACAAACACCATTCTGGGGAAAATTCAGCATATTAAAGTGTAAGTTCCTAAGATAAAATGAATTATGGGATTGAAATGATTGACAAAAACATTAAATCTCACCTGTTTTGGTTTATTTGTAGTGTCTGACAATGCTTGCGCAGTCTGGAGAAGTTCCAGCTGAAATATAAAAAAAATACAGAAATTGGTTTCACCATTTTTCTATTAGATCTATTCCACATGGTGAAGGTCTTCTATAGCAGTCGGCATGTTTTCCATTTACTGTGCGTATGTGTATGTATGTGTGTGATCTATTGCAGTCATCTATTTCTGTCATCTATTGCAGTTATCTCTGTCACCTGTGTTTTCCAATCACCAGGATTATTTAACCATTGACCTCCATGGGTGGACTTAATGTATGTGTCTGTGTGTGTGTGTGTCATCTATTACAGTCATCTACTTCTGTCAGCTGTGTTTTCAATTTGCCAGGATCATTTGACCATTGACCTCCAAGTACAGTCTTAACATTTACCAATGTTTGTGTGTGTGTGTATGTGTGTGTGTGTGAATGCGTGGGTGAGAGGAAAAACAACTCTCTGATTGACAGAAAAAAGAATTTATATTCATTATATTAGCTGAAACAACAAATTATCTTGCAGCAAAAGAAAAAATATATCCTGCTTATAACCCCCACCCACCCACAATTAAAGGACCAATGCCTTATTCCCATATTTAACTTGTGATTGACCAAACAGTGTGGATCCAGATCTGCCTTCAAATAATGTGCCAGCAGGTTTGTGTCTTTGATGTTTCCAGAAGTATTTTCACTATCTTTTGAAGTAACCAGGCCTGGATTTCATGGAGAGAACTATAGCCTGAATTTTAATTCCAACTCCAAGTCCTCAGCCCTGCAATCTTGCTGGCTGAAATTTAAATCAATCTTAATCCAATCCTAATTAAGTCAAGACTTAACTGTAAGAGTTGTTGGAGCCAGCTCAAATTTAAATCTGACTTAATCCCATCTTAATTAAGTCAAGACTTAACTGTAAGAGTTATTGGAGCCAGCTCAAATTTAAATCTGACTTAATCCCATCTTAGTTAAGTCAAGACTTAACTGTAAGAGTTATTGGAGCCAGCTCAAATTTAAATCTGACTTAATCTCATCTTAATTAAGTCAAGACTTAACTGTAAGAGTTATTGGAGCCAGCTCAAATTTAAATCTGACTTAATCCCATCTTAAGTCTAGACTTAACTGTAAGAGTTATTGGAGCCAGCTCAAATTTAAATCTGACTTAATCCCATCTTAATTAAGTCAAGACTTAACTGTAAGAGTTATTGGAGACAGCTCACAGTTTTAAGTACTGAGGCTGTGTTATTGCAACAGTGGAACAAAAAAAACGTTTCAGTGCCTCAAAATTGTAAGACTCAAATGTCTCAAGTTTTGTAAAATATTTTTAAACCAGCAGCAATTAAAACATCAAATCTGACAGCAGAATGTACAGCATCAACCCTGTTATGTTATTTGACTGATATCATATTCGTGCCTGATTGAGCGTAGGGAATCAAATTTAATAACAGATTGTCCTTTAACCAAGTTCTGATACAAAGCCAGGCTTCAACACTTTTTTGAACATCTCCAACCAGATATTTATTACTTGCTGTGATAGACAAAATATGGATACATCTAAACCCAATGGCCCTACAGAGAGTCATTAGAAAGTAGATCATTGTCTGATACTACCGAAAATGTCCAGGACTGCACTTTTATTATAATAACCATGGTAGCCTGACCATGCCAGCTTTAAGTCAATATATGGTAGCCTGATCATGCCAGCTTTAAGTCAATATATGGTAGCCTGACCATGCCAGCTTTATGTCAATATATTGCACAATTATTGGTAAACAGAGAACAAGCTAAATGAACCATATTTCTATTTGTCAATGTCATTATTGATTTAGGAGTTCTACTAACGAATGGATTATGATTAATAATTAATTCTGTTTTTTGCAGGTTATGTGACTCAAAAAGGCAGTTCATTATTAATTTTTTTTATTTTGCTGACTCTGCTAAATTTAACCGATGAGTCATCCTTTTTTATGGTCATTCTTTTTTATGGAACCTGTTCCATCAGACAGATTTAAAGACCCTGTTGCAAATCTATACTACCTGGTGAAGATGTTGAAATATCAAGATATGAAGCACAATTCTAGTAATTGATTGACTGAAAGGTGATAGCTCTGGAAAAAAAAGCAATGCCTGTTCTTTATATCTAGAAAGTGCAAAATAAAAGCTCATTCACTGGAGAACCTCTGGTATTATTCAGTTTCATTTTTTAAAATTCTACAAATGCACAATTATGAGTATTCAGTTAACTAGTGCATATAACTTTATTTAATATGTGAAGGTTGGGACCCCGAGTGGCAGAGTGGTCAAAAGTGCTTGCCATTACGGATCACTGCCATCTCATCTCTGTCTGCATGGGTTCAAATCTCAGATTTGGCCAATGTGGGTATGCAAGAAAGCCTTCCAGTAACTTCTCGTGGGTCGGTGGCTCTTTCCGAGTGTCTTCCTAGGTTCTTCCTCCACCATAATGGCCACCATGTATAACCTATTGTGTGCTGAAAAATGGTGTTAAACCCTACAACAACAACAACATGTTGAGGTTGAAACTTTAAGACATTTTCAAGTTTTTGGAAAGAATGCCTGTAAGATCTGAAAACTGAATCTAACAGGGTGTAGGTGGGAAATGGGTACTTACTCCATATGGATATAACTCCCCACTGAGTACATTTTTGAAGCCTGGTGGAATGTCAATAGCCTGTTCAACTGATTCTAGGTACATGGCTAGATCTTATCATTTTACCTTTTCATTCTTGACATCTATATTAGGTCTATAATTAGGAATGTCAGGTTTATTGCTCCAATGTGCATCCTACTTGGATTAAATTATATGGCAAGATTCAAGATTTTGCCTGTCTGCATTGATTTGGGACAGCCATGGCAGTTCAGATGTTCTAGTGACACACTCGTAATGAAATGGTCCTGTGTTTGATTCATCCCTATGATTTGCTGTCTCTGTGTCTTTGAGAAAGGCACTTGGGCTCTAATGTCTTTTTTAGGATTTAGCCAGAAATTTGCAGTGTAGGATCCTAATGGCTGGCGACACATAGGATCTCGAGGGCAGGGGACATATAGGAGCCTCAGTCAGGGCAGGAGAAAACTAGGATCTCGAGGGCAGGGGACATATAGGAGCCTCAGTCAGGGCAGGAGAAAACTAGGATCTCAAGGGCAAGGGACATATAGGAGCCTCAGTCAGGGCAGGAGAAAACTAGGATCTCAAGGGCAAGGGACATATAGGAGCCTCAGTCAGGGCAGGAGAAAACTAGGATCCCAAGGGCAGGGGACACAGTGTCACCCAATTCCAAATCTGGGCAACACAACATTTTAAATGGAGAAATAGGAATGCACTAATGCTGTAAAACTAATGTGACAATTTTGTTTTCTTCAATGGTTTGGATATTTTGACTTCGTTGTCTGCACTGTACTATCATATTGTCCTTGTACACTTACATTAGTAAGCTGGGGATCGAACCCATGACCTTCCGCTTCCATGGCATATGCTCTAAGCACTAGGCCACCAGAGCGGTTCATATTTTCCTTGCACACTTACATCAGTGCAATAAATATTTTATAATGTGCTCAAGACCCACATGAAAGTAATGAGTGCTCAAGACCCACATGAAAGTAATGAGTGTTCAAGACACACATGAAAGTAATGAGTGCTCAAGACACACATGAAAGTAATGAGTACTCAAGACACACATGAAAGTAATGAGTGCTCAAGACACACATGAAAGTAATGAGTGCTCAAGACACACATGAAAGTAATGAGTACTCAAGACACACATGAAAGTAGTGAGTGCTCAAGACACACATGAAAGTAAAGAGTGCTCAAGACACACATGAAAGTAATGAGTGCTCAAGACACACATGAAAGTAATGAGTACTCAAGACACACATGAAAGTAGTGAGTGCTCAAGACACACATGAAAGTAAAGAGTGCTCAAGACACACATGAAAGTAATGAGTGCTCAAGACACACATGAAAGTAGTGAGTGCTCAAGACACACATGAAAGTAAAGAGTGCTCAAGACACACATGAAAGTAATGAGTGCTCAAGACACACATGAAAGTAGTGAGTGCTCAAGACACACATGAAAGTAAAGAGTGCTCAAGACACACATGAAAGTAATGAGTACTCAAGACACACATGAAAGTAGTGAGTGCTCAAGACACACATGAAAGTAATGATAAATCACTGGCTTGCAGGAAATGAGCAGTTGTATTTTGGATCTTGCTTTGACTTAACTTTAGTATTTACTCATTACTACTGGTGTCTATTATAATAAATAGCCAGATTTATTACAATTCTTTTCTTTCCCCCAAAAAATAAGAATTAATTAAATAACAAATTGTGTATTTGCATAATAAATTAAATTATCTTTGATGTATGTGCAGCTTTAATCTAAAAAACTCAAATCTTTAATGTTTTTATTGCCAAAAATTGGTTATTCATTGTCCTCTTGTAGTGCTCAACACATTCTGTGATTTTGGCTATTGCTGGTTTCAGCTTGGATGTAGATGGACAAATCCAAAGAACATAAGCTGGCATATGTTTCAATTTTATCTTGATAAAAACATGTGCCCAGTTTTGCACTGGGTCAAGATTTGGAAATCTTGGACAAACTACAGGAAACCCTAAATCCAGCACTCAAGGTGCAACACTGACGAGGTGTTAAAAGTGACAAAAAGTAATTTCCTGGAATTCAAAATAAGACCATTTTTTTTTTTTAACTGCCCTGCTATGAAACCAACTCAAGATGTTTTTGAGCAATAAAAAGATTTTCAAATTGGCTGCTGTGCCAGCCATTAAAGGATGCTAGATCAACACAATTTTAATATCATACAACTTTTAAATGATTAGAAACCTTTTGGTTACAAAAACAAAAAAAAACTGAATTTGAAAACTTTTAAAAAAAGATTATACCCACCAATCTCCAGGCAGTGTTGAATTTTGTTTTAAGATGCAAATGTTTTCATTTTTGTAGTCCCAAAGGGTGACACAGTTTGCAACCCCCAAAAGTGACATAATAAAATTCTGAAACAAATTTCTGCAATCTGAATAAAATAAAATATGCTTTTTTCTTTGAAGTAGTTATAACACTTTTAAACTGAAAATATGTTGCTGACATAGGGACTGGTTATTTAATTGGATGAGGTGATTTTCTTTTAATCTCAAGAAAATTTATATAATTGAATTTTTCTACCAAGACACCCCCATCCCCAGGAATAATAATTGGTTTGTTACTTAGCAATTTAAAATATCATCACTACAGACAGACATGTAGACAGACTTGCATGATCATATACATTAATTTAAAAAAAAACAATTAGTTCCTGTCTTGTCAATCCACTGGCCATTGGAACAGGCGAGGCATATACCATTCAAGTTCATGTTTGCACTGAAGACAGACAGGATGGCTTTGTTGTCCAAATATTTTGTTGATTTTTATCAGCATAAAAAAATGAACCTATCACTTATATACATTGCTGCATTTTGTTTAAAAAAATAATATTTATATTAACTCCATTTTTTAAAAATGATTTAGATGTTCTCTATTTGTTCATGATCAAAAGTCTTCTCCAATGGTAACATCAAAGAATTTTTTTTATCTGATGCAGCTGATGAAAATGTGATCTACTGTGGAAACAGCCAAGCCATGCATTGTGGTTAATGTACATATTACTGTGCAAACAGTCAAGCCATCCATTGTGGTCAATGTTCACATAACTGTGGAAACAGCCAAGCCATGCACTCTGGTTAATGTACATATTACTGTGCAAACAGTCAAGCCCTGCATTGTAGTCAATGTTCACATAACTGTGGAAACAGTCAAGCCGTGGACTCTGGTCAATGTTCAGACTGCTGTGGAAAAAGCCAAGCCATGGACTCTGGTCAATATTTGCACTTCAGTGGAAACATCCAAAGGTCAAAGTTCACACTGCTATGGAAATGGCCATGCCATGCAAGTCTTTATGCAAGGGACCCATTAAAACTATCAAATTTAATCAGCTCAAAACAGAACTTTGGGTGTAATATGTTAGAAGTGATTGGGGAATGCATCCAAACAATTATGAAATTCAATCTGTCAAATCGGAACTTAAGATTTCAAGCACAAAGTAAATGGTGTATCATGGCAATTGTAAGCCATCAATGTAGCAGAAAACAATTGTATTACATAATTCAAGTCCATACTGACAGTTATTACATAATTCAAGTCCATACTGACAGTTATTACATAATTCAAGTCCATACTGACAGTTATTACATAATTCAAGTCCATACTGACAGTCATCACATAATTCAAATCCATACTGACAGTTATTACATAATTCAAGTCCATACTGACAGTCATCACATAATTCAAGTCCATATTGACAGTTATTACATAATTCAAGTCCATACTGACAGTCATCACATAATTCAAGTCCATATTGACAGTTATTACATAATTCAAGTCCATACTGACAGTCATCACATAATTCAAGTCCATACTGACAGTCATCACATAATTCAAGTCCATATTGACAGTCATTACATAATTCAAGTCCATATTGACAGTCATTACATAATTCAAGTCCATATTGACAATCACTACATAATATAAGTCCAGACTGACAATCATTAAATAATTAAAGTCCATACTGACAATCATTACACAATTCAAGTCGCTACCAACAATCATTACATAATTCAAGTCTATACTGAAAATCATTACATAATTCAAGTCCATACCTAAAATCATTACATAATTCAAGTCCATATTGACAATCATTATATAATTCAAGTCCATATTGACAATCATTACATAATTCAAGTCCATATTGACAATCATTACATAATTCAAGTCCATATTGACAATCATTACATAATTCAAGTCTATATGACAATGATTGCAATGAAACAGCCATTCAATAAATAAAATAAACACACCAAAATTATTTACAAAAGTTCAATAACTTAATAATGGCATTGCTGGTAATGAACAAAAAGGAAAAAGAAAAAGGTCATTAATTAATAAAGAGCACAATGCTAATAATAATAAAAACAAATACAAGAGTTCAAGAACTTAAAAATGGCACTTTGCTAAAAACGAAGAAAAAAAACAACAACAAAAAACAAAAGTTCAACAATTAAAAAGAGGCACACTACAAATAATGTCCCACCCCCACCTCTATTAAATATACCTCATCTCTGGTCGGTAACTGGGTCAGGGTTTCAATTAGTTTCTGACGGATATCTTGTTGGAGATCCACCTCCATCTTCGACTGATTGTTGTTGTGGTCAAGGTCAGGCTCCATGTCCAGTCGGTTAAGCTGAGAGGCCAGGTAGCTGATGTAAACTTTGGCCATGCGGTCATCTCCTCTGGCCAGGGCACTAGCAATGTGTCCATCTGGGGATGTTGCATCACTGTGACTGAAAAGATAATAATGAAATTCAGATATCTTCTAGCTTTGGGCATCAAATACAAGTGGCACAAGTGAAGCCATGATGGTTCACCTGTTTGACAGCTGCCTAACAGTGAAATGCAAAAGCAGTTGAAAAAAAAAAATCTGGGTTAGAAAGACATATCTTTCAAAAACAAAAAATTAAATTCTGTTAATTGCATTATAAAAAAAAAACCCTTCAAGTCCTTAATAATTGGGTGAATAGGTATCATTTGTGAACCTTAAAACCAGTTTATACCTGGGTGAATAGGTTCATTTGTGAACCTTAAACCAGTTTATACCTGGGTGAATAGGCATCATTTGTGAACCTTAAAACCAGTTTATACCTGGGTGATTATACCCTCTATACCAGTGTGAATGGGCATCTTTTGTCAACCTGAAAGCCCTCTATACCAGTGTGAATGGGCATCTTTTGTCAACCTGAAAGCCCTCTATACTAGTGTGAATGGGCATCTTTTGTCAACCTGAAAGCCCTTAATATCAGTGTGAATGGGCATCTTTTGTCAACCTGAAAGCCCTTAATATCAGTGTGAATGGGCATCTTTTGTCAACCTGAAAGCCCTTAATATCAGTGTAAATGGGCATCTTTTGTCAACCTGAAAGCCATTTATACCAGTGTGAATGGGCATCTTTTGTCAACCTGAATGCCCTCTATACCAGTGTGAATGGGCATCCTTTGTCAACCTGAAAGCCCTTAATATCAGTGTAAATGGGCATCTTTTGTAAACCTGAAAGCCATTTATACCAGTGTAAATGGGCATCTTTTGTCAACCTGAAAACCCTTAATATCAGTGTAAATGGGCATCTTTTGTAAACCTGAAAGCCATTTATACCAGTGTAAATGGGCATCTTTTGTCAACCTGAATGCCCTCTATACCAGTGTGAATGGGCATCCTTTGTCAACCTGAAAGCCCTTAATATCAGTGTGAATGGGCATCTTTTGTCAACCTGAAAGTCCTCTATACCAGTGTTAATGGGCATCTTTTGTCAACCTGAAAGCCATTTATACCAGGGTCCTTTGTCAAATATACTGACCATCTACTTCCATTAGTTTTTAAACGTTTTGCTATCATGAGCAATTTGTTGTGAATAATGGCATCATGGTCTAAAAAAGAAAGACTTTCATAGCAGGATGTTTAATGTAAATTTTGATAAAATTCTTTAGAGGAGTTATATAAATTTTGTCGGGTGGGATCACAAGATTTTTATATTCTTAGAATTGCTGGCCTTATTATCATTCTTTTAGATTGCTGGTGTGGCTTTTAAGATGGCTGGTGTGGCTTTTGAGATGGCTGGTGTGGCTTTTGAGATGGCTGGTGTGGTTGCCAGCACCATTTTTCCTGCTGGACTGTTAAAGTTTTTAAATCAAAACAACCATCCACTTAGAAGCAGTCACAAGAAAAGTTTAAAGTCTACTCCCACAACTGCCAGCATTATTTCAATATAGAACCTATAAGAAACTGCAAAGCAAAACCCCCATTTTGATAATAATAATGACAAAAATGATATCAATGCAGTAAAACCTGTTTTGAGAGATCATCTGTCTCAAGTGACCAGAATTTCCATGCACAGATTTATTAATTATATAGTGTTATGGCACGTTATGAGAGACCACCTGTCTTGAGAGACCATTCTTTTTTGGCAGAAGGGGTGGTCATTCAATACAGGTTCTCCTGTACCAATATCTGTTTCAGTCAGTAGTCCTAATACAATTTCAGGATAACCACCATTTTTGTTTACAATCCTCTACAAGTTGTATGAAGTCTTTTTGTTTGTTTGCTTGTTTGATTAGGATTTTTAATGTAGCTTTAACAATTTTTCAGTCATATTGCTACAATGTCTGCAGTGAGGCAGTTTATAGTGATGTCTAGCACTGGGGCATCATGCTACAGACATGTAGCATGATGTCCCACCCAGTCACACTGACCAGTCCTAACACTAACTTCTTAATGCTGAGCGTCAAGCGAGGCAGCTGTTAGTACCCTTTTTGTAAGTCTTTGGTATGACTCGGCCGGGGATCGAACCATGACCTCCCGCTAAGTCTTTTTGTGAAAACCCCTATGTTGATTTCTCCATCTGTTAAGAAGTACTGATAACAGCAATATTTTCAAGACTATGGAGATAACAAAGGGCACCATTTTCATTCAAAACTAACTAGACCTCACATTCCAAGTTTCATCGCTTTCCTCTTAAGTAGTTTCAGGGTACAGATCAGAAGCAAGTGTTAACTGACAATGGATAGATAACAAATGAAGAACAAAAATGCAGGCCTATAACATCAACCACACAAGCATTATTTTCTTTGATCCATAGAGCTTACAACAGAGGAATGCAAAAAAATATGATACAGCTTGGTGGAGTTTTTCCTGGGGTAGGTTTTGTTTGTAATGTGAAAATCTCTCTCTCCTCTCTTTTCAGATGCATTGTTCCAGCATATCAATGCTAAATTTAATGCTAACAGTTCCTTCATAAAGTAATGCAATCTGTGTAAATCTGCATCTGTTCCAGACCTAAAATTTGCATTGATAACAGACATTTTGTGCCTCACTGGCTTCAAGAATCCGATTAGATTGATTTTTTTCAAATTCTGTGAAAGGAAAGATGTAGCATTATTTCCATGCACAATGGTTATATACAGTGTATGGGGTTAACTGATATGAACTACTATTTCTTTAAAAAAAAGTTATTTCATTATTCAAATTCATTAAGTTTGCATTCTGTAATGCAACTCGGTCTGATTTCATTTAAAATATTTTTGTTATTGCTAATTTCCATCCAACACCGACCAATTTTAAATCTTCAGTGTGTGCTGCATAGCCAACAAGTCGAATAAAAAAAAAAAATCATGTGACACTCTGACAGTCATTACAAGGGATTACTTAATTACAGCACTGGATATATTCAACATCGTTTGTGGTTTGAAGGAATTTCCATTAATTTTATTATTCTAGTAATTCTGAAGTTAAACAGAATTTTTCTTGTATGGATTACACACAAGATTTTGTAGTGCCACAATACGAGACAAAATTAATGAATATTGTTTTGAACATGGAGTATTCTCTATTAACATAAAGTGAGACCAAATTAATGAATATTGTTTTAAACATGGAGTATTCTCTATTACCATAAAGTGAGACAAAATTAATGAATATTGTTTTGAACATGAAGTATTCTCTATTATCATAAAGTGAGACAAAATTAATGAATATTGTTTTGAACATGGAGTATTCTCTATTACCATAAAGTGAGACCAAATTAATGAATATTGTTTTGAACATGGAGTATTCTCTATTACCATAGAGCGAGACCAAATTAATGAATAATGTTTTGAACATGGAGTATTCTCTATTACCATAAAGTGAGACCAAATTAATGAATATTGTTTTGAACATGGAGTATTCTCTATTGCCATAGAGCGAGACCAAATTAATGAATACTTTTTTGAACATGGAGTATTCTATACTATCATAAAGTGAGACAAAATTAATGAATATTGTTTTGAACATGGAGTATTCTATACTATCATAAAGTGAGACTAAATTAATTAATATTGTTTTGAACATGGAGTATTCTCTATTACCATAGAGTGAAACCAAATTAATGAATATTGTTTTGAACATGGAGTATTCTCTATTACCATAGAGTGAAACCAAATTAATGAATATTGTTTTGAACATGGAGTATTCTCTATTACCATAGAGTGAAACCAAATTAATGAATATTGTTTTGAACATGGAGTATTCTCTATTACCATAGAGCGAGACCAAATTAATGAATATTGTTTTGAACATGGAGTATTCTCTATTACCATAGAGCGAGACCAAATTAATGAATATTGTTTTGAACATGGAGTATTCTCTATTACCATAGAGTGAAACCAAATTAATGAATATTGTTTTGAACATGGAGTATTCTCTATTACCATAGAGTGAAACCAAATTAATGAATATTGTTTTGAACATGGAGTATTCTCTATTACCATAGAGTGAAACCAAATTAATGAATATTGTTTTGAACATGGAGTATTCTCTATTACCATAGAGTGAAACCAAATTAATGAATATTTTGTGCATCTGACTATTCTTCTCAAGTTTTCCAACAAATAAATAAATACATATTGTTGTAAATAATGACAATAAAAAGAACCTTGTGGTTCTGGTTACAGAGAGGGAAAAAAAGATGGCTGTGTTATATATGCAAGCATTTTAATATCTGGCATCCTAATATTAATTTTACTTAATTTATTGCTTACTAATAGATCTTAATTTTCTTTATTATTTTTAAACTTTATTTTTATAGTCGGTCACTGATGTTGCTGTGAATAATTAATTTATATTAATTAAACGAGCAAAGGTACAGAATGTGCAATAATTGGATGCAAACATCTAACAATTTAACCCAAACCACAGAAACTCCAAATATCTACACATAAGTTTTAGACCAATTAAAAACCTGATTAGTGCCAGCATTATAAACAACACTTAAGAATTTGTCTTTACTTTAAAATGAAACGAGAACAGAATCATATAAAATTACAAATTTCTAAGTGTACTAATATATAACAGTATATAAATAGCAGTGACACATCTTAAGAATTTAGAAAACTAAAATTATGACATGACATGTATTTGTGACTTGCCCAATAAAGGTTGTGAAATTATTTTGAACAAAGTCACACCTGACTGTCAAGGAAATCTGAGCTGGGACCAAACATGTTTGGTAGACAAATTTGCATTTAAATAAAGCCAAAGTGGATGATGTGAGTGGATTTTACTAAAACCTCAACACTGGGCCATACTAGTATAATTAAGCTGCATGAAGTGTATTTTGTATTAAACAGAATAACAGCCAAACTGTGAACAATATAAGTGCATTTTACCAAAATTCCCACAACACTGAGCCAAACTGGACAATGTGAATGGATTTTACCAAAACCTCACATCACTGAGCCAAATTGGACAAAGTGAATGGATTTTACCAAAACCTCACATCACTGAGCCAAATTGGACAATGTGAATGGATTTTACCAAAACCTCACATCACTGAGCCAAATTGGGCAAAGTGAATGGATTTTTACCAAAACCTGACATCACTGAGCCAAACTGGACAATGTGAATGGATTTTGATGGCTAGAACTTCATTTTAATTATTAGGTTCTGCAAAGAACACACTCAGAATACAAGTTATGAACTGGTCTTGGGAATTTTCCAACATTAAGCATTCCGAGTTCCCAAACCACTCATTTACCCTTGGTGAACAATCTGTGCTACAGACTGAAACAGCCAACTTGGCAAGTGAATTAATTATCAGTATATTGAAAAAACAATTTCATTAATGTATGTAGATTTGACTGGGTCTCTACATGTCACGTACTGATTCAGTACACTGAAAAAATATAAACCAGTTTTAATGTATGTAGATTGACTCCAGTCTCTACTTGTCATGTAATTCAAATCTTTAGAGCTCCACTGTGAATAATAAATTTCAGATTTTTCCCCTCCTATCCATTTGGTACATCTCTAGAATTTCTGTTATATTAACAACAAAAAACAACCCTGCATAACCAATGACCAGTCTATGATTATTAGAACAAAAAAAAAACCAGTGATTAATGATGTTTGGGCATTTTTCTTTTTTTTTCAAATTATAAAATTCTCCTTGACAAGCTATTATTACTGTCACCCCTAAAAACCCCTTGTATATCTGGTGCTTAGAGTACCTGGAATGTCAGCCAATACAAACAGTTCATGCATAAATAGTGACCATAGCTGACCAATATAGGTCAGGCCTCTTATGGAAAGCATGCTGCAGAACTGACCACTTTTGCCAGTGTTGTTACTACAGGCTGTTTCATTAACATGTAGCTTGATATTCTCTTTATAAATGAAAGAGTCTACCTTGATAGAACTTTGAACTGGCCATATTAAAACATTGACTAATTACCAAGCAAAATACATAAAAAGATAGCCATTGTTGAATCATCCTTTTCAGCCAATGTCCAGTTACAGGCAATAAAAGTAATGGGTAAAATAGTAAATGTCTAAATTAACATGATCTCTGATACTGTTAACTATGAAGGAAATAAAATGTGGTCTAGCCATGCCATTAAAAAAATACACAGTTTGTCAGCATTTTATTTGTTAAATTTTGTTTTACTCTCAGAAACTGTATGGGAGTCAAGCACCCACAAAATGTGAGGATCTATATATTTTGGAATAATGATGGTAAATCTGGAAGTGATATGTAGAAAAGTATACAAGGGTTTTGTTTCTGATTAACCTTACTGAAAGCTAAAACTACATACATGTACATAGTGTGACTAATGACATTTAATCAATGAAATGTCATGAAATACTATATTTCAAGTTGGATCAAAAACTGATTAGAAATAGGACCTTTTTGGTGGTAGCGAGCTCAGGTAAGACCAACTGAACTAAAGCTGGAATCAAAATCGGTAACATAAAATATTTGTTAAATGGGCCTTATTTGTCATAAGGCTGGGATTGATTTGCATATCCTTATCAACCACACAGATCTTGCTTGAGAAATGAACATGAAACACAAAATGTAACCCAGGTTAGTGTGCCACGATGACCTACAAATGAAATAAGCATGTAGCGACCATCAACATGCGTCAGAAAGTTTCCTTATTCTACAGAGGATGGTTAACAGATGGTAAAACCTACGTACCTATGTAGCAAGTAGCAAGAACTTAACCCAGGTCCATAAAAAACTTAATTTAGGACACAGTAACCTGGCATGGATGTAGTACCAAGAGTAAAATTTCAAATATTAAATGAAATCTGTTAAATATGGGTCACAATGACCTACTTTTATGAGGGTGTAGTACTCTACAAGATGAATCTCCTATCCAAGTTTTATTATACATGTACCTGGTGCAACAGTATTATAAGTAGATAATTAAATCAAATCTGTAAAATATGAGTCACAATGACCTACATTTATGAGGGTGTAGTACTCTACAAGATGAATCAATCTTGTAGCCAAGTTTTATTATAAGTAGATAAAAATCACCCAATGTGAACTGGAGCTAAATGCAAAAATCTAACAAAAGTCACTCACTCAAAAAATGAGCCAATAATTTTTTTCACATTTTATATATTTGGTAATATATTTATTGCACTTTCAAAAGATGGTATTGTCTAGTCTGGCAAAATTCATTTTCCCTATTTTAATAGCTGCTAAGGATAATATACTTTAGACAAATTCAGGCAGATTTTTGGAGTACAAGGGAGCAGTCATTGTAGTTAGCAGTGTGCTTAGATCATTTACAATTTTCAAAAGTACAACATCAAAAGAAATTTCAGCCACATTACATTAAAGTGGCATAGAGGTATGCCAACATTCTCTCCAATGTGCATGTTTTAAATGTAAACTTCACCTTACATATATCGATCTCTCAAAAGTACATAATAACTGTCAAGCGCTCCCTTAAAAATTGAATAAAATTGAATAAACAAAGCCCCAAAAAGGTGTAAGAGATGGATGGATGGATAGAACAAGGTAACACTATTTGCCCAAACATTGATATAGCTTCTAACTTATATCCATACATGCATGTATAGATTAGCAGTGACACCTGGTAAGTACTTTTTTATTGAAAGAACCTACAGAATTATTGTCCATTAGATGTCAAGTTTGTCAAGTTCATTACAACTTCTGCACTTAATCTGGCCAGCAATTCACCATTAATGGTGCTCCCAAGCCTTGGAGAAAAAAATTAGGCGCCTGCGCATAACTAATTTGAAACTGAAATACTTCATTTATTTCTATTCTGGCCAATCTGACTCAATTTGGCTGCAGGGCCATGTTTAAATCAGCCTTGAATTTGATTTGCCCGTTTTAGAACTTTCTACCTTATTGAGTTAGTGAAGCTCAACTTAATTCATATATATTTCACTGATACAATTATTGATAAAAACCGAGTCTCATAAAACCCTGAGTTCTTTAATCAACATCACATTCAACATTTCCTTAAAAGGACATGCAAAAGATTCTTGTCATTTGTGATGAAAAGTGATGCCTGTAGTTAACATTGTGAGTGGTTCTAAATTACTTTTAAAGAAAATACATTTTTATTAATTAGGATTTGCAACATTCTTTAAACAAAAACACAATACATTTTAGAAATCTGTCAAAATTAAAAACAATTTATGACCATCATTAATCATCATTTGTTCAGAGTGGTAAATTTATTTAATTTCCAAAATCATTAATTTAATGGAGAGTTTTATGTATGCAATAGCAATTTTGTTTTTAAAATCCCCAGTTTTAAACAAGTAATTCAATGCTTGCATGAAATATGAATAGCTCAACAGTGTCTTAATAAAGTTTATTTATCAACTGACATTTTGTGGCTATACTTCAAGTTAAAAACCCACCAACCTTCCATTAATTGTGGTTCAGTCATTACTATTTTGGAAGGCTCAGATCATAGCCAACAGCAAAATTATATATTTATACCATTCTAAATCCCTCCCCCCACCCCTACCCCCGAGAGGCCACTTGAATAAAGATACTTGTGGAATAGGGGGACTCAAAGATACCATTCTACCATTGCAATAATAAGAGACCATGATACAGACTTGAAACAAATCTACCAGACCACATAATTTTAGAACTGTTCTTTTTTATGACCATTATATTCCAAAGAATGGACATTTCTGCTATAATGTCATGTTAATGGTCAATTATTTTATTTAAAATTTGCATTATCAGTGGTCCCACTTTTCTTCTTTCAGTGCAAAGGACAGTAAATCACTGATTACTGCTATCATTATATAATGAATGTACAACTGTGATATAATGTACAACTGTGATATAATGTACAACTGTGATATAATGTACAATTGTATTCGATCATAACCAACGTAAACCCAAACTTTCTGTGCTGATCCTGTTCGCTTCCAAATTTTGTGTTGATCGTGTTTAGACAACATTTTCTGTGTGAATTATGTTCAAACCTAAATTTGCTGTCTTGGCCATTTTCAGTCCCAAATTGACTGTGTTGACCATTGACTATGTTGATCATGTTCAGTCCCAAATTGACTGTGTTGACTATGTCCAGTCCCAAATTGACTGTGTTGACTATGTCCAGTCCCAAATTGACTGTGTTGACTATGTCCAGTCCCAAATTGACTGTGTTGACTATGTCCAGTCCCAAATTGACTGTGTTGACTATGTCCAGTCCCAAATTGACTGTGTTTACCATGTCCAGTCCCAAGTTGACTGTGTTGACCATGTTCAGTCCCAAATTGACTGTGTTGACCATGTTCAGTCCCACATTTAATTTCCTGGCCCTGTTCAGTCCCAAACTGACTATGTTGACCCTGTTCAGTCCCAAATTTGCTTTTCTGGCCCTGTTCTGACAATGTTCAAGGAAAAAATGAAAAGTAGAACAAAGAGGATCAACCCTGATCAGGTAAAGCATCATTGATATGGCAACAGATCTGGGTCAACTATAGACAGGTTGATATGGTTATGTAAAGAAGCAAAATGGCCAAACATTGACTGTAAGATAAAACTCTTGAAAAATACCGCACTGATTGCTTTCTTTCAAAAGACAAGTTCTTTAGACTACAATAACTTAGTTCCCTCACCCTTAAATCAAGTCCAAACTGGCCCAGCTTACAAGGTAAATGTGTGCTGCACATCAAAGCAAATAAAAATTTTGAGGACAGGAATAAATTGTTCAAGACTTCAAAGAAGAAGACAAAAATTACATTTGCCTGCAAATAAAGTTGGAGAATCTCAAAGAAAACATGTTGTGCCATCTTTTTTACACAGGTCGACTGTAATAATTTGTTTTTATGCAAGCTGACAAATGGATCAATTGATGTCTGCAAACTTGAAAATAATTACAAAATTCAATGCAACAGCTCAGTCATGTGATGTTTTCTAGGCATAAAAGCTGCATTGTAAATCTTCCAGGATCTAGTAAACGCTAACCTGTATTTAAGTACGATTTAACTGCAAACTACAGCTGTTACATAATGCACTGGCCGATTTGGATCTATGCAGCTTGTTACGAGTAATTAGTAAAACAAACAACGCATACCCTGCCTTGTGACATATTTATACAATGACAGATCAGGGACTAGGTGTTTTGCTGTCGGACCAAACTATGTGAATATGTATGATATAAAATTGAAGATTCGTTCACATCACCCACCCACAAAACATTGTGATTAGAAACAGAATGTCCAAATTTGGGACTGTAAGTAACATCACACTCGACTGGAAACATCCGAGGGTTTTCACTGATGTTTTTAACAATTTGTAACCAGACCTAATCTCAACATCAACTCACATACCTGTCCCATGCCTACTTGCATCAACTCACATACCTGTCCCATGCCGACTTGCACCCAATGTCCTCTGTAAATGTGCAAAAGAGCAGTTTACCTTTTTGTGATTTATCTACTCAAACTTTCACAAGCTGCCCAGTCACATGATCCATGAGCTGCCCAGTCACACAATTCAATGATGTCCAAGAAGGGACTAGGTCAAACAAATATTAGCACCCTGCATACAACACATTTTAAAAAAAAGAAATGCAAACTATGAAATTTGTCAGACTAATTTTATCCTTGACAAGTCTTGACACCAATTATTTTATTTGAGGACAAATTATAGTTTGTATTTAATCCTTCATTTTTTGGGGTACCCATGGGGAGGCGGGCGGCCATGTAGTTTACAGTGCTTACTGAACACTGCCACATCAACTCTGTCCACATGGATTCTCAGCCATAGTGGGTTATGTGTGAAATAATGCCAGTAGCTTCCCATGGGTCAGCGGTTCTTCCTGGGTTTTCCCCAATCAGTTATACTGGCTGCCATCTATGTCATGGTTTTAAACCCACAACAATTTTTTTTTTTTTTTGATTCGGACTTTCTCAAAGTGAATCACTACACCGGTTCACCTAATCATAGAATATCTATTGCAGAGTGCTTCTAATTTTGATTTTCTTAAAGTGGATCCCTACACCGGTTTACCCAATTGTAGAATATCTATTGCAGAGTATTTTTAATTTTGACTTTCTTAAAGTGGATCCATACACCGGTTTACCTAATTGTAGAATATCTATTGCAGAGTGTTTTTAATTTTGACTTTCTTAAAGTGGATCCATACACCGGTTTACCTAATTGTAGAATATCTATTGCAGAGTGTTTTTAATTTTGACTTTCTTAAAGTGGATCCATACACCGGTTTACCTAATTGTAGAATATCTATTGCAGAGTGTTTTTAATTTTGACTTTCTTAAAGTGGATCCCTACACCGGTTTACCTAATTGTAGAATATCTATTGCAGAGTGTTTTTAATTTTGACTTTCTTAAAGTGGATCCATACACCGGTTTACCTAATTGTAGAATATCTATTGCAGAGTGTTTTTAATTTTGACTTTCTTAAAGTGGATCCCTACACCGGTTTACCTAATTGTAGAATATCTATTGCAGAGTGTTTTTAATTTTGACTTTCTTAAAGTGGATCCATACACCGGTTTACCTAATCGTACAATAAGCTTTCCTTGAGTTGTAATATCTGATATACCAGCATTACTTTCAGATTCCTCAGCTCTGATATCATCAAAACAGGGTGGGGTGGGGAGGAGGAGGAAGGTTTCTAATCACAATAATGGGTTTATCCCATAAAATATAAAATCCTAAAATACCTGAAAGACTTGACAACCCTTGATGACAATATTAATTCAAAAGGTTAATTGTAATGCATCGTTTTTACATCAATATTAAAAAATGCTCATTAAAAGAAACTACAAATCATACATATATACATACATACATACATACATACATACATACATACATACATACATACATATAGTTTAAAAGCATGAATACAAGCATACAATTAGAAAAAATGTATAAAAAAAGGAAAGGCGTGAAGTTTTTTTTGGATTTAATTGCTTAAAGATCTTTGTATTATTTGAATTACATTTGTTAAAGCGAAAGCATACAAGACTGGTACAGGGTATTATACCAAGAAAAAGTTGTTTCATTAGACAGATTTGTTTTTCACCCTGGGCAATGCATTCTTTGAAGCCAAAGGTCAGAACAGTGTTCTTCTGGTGAATCAGCAGACATTGCCACATACCGTACTATCTTACGACTGGTTACAAAAATATATGCATACAAGAAGGACCATTATTCTTGCCAGATTTTTGGGGCGGAAAATGAATGACTACCTTTTAATAATGTTACAGCCGTGACTACATGAAATAATACAACAAGGACACTTTGTAACTTCTGAAATGGCAGCAACGCATAACCCTTCAAATAGGACACTATATATCTTGCTAAAGGAAGAAAAATATCTTGACCACTGGGTTAATGACAAAGTGGTTGCTAAGCAACAATGACTGGCAACTTCCTGTGTGCAGACAGCAATTCAGCTGGGTACTTAAGCTTGAGTGACAGGAGATATTTATGGATCATGAAACCAAAGCAAAACTTTTATGTAATTCAAGACAATAATTACAAGGAAAATTCCATTTGTTGATCAATCATTAATGGATTGGACTAAATTTAAGGAAACTTGAGTCAAAGATAACTGCTTGTAATGGTATTAAATTTCTCCCAGCTCAATAAATGGAAAAGCACATCAACTCCATGAAGTGAGTCTAATTTTTCCACCCATCCAAAGAAACGGGCCTTGTGGTTCCCCTGGGTTGAATTTACAGGGACATTCTCTTTTTGGGGTGCGTGGATGGGAGGGGCTATTTGATCATCTTAATTGTGTATACTAAGGGACCAACCAGAGGCGGAGAGAGTGTCATGGACTTTCCTTTGGGCTGAGATTGTTTTTTCTCTTAACCTCATGATTATGTGTTTTAAAAAAAAAAATGGACATACATGTAAATCAGAGTAAGAACTTTTTCTTCAAGCTGTCAGAGATGGTGCCTGTAAAATGCATAGTGATATCATTCTTCTTCATGTATTAAAATCCACTTTGCATTGAATTCCCCAATACAATCTTAGGACCTCTGTTGCTTAACCTGCAGATGTTTCAAATCTGAAGCATTGCCGACATTGTAATATTCCGCATCTTATGTATTTTAGAATTGGTGAAAGCACAAATTTCTGCATCTTGAGATAACTTGCCATAAAAAATAAAAACAAAACAAAACACATCCATCCATACAAGAGTTGCCCTTAAATACTTTAAAAAAATGCTTACCTAAGTGTTTTCGCCCAAATCATTTATTGGTTGGGCTTATTTTTATCTCACCTCTGCCAAAGACTAAAAAACCATCAGGGATCTTTTCATCTCACCCGTGCCAAAAAAAACAAAGCCATCAAGGATCACCTTTGATCCCTTTATTACTTAAACACCTCAACAAATACCCTGCCTTTGGCCTTAAACTCTCCAAATTACAACCATGAGATAATAAATTTATGGCAAACAAGTCAGCCATTGTTTAACATTTTTTAATCTGACTATTCAGGAAGCATCACTCCACAGTTTGGAACAAGTGCCCAGTAGATTCAGACTGATTTATGTAATTTATGGATATAACAAATAAAAATACATATAAGACAGGAGAATCCCATGTATGATTGGAAAATATCAAATCCTTTTAGTTTTAATGAACTACAATAGTGACATAATTACTGGCCATCCCTTGCTACATATATAGGCTCCCTCACTTGAAACATGGATAGATTTTATCAATGTTATAAATAAGGAATTCTATTTTGTAATACCATTTGTAATACTTTTTTTTTTTTAAAAAATCCCTTGTCTTCAAGTACAGGATCAAGAGGCTCAAGAGAATCATTTCTATTCAGCTGGCTTCCTTTCCCCAAACTATAAAAGACCTGCAGTGATCCCTTTCATAAAAACTTATCAAAATGTATTGTGTTGATAGATGATACAACCTTATAATGAGGATAAGCCATTTAGTACTCAGATCCACATTATAATTCATTAGGTGTCTAAATCTGAAATCCGATAATAATGGATTACTATCACTTGTGAAATGAACAGAAGCCATTTAAATCAAAGGAAAATGTCAAAACGTAAATTCCCCTTAAATAAAGGAATCATTGAATATACCCTTGTAATTCAGTTGTTGTGCCGTGTTGCACTATATATATTAGTGACTGACAACTGTCTCAGATCACAATGACTTCATCATCATAAATTACATGAAGATCACTAAGATTAGAGTTGACTGTATTGAAGAATACAAGGATACTGTTATACGTACAACTTGATCAATTAAAAAAGCTTTTAGGATCATGTTAACAACTGGAGTAGTGTTGTTATCCATTGTTGTTGTAAACAACAGTACAGTAAGGCCTGGAATATTTCAGTTAAGATAAACATTTTATTTATAAAACAAACTTGATTAGAAAGGAAACTGAAGCTAAACTGGACGGGTATTATTCATGGCTATTTACTGTGTGGTTTCATTTTCAGTGTCAACCAGTTTAATTTCATGTGACTCGCCCTTACCCTGTACAATGGTACATGTGTATTTTCTGATATATTTACAGAAGGGTCCATTGTTAGATTTACTGTATCAACAGGATAGAATAGCATATTAAAAAGTGGGGTCATTAAGCTTAAGATACTTTGGAAATAAATGCAGCATTGTTTTTGCTTAAGATGTCGTCATCTTTTTTTTTTATGTTTGCTAACCATGATGTGTTTTTGACTAATTATGCATACAATAACAAAAGTATGAAATTTCAGCTTCCAACAAAATTTACCATATTTGAGAGAGAGAGAGAGAGAGAGAGAGAGAGAGAGAGAGAGAGAGAGAGAGAGAGAGAGAGAGAGAGAGACAGACAGACAGACAGACAGACAGAGAGAGGCCGGTATAAATGGCGGAGGAAGAACCAGGAAAACTGCCAGAAAGAACTAATGACCCGAGAACCTACAGGCAAGCTTTCTCACATACCCACATTAGCTGAACCAGATGCTTAAACCCACACAGTGGTCAGATGGCAGTGATCTGTTGTTGCTGTTCTAGGGTTTAATGCCATTTTTCAGCACAAGATAGGCTATACATGGTGGCCAGTAATAATGGTGGTGGATGAACCCCGGGAAAGAACCAAGGACCTATGAGAAGCTGCTGGCAAACTTTCTCACATACCCACATTGGCTGAGCCAAAGACTCAAAACCACGCAGACAGAGGTGAGATGTCAATGATCTGTGAGTGCTTTAGACCACATGGCCACTCTGGGCCGCATCAGTGATCTGCAACAGTAAGCGCTTTAGACCACTTAGGGTTCCTTTCAATGGGGATTTGAGATTTTATATATTTTTTATTTTATTGGGATTTTATATAGTCTGAGAGTGAGATTGTTTTAAAATAAAGTAGGATTCAATATACCCTCATTATAATGCTGTCCATGGGAACCACCAAGTAGATATGGGTTTGATCCTTGGCCGAGTCATACCAAAGACTTATAAAAATAATACTAATAGCTGCCTCGCTTAGCGCTCAGCATTAAGAGGTTAGTGTTAAGACTGGTCGGCCTGGTTGTCAGGATAATGTGACTGGATGGGATATCATGCTACAATGTCAGAGGCATGATGCCCCAGTGCTAGACATCACTATAAACTGCCTCACTGCAGACATCGTAGCGATATGACTAAAAACACTGTTAATGCTATGTTAAAAATCCAAATCACATTATAATTCACACACATACACGATATTTACAATTTTACCTCTTGATGAAATAGGATCCCTGACAAACCTTAATTATAACAGCATTATAAAGAATAGCGTTATAATGATGGAGTCCTTACTTATTATGTAGTACTTCATACAAGTAAGACTTTTGTGACTTTCTAAAACTCTGAAAATCAAAATATTCATTTTAAAATTGGATCAGGTCGTATTTCAATACCTACATGTTAATTAAAATCTCTCTACACGTAATATGATGATTAGAGCACAAAATTTGTTTTTCTTTGTTAACCCTTTTCCCTGCCTATGTAACAAATTGAATAGCAAGGTCACCAACTTAAGTACCTGATCACCTGATGTAAAATTCAATCCAACTCAGGCTTGACAATGTAGACTCTTTGTTTCAAACAGTCAAAGAGCTGTAATTCATTATTATGCAGTGAATTTCAACCACGATCTTACTTCAATAGACAGGCTCAGACAGGAGAGGAATTCCTGAATGAACAAATATTTGAAATTAAGCAGCTGGTACAACCCTGTGCCCTGCTAGGTAAAATTTAATTTGTGAGCAATAAAGGACATTTAATTTTAAGCCTGTTCCCCTCGAAATCTGATCTTCTAAACCATCACCTGGTATTTCAGCAAATGTCAGGTATTTTTTTGCAAAGCAAGCACAACTTTTACTCGTTGCTGTACTAGAAAAGAAAAATACAGGTAACTAAAACAATACAGGAAAAAAATATACATCTGAAGCAACTCAGAGTAAACAACAAAAACATTTAGTATGGCTGACCTAATTCAATATAACAATATTCAGCAAAACGAAAGGGTATACAATGTCATATGTTAATTTATTAGCTGGAGAAACATTCTTGTGTCAAATATGACTCAAAATTTATTAAGTCAAAACTCAACATGGAATTTCAGTAAACACAATAAAGTTGTGCTAATATTTATCTCCTATGGGCTACAATCTAATTTTATTTTTGTCATGTCCCTCTTCAAGATGAGATTTTAACCTTGGTTATGCGAATTCCTTGATATCAAACAGAAATTTTAAGCTTGCATAAGCAATCCTTGATTTCAAACAGGAGATTTAACCTTGGATATGCCATCCCTTATATCAGATATTTTTATACTTTGGAAATGCATTTCTTGATATCAAACCCGAGTTTTCAACCTTGGATATGCAATCCCTTATATCAGATATTTTTAGACTTTGGAAATGCATTTCTTGATATCAAACCTGAGTTTTCAACCTTGGATATGCAATCCCTTATATCAGATATTTTTAGACTTTGGAAATGCATTTCTTGATATCAAACCCGAGTTTTCAACCTTGGATATGCAATCCCTTATATCAGATATTTTTAGACTTTGGAAATGCATTTCTTGATATCAAACCAGAGTTTTCAACCTTGGATACTCAACTGTTGATATCAAAAAGGAAAATGCATTCCTTGACTTCAAATAAGAATTTTCAACCTTGGATATGCAATCATTAACATAAAATTGGGGTTATTAATCTTTACTTTAAATGCCTATCATCTGCAATGTAAAACAAGTAAATAATCTAGTACAATAAAACCTGTCCTGAAACTCAACTGCTATGCGAGACCACTTGTCTTGAGACACCACAGTTTCAATGCACAAATGTAATGATTATATAGCAGTATGACCTGTTATGAGAGACCACCTGTATTGAGAAGCCATATCTGTTTGGCAACAATTTCATGTTCATGTGTGCATGAGAGAAATTAGTTGTTCAACTGGTATGCAGAAAACGCAGAAACTCAGTGGTTGAGGGTAAAAACGGTGTGGGTTTGTTTCCCAATATTGGGTCAGCCCACTGTGGTGTGTCTTTGGGCAAAACACTTTACTCAGGTTACCTCATTATGATGTAACCTTCATGTGTTGCTATGCCGTAAAACACCCCAAAAATGTAACCAACTGGTGTACCAGTTGTTGTATGTTTGATTCCCAGTTAAATCAATAAATGCCAGGATCAAGAATTTATGCCTAACGATTCCAGAGTGGTGGGAATATACAATTACTGATTATCATTTGTATGCTTGTTAAGGTGAAAGGTCATTCATCCCCCCCCCCAAAAAAAAGGTCATTCCTCCCTGAATGTGACGGTGCATATAGATCAGACCATTCTGTTGCCATCCATTTATATTCAAAATCCTATTAAGTCTGGACTAACCTATCTTTTGAAACTAAGAAATGAAAGAGGATTTGCCAATGATTCCCTCCAGACAAATAAACCATTCAAGGTACCGAGAGATAAAGGAATGTGTAGCTATTAAATTGGAATAGATATCTTGTAACAAGTGGATGCCCCAATATTTAGAGTGCCACATTCATTTGCATTGGTCTGTTTGTTGCTTTAAAAAAGACAAGCTTGAAGAAGGTAAAAAAGGATTATATAACTGAAACGTGGAGAGGTTTTCTTTTGTGGGGATTAACATCATTTTTCAGAAGATGATCATCTGACACGTATACTTATCAGTTTATTTGGTGGGTTTATCTGGTGGATGAAAAGCCCAGGGAAAGTCCACATGAAGACCCATGGGTAGCTACTGACGAGCTTTCTCACATACTCATGTTGATCGTGATACAGAAGTGAGATACGAAAAAAAGTGAGATACAAGTGATCTGTAATGGTAAGCACTTTAGACCACTCGGCCAACTGAAGCCCCAGTAGAAGGGGGAAATCCCATACATAATGTACTGATACAGGGTCAAAACTTATTTATAGTCAAAAACAACAATTTCACAAACAAGCTGAGACTGTCATCAATCCATTACAATGTTTTGTCAGGTACTGATATAGGTACTTAGGCACTATAAGAGTTACAATGTCAATAATGTAAACAGGCTTCTTCAGTTTGTCACCACCTCCCTGGTAAAAAATTGGCAGTCATGTCACAAATTTTCAAAATGTTTTGTACCTGTAACCTTTGACATTTAAGGAGCTTACTGTTCTAACCGCCTCTTGTATAGCCACTATCATGTTGAGATGCCATTAAACCCTATGGATAATTCATACAATGCAACTGAAAAATATGGCAAATGCAAAACTTAGTACTAGTAAGTTTAAAATCTTCACTTGAAATATTTTGTACATCTTTAATGTTCTCACTTTTTGGAGAAGTTACACAAGTATATAAAATCTTCCAGTTAAACTGGCTTTAGAATAAGCCAAGTGCGAATAACATGGTTGATGATATACGTGTCAGTAGGTCTGAACTAAACACTTTTTTGGGCACAAAGCAACATCCCATGTATGTGAAAAATTACATCGAACCTGAAAAATGAAGCAAACTTCTCAAAAGTAAAATCAATACTTGATCATTTTAGATGAATAATCATTACTCTTGAAAAAACAAATAAAAAATAAACAAGAAGCTAGATATGCAAGATGGACAACCATTACTCTTTGTGCCATCATTCTATGTAGTGACATACCTTGAACTACACCAGGCATGTACAACCAACATATTGTCCTTAGGCAGATCCACCACATTTATCCACTTATTTACATAACAGTGTGTGGCTTTATGAATTAAATATCTGGCCCTGCCTTGGAGGAAGTTGCACATGCATTATCTAAGGTGTTCATGGTCAGGTAAGCATTATAAATTAACAGATATGGTAGAGTGAATTTAAACAATAAGTCTCCATTACTAACTAATCCTACAATTTAATTTCACCCTTTATACATCAGTCCAATTTATCTGCAACTGGTAAAAATGCTGACCAAGTCTGGCAAATTACCTTGCAAGACAATTCCATTTAAATTTTAAAAATATATATTGTCAAATATTTTCTGAAGGTACATGAACACTTCCTGACATCTCAAGAAAACAGCACCCCCTTAAAAAACAGTGAAAAATAAAGCAGTGATTTTTTATTTTCTTTGGACAATGGCTTTCAGTGTCATTTTATTAAATTTACTGTCCAACATTTAAATTGACTGAACATTTGCCTGCATGGCAAACTCTTCATTTCCAAAGGGTTTAATTATGAAGTGCTTACAATTTAAGTATTCAAGGACAAACAATACCATATACATCTCATGATATGTCCCTGCTTGATGATAAATCCCTCCTGCCCCCTCCACCAAATGCAAAATTGTGCTAATAGCTATAGATGACAACACTGTCTGTTGATAAGACCACCCCTTTTCAAAACACAAAATTATCAGGCAGATGCCCTGGTCTTATCACTGGAAAATACTATAGTTATTAAATTAAATATACAATTATCACATAACACATAGATGCCAAAGTGATTACAGCATTGAGCTTCCATCAAGATTGAGATTGTAAAAAAATATTCTGTTGAAAGGTCAGTTACGGTCATAAAAGGGCCAATGTGTTCCATGCATGATGTATTAGATTATTAATGAAGGATGCCTGTTTACCATGGGATGCATCATTTGACGATACTTGAACGGAGGTCTTGGAATTTTATAACCTTGCATTTTAAGATTTTTATGCGAGTATTTATGGTATTTCCTATTCTTTACATATTGGATCTCCTCAACCAAGATCTGACAAATAATCTCCTTCCATAACAATAAAACAGTATTTTCAAAGTCATAAAAAAGAAAATGTTTACTGGAGTGGGCAAATAAATAGGGAGTAATGATATTTGGATACTCCCAACTTAAATAGCTATCAGATAGCCTGACTTAAATAGCTATCAACTATGAAAGTAAGTACTTTAAGCTGTACCCTGGAGCTGTATCGTTGAAGACAATTTATGACATCTTGAACACAAATGATTTTCATAATAAAAATTCATGCATTTCTCAAAGTAGAGTTTAATGCAATGAAGATGGCAACAGAAGAAAAAAATCTGAAAAACTTGAAAAAAACAAATACAAACATGTACAAGAATTTAACTGAAGTCTGTATATCTACAGTTTTAACAAAATGGTAACAGTGAAGTATGCATACAGCTTTAATAAAATGGTAACAGTGAAATAGTATGCATTCAGCTTTAATAAAATGGTAACAGTGAAGTATGCATACAGCTTAAATAAAATGGTAACAGTGAAATAGTATGCATACAGCTTTAATAAAATGGTAACAGCGAAGTATGCACAGTTTTAATAAAATGGTAACAGTGAAAAAATGGTAACAGTGAAGTATGCATACAGCTTAAATAAAATGGTAACAGTGAAGTATGCATACAGCTTTAATAAAATGGTAACAGTGAAGTATGCACACAGTTTTAATAAAATGGTAACAGTGAAGAAATGGTAACAGTGAAGTATGCATACAGCTTAAATAAAATGGTAACAGTGAAGTATGCATACAGCTTAAATAAAATGGTAACAGTGAAGTATGCATACAGCTTAAATAAAATGGTAACAGTGAAGAAATGGTAACAGTGAAGTATGCATACAGCTTTAATAAAATGGTAACAGTGAAGTATGCATACAGCTTTAATAAAATGGTAACAGTGAAGTATGCACACAGTTTTAATAAAATGGTAACAGTGAAGTATGCATACAGCTTTAATAAAATGGTAACAGTGAAGTATGCATACAGCTTTAATAAAATGGTAACAGTGAAGTATGCACACAGTTTTAATAAAATGGTAACAGTGAAGTATGCATACAGCTTTAATAAAATGGTAACAGTGAAGTATGCACACAGCTTTAATAAAATAGTAACAGTGAAGTATGCACACAGCTTTAATAAAATGGTAACAGTGAAGTCGGTATACTGCTTATGATTTAGTATTGATTTGATCGTTTTACTAAAATCCGCAGGGCTCATGCTTATCAAGAATGTTCTACTTGAACAACAAGGTCGTTACAGTAAATATTTGAACACCCTTGGCCTTTATTGTTATAAACCAAATAAGTTCACTGGATCAAACGAAGGAGTCAATAGTTACTTGTTATTTATGTTGGCAGACCCAGCTAAACTTCCTACAACATATGAGAATTTTATTATCCAATTTGAGCCCACATCTTGGGAACAGGAAGAAAAGAATGAAAAAAGACAAATAAAAATAAATAAAAGGAAATTACAGACAAAATGAGATGATCCTTTTAATTCCTAGATGGCACATGAAGCCATTCAACTCCTTGCCATTTTCCTGCCTGTAGCAATATTCTGAAATTGGTGGATAACTAGCAAACATATCTATTGCTAAATATCATGCAAGATAAAATTTACCTTGTCCAGAAAGGTGTTATACTTTTGAACATTTTATAAAATATGAAAATGATAAAAATTATAAATATCCAACTCATCTTACAAAGAGCACATATATCATGTGTTTATTCAGAATACAAAATGGTTGCTAGTAATGTAACCAACCCTGTCAGTTTTTATGTGTGTACTACTGATGCAAAAGAAGGAATATCCATAATGCAGAAAATACTTGCACGCAAATATGTCATTAATTGCAATGATAGCAATAACTCAAAAAAAAAAACCTTCAACTGTTTATTCCCATACTAGCTATGTCCATTTCAGATCTTTGATTTGAGAAGATCAAAGAATGTTCAAAATGTTCAACCAAACTTTGTTAAGGAAACCATTTTGTTGTTTGGGGAATTTAAAATTTTATATAGAAACCTTAACTCATCAGGAAAACAAATTTTAATAAACAAGTCAAATTTAAATAAACAAGTCAAATTTAAATAAAATCAAATTTAAATAAACAAGTCAAATTTAAATAAAAACTGAGCTGAAACAGTTGACTGTCAAGACAAACTCTGTAATGCATGAACATGTACATGAAAAACATTTGGTTTGTACCAATGCTCCTCATTTCTCAAGTCAGCATGACAATTCTAGAAAAAATACTATTGTGGAATAATTTTTCAAGAAACCTTGGAAGTTGCAACTAATTTCTCTTTCAAAGAAAATCTATGTATGGCATGCACAGATATCCAAACTCTGCATACAACAAAAAGATTCTATTCACCATCTCTTGTACCCTGACAATGTAATGTATTATAGTATTTTATTTTCTATGGAGAATATTTCTGAAATATATCCGATTTGATACCATTACATATTTTTTGTGTGCAGGTGCAGACCTGTTAATCTTAAATTAATATCTCCTGACACCACTGTAACCCAAAACTTTAATAGATTTTCAGAGTGAAGCTTGGCCATGCAAAAACTAATCCATTCTATCAATGGTGACATTCTCTCTCAGGTTGACTCTAATTTTCTCAGGGTTATATCAGCACAAAATTGAATTATGCAATTTGATACTACATCTGTAGTTATGCTAAGTAACTTTTATTTAACTTTCTCAAGCTGTGTTATTAACCTGTATTGACAAGTTGTTACCTTGCTCGCCACCTGTTTTGATTTTCCCACTTAAAGTTTGGAAGGAGAAAAACCATTTACTTATTATAGTCATAATGTATTCTTTACTGAAAACAAACAAGTACTAGGCAGGAAAAAAATGTAACCATAGAATAAAACAATTATTTTTTTTGGTAAAGTTTTCTATTCTTGCATACTTCACTACATAAGAGTGTGAAATAAATTTATTATTATTACACTTCAACTAAGATTTTCTACAGTCTGCAACAGAAGAAAAAAAAACCCTAATATGTTCCTTTTATTAATATGTAAAATAATTTTTCCATAATTAATTTTTTTAAATAAATGTTTTAAGTAAATGGTACTTACATAATCTGAGAGAGGTCTGTGATTCTACTGGATTCTGTGTGCCTGGGTAAAACTTGAATGGGAACATAGCATACTGATGTCTTGGCCTGAAGACTGTCCAATACAGTTATGTACACGAACACTGCAATTGGATGAAATAGCTTGGGTCAATATTTGTGTATGAGCAAAATCCATATCTGTCTCTGTGGTCCAAACAGGGAACTTCTGTCTTTCTTTCTTCATGACAGAGAACCTTTCTGTCACTGAATGGCTCAAGACTGATAAAGTCTATTTCAAGCAGTCCCTGATTGATTACTATTGTTAGGCCAGCCTAAAATATATAGTCTGTTTCAACAAAGATCTCCTTCATTGAAAGCAACAAAAGTATGTTGTGTTATACCATATATCACCCTATGCTGGAACAATTAAAAATGTCAGTTCTTTTCATTCAGGAAGTTTTGTCTTCTATGTCAAGAAACACTTTTGTTTTAGATAACGTTATTAATTGATACAATTTATTATTTACTTTTTATACACAGGATGGAATATCATCATCACTCACACAAAAAATGTATTTTTTGTAAATTATTTCAAAAAGCCAAATTTTTTGTTCTGTAACATTCTCACAATTTTTAATTATGCCAATTTAAGAACATACTTTATGTAAATTCATGTGACATCTTTAGCTCAGAATGTCACATTTTATGTGATCTAATTGCATATCTTTCAAAACCTGTTACATTAAAAAAAAAACATATCCCACAGAAGTTGTTGCATCTTATTTAATCTAATCACAGGACATGTCACATTTATTTATTGCTGTCAAAATTTCATCTACACTTGTATCTCGGGCAATGCAAGTTTCGTGTTGAGTGTACAACCGCATAAAGCAGTATTCCCATGTCTGGATCAAACAGAAGGATCTGTACTTGTCAAGGCATGTACATGTATATCAAATACAGTAAACGTCAAGCGGTTTTTCATCCCAAAAACATCCTTCATGTATCTCTCCAAAATAAATTAAAATAGGCGCTGTACAATCCTTGTTCTTTGAAAAGTCACTTTAAATTAAACCCAACAATCTTCAGTCAAGCATGAACAAAAAAAATTATGCGCAAATTTTTTATTATTAAGAAACCAGCCTAGAATTTGATGGCCAGCATAAAACAGCACCAATCTAATCAGTGCAGTTCATTCAGTCATCAATTTTTTTCAAAATTTAAACTCTACAATAAGGTTGTTTATGGTACAGCCTGTTCAATGTCCAATTGATTGTAAAAACCATACCTGAGGAAATCATGATCAAAGACCAGATAGCTTGATTCTTAGTGTTTACTACAAGGTAACAACTGTATTCTTTCTCCTTACTTTTTATTCCACACAAAAACAATGCTAGCACACAGATCTCATGTATATTTGGCAAACACTAAACTACTGAAAGGCTCGATAAATAATAGAAGACACGAGTCTTTAAAAAATATAAAAGGAAGGCTCGATAAATAACGGAAGACATGAGTCTTTAAAAAATATAAAAGGAAGTTTCCTGAATTGATGACATCAAAAGAGAATTATATACGATGCTATATCATTGTGTAATTTTGGAAGCTCTCATCTAAGGCAAACTTTACTATGGAAACTAAACTAGAGATGAGAACGCTATTTTGCAGCTCTTGTAATTATTTGCTGTATAATACAATGACCTCTACCGTAAGAAGACTTGTTTATAAAGACTATTATTCTTGTTAAAAGGATGGCCTTTTGAGACATGGTTTTACTGGGAAGCAAGACATCAATAGGACATGTACACAAAGCAAGACATAAATAGGACATGTACACAAAGCAAGACATCAATAGGACATGTACACAAAGCAAGACATCAATAAGATATGTACACAAAGCAAGACATCAATAGGACATGTACACAAAGCAAGACATCAATAGGACATGTACACAAAGCAAGACATCAATAAGACATGTACACAAAGCAAGACATCAATAAGACATGTGCACAAAGCAAGACATCAATAGGACATGTACACAAAGCAAGAAAGTAAAATGAAAGTGATGACAAGGGTTACTTATTATGATGATGATTATATCTTTTTTAACTTCTACAATGATTCTTGTTGTCACAGCTGTTGCTAATGGTGGTCTGGTGTCATGATCATTAATAAATATTGTTGTTGTTGGTTCTGTAAATATTATACTCTGTGTATTTAATATGCTTGCAATTCAATCCAATTCTAATTTACAAACACGAGGAAATATTAATTGCCATTACCAAGTTTATTCTTTTCTTATTTTAGCACATGGGGAAATTAAATGTAGAATTGTTTTTCCAAATACTTTTAAAATAGATTTATTTTCCCAATATTGAAAAAAAAAATCATTTTCCAAATATTTTAAAAACACTTTTCTGATAAAAGATCTGTTCCTTTGTCAGTTTCTACTTGCAAACAAACATTTTAGTAATAAATGTAGAATTATTACAGTACATGACTACATTTTAGTCATAAATATAAAAGAATTATTGTACATGACTACATTTTAGTAATAAATGTACAAGGGTTACTGTACATGACTACATTTTAGTAATACATGTACAAGTGTTACTGTACATAACTGCATTTTAACAATAAAAGTAAAAGTGTTACTGTACATGACTGCATTTTAGCAATAAATATACAAGTATTACTGTACATAACTGCATTTTAGCAATAAATGAACAAGTATTACTGTACATAACTGCATTTTAGCAATAAATGTAAAAGTGTTACTGTACATAACTGCATTTTAGCAATAAATGTAAAAATGTTACTGTACATGACTGCATTTTAGCAATAAATGTACAAGTATTACTGTACATAACTGTATTTTAGCAATAAAATGTACAAGTATTACTGTACATAACTGCATTTTAGCAATAAATGTAAAAGTGGTACTGTACATGACTGTATTTTAGCAATAAATGTAAAAGTGTTACTGTACATGACTGCATTTTAGCAATAAATGTACAAGTATTACTGTACATAACTGCATTTTAGCAATAAAAGTACATTAAGTGTAGCTCTACATAGGTAATTGGATTTTAGCAATGTACAAGTGTTACTGTACATAACTGCATTTTAGCAATAAATGAAAAAGTGTTACTTTACATGACTGCATTTGAGTAATAAATGTACAAGTGTTACTTTACATGACTGCATTTGAGTAATAAATGTACAAGTATTGCTGTACATAACTGAATTTTAGGAATAAAAGTACATTAAGTGTAGCTCTACATAGGTAATTGGATTTTAGCAATAAATGTACAAATGTTACTGTACATGACTACATTTTAGCAATAAATGTAAAAGTGTTACTTTACATGACTGCATTTTAGCAATAAATGTACAAGTATTGCTGTACATAACTGCATTTTAGCAATAAATGTAAAAGTGTTACTGTACATGACTGTATTTTAGCAATAAAAGTACATTAAGTGTAGCTCTACATAGGTAATTGGATTTTAGCAATAAATGTACAAATGTTACTGTACATAACTGCAGTTTAGCAAAACATGCACAAGTGTTACTGTACATGACTGCATTTTAGCAATAAAAGTACATTAAGTGTAGCTCTACATAGGTAATTGGATTTTAGCAATAAATGTACAAATGTTACTGTACATGACTGCAGTTTAGCAAAACATGCACAAGTGTTACTGTACATGACTGCATTTTAGCAATAAATGTACAAGTGTTACTGTACATGACTGTATTTTAGCAATAAATGTAAAAGTGTTATTGTACATGACTGCATTTTAGCAATAAATGAACAAGTGTACATAATTGCATACAAAACAGGTCCAACTGCAAATAATCCTGACTCTGATCTGCCATTACATAACATGCAGACAGATCTGCTATTACATAACATGCAGACAGATCTGCCATTACATAACATGCAGACAGATCTGCCATTACATAACATGCAGACAGATCTGCCATTACATAACATGCAGACAGATCTGCCATTACATAATATGCAGACAGATCTGTCATTACATAACATGCAGACAGATCTGCCATTACATAACATGCAGACAGATCCGAGTCTATGTTGTTTGTTTTACTGGTTTGTCCTTTCAAAATGCATAGAACCAGATCTGTATATTACGCTGTGGCTGATGCATTTATGATGCATCTATGCATTTTGTAAGGAGGATTCTACTAATAGTCATGTCTATACAATACATTTAAACTAAATTTGTACAACTTTAAGTCATGTCTATACAATACATTTAAACTAAATTTATACAACTTTAAATTCAGACAATCCAACCATGCTCAAGAATATTGATTAATAAATTTTCGGCACATCAATGTCTTACTTTTATGCGACACATAGTCAGAATCTGATGTAGCTGACCAGAAAAAAATTATTCTGCAATTTTAGCCAACTCAGTAAAATAGATAGCAGGATGGCAGCAAACAAACGAGTCTTGTGCATACTTGCAAACATCTCTCTCAATCCAAATTGAGGGTCTACCAATACAATCAATGATAACGATGCCTGACACATCTTTATGAAGTCATTAAAACTGTTCTTATCACAGGAACCCTTGTTCAATGGGGCATGCTATGCAGGACAAAATTTAATAACCAATCCACCATAGCAATAAAGATAGGTCGGTTCCATAAATTACTACTGTAATCAATACAGTCTATGATAAGATTTTATGCATCAACACAGAACCAATCTACAGGTTTATGACTATGCACTGTTCATTTACACCTTTCGTTGTCATGGCATTATGCAAAATAAGAGCTGGATTATTTTCCATCTGAATAGAGAAACTAATGATGCTATTTTCTTCTGCACCAGAATGCTGATTAACAGGAAAGATTTCTTTATTATCAACAGCATGCACACGAATACCTCCATAAGGGGAATGACATTTACTACAGGTTCTAGAGAAATCTTCAATACAGGTTCTAGAGAATTCTTCAAATTAAAATATTAAATATTAAATTTCTTTACAAATGGCTGTAAATTGTCTGGTCAAACCATAATGTAAACCATAATGTAAACCATAATGCAAACCATAATGTGCTGAATGTAAAATGTAAAATTTAATAATCTGATGGTATATCAACTTAAACATAACATCCTCCCCCCCCCAAAAAAAAATATAGTGTCATGTTAAAAAATTCCAATTATGGGAAAAGTAGAAACATATTTGATATCATGGATAGACTTTTCATTAATTCTGAGATATCTGATGCAGGAAAGTATTGTTTCAACAACTGAAATGAATTTTATTTAAAACATAATCAAGGCTATATTGTTTCCATGATTGTAATGAATTCTATTTAAAACATACTCAAGACTATTTTGTTTCCATGATTGTAATGAATTCTATTTAAAACATACTCAAAGGCTATCTTGTTTCCATGACTGCAATGAATTCAATTTAAAACATACCCAAAGGCTATCTTGTTTTCATGATTGAAATGAATTCTATTTAAAATATACTCAAAGGCTATCTTGTTTCCATGAATGAAATGAATTCTATTTAAAATATACTCAAAGGCTATCTTGTTTCCATGATTGTAATGAATTCTATTTAAAACATACTCAAAGACTATCTTGTTTCCATGATTGTAATGAATTCTATTTAAAACATACTCAAGACTATCTTGTTTCCATGACTGCAATGAATTCTATTTAAAACATACTCAAGACTATTTTGTTTCCATGATTGCATTGAATTCTGCTTAAAACAAGCTCAAGGCTATCTTGTTTCCATGATTGCAATGAATTCTATTCAAAATATACTCAAGACTATCTTGTTTCCATTATTGCAATGAATTCTATTCAAAACATACTCATGACTATCTTGTTTCCATGATTGCAATGAATTCTATTTAAAACATACTTAAGACTATCTTGTTTCCATGATTGCAATGAATTCTATTCAAAATATACTCAAGACTATCTTGTTTCCATTATTGCAATGAATTCTATTCAAAACATACTCATGACTATCTTGTTTCCATGACTACAATGAATTCTTTTTAAAACATACTCAAGACTATCTTGTTTCCATGATTGCAATGAATTCTTTTTAAAACATACTCAAGACTATCTTGTTTCCATGATTGCAATGAATTCTATTTAAAACATACTCAAGACTATCTTGTTTCCATGATTGCAATGAATTCTATTCAAAATATACTCAAGACTATCTTGTTTCCATGATTGCAATGAATTCTTTTTAAAACATACTCAAGACTATCTTGTTTCCATGATTGCAATGAATTCTATTTAAAACATACTCGAGACTATCTTGTTTCCATGATTGCAATGAATTCTATTTAAAACATACTCAAGACTATCTTGTTTCCATGATTGCAATGAATTCTATTCAAAATATACTCAAGACTATCTTGTTTCCATTATTGCAATGAATTCTATTCAAATTATACTCAAGACTATCTTGTTTCCATGATTGCAATGAATTCTTTTTAAAACATACTCAAGACTATCTTGTTTCCATGATTGCAATGAATTCTATTAAAAAAATACTCAAGACTATCTTGTTTCCATGATTGCAATGAATTCTATTTAAAACTTACTCAAGACTATCTTGTTTCCATGACTGCAATGAATTCTATTTAAAACATGCTCAAGACTATCTTGTTTCCATGACTGCAATGAATTCTTTTTAAAACATACTCAAGACTATCTTGTTTCCATGACTGCAATGAATTCTATTTAAAATATACTCATGACTATCTTGTTTCCATGATTGCAATAAATTCTTTTTAAAACATACTCAAGACTATCTTGTTTCCATGATTGCAATGAATTCTATTTAAAACTTACTCAAGACTATCTTGTTTCCATGACTGCAATGAATTCTATTTAAAACATACTCAAGATTATCTTGATTCCATGATAGCAATGAATTCTATTTAAAACATACTCAAGACTATCTCGTTTCCATTATTGCAATGAATTCTGCTTAAAACATACTCAAGACTATCTTGTTTCCATGATTGCAATGAATTCTATTTAAAATATACTTAAGACTATTTTGTTTCCATGATTGCAATGAATTCTATTTAAAACATACTCAAGACTATCTTGTTTCCATGATTGCATTGAATTCTGCTTAAAACATGCTCAAGGCTATCTTGTTTCCATGATTGCAATGAATTCTATTTAAAACTTGCTCAAGACTATCTTGTTTCTATGATTGCAATGAATTCTATTTAAAACATACTCAAGACTATCTTGTTTCCATGATTGCATTGAATTCTGCTTAAAACATACTCAAGACTATCTTGTTTCCATGATTGCAATGAATTCTATTTAAATGTAAAGATCAAAAACTCTGTGAAAAAAGTAGGAGGTTAAATAATTTTATATAAACAAGTTAGAATTTTTTTACTGCTCTTTCTATTTACACCTGAAGGACTAAAGGCAATAGTTTATATACAAGGGTCAATAACTATCAACAAATATTGTGGGAGCAAAAAAAAAGACTTGTGCATGAAAATCTTTAGATGATGACAATAACATGTACCAAATTTTATAGATCTTCAATAAATCCCTATCAAAGACATGAACTTGCAAGATTCTATCTTACCCTGCCTTCAGTAGCAGAACAACAGGGGCAATAAACTCTTGTCTAAAATTGCATTATGAAAAATCCCTTGTTGATACATTTACATCTTCGAATGATGACCATAATACGCCCAAAGATACACAAGGATCTATCTTATTCTATATCTTCAAGTACATAAGTGCAATAAATCACACAACAAAAGAGCCAAGAATGCCATGTTTATGTATGACCTGTGTTAAGTAACCTGCCTAATGTTTATTGGTACTCTAAACAAACACTAGCAGGGTATGATTGACTGGAGATTGTATACTAACCATTTGACCTCAATGACATTTACCTTTGGTCAAGACTATGCATTCTTCAATCAAAGTTACTGTCCACAAAGCTTTATTTTCTTATTAAGACTTGGTAGGATTACAATAGTTGTGATTCCTGCCTTAAAATATCCCATAATATACAAATTTCTTTTTTATTCTTTAAGCATGTCGCTCACAAAATTTGGTCAGGGAACTTGCTGTAGATCTTCAGATGATGGCAATATTATTTCCCACGTTTTATGGGGATACACTGAAATTTATGAGGATAATTATGTTTGCAAGATTCTGTTATGCTCTCCATCCTGCTGCATGTAAAAAAAAAGAGCAATAATTCTAACAAACGTTAATGAAGCAGAGATTTCTTGACATGCACATCTCCAAATGATGACCTTATGGATTCACAATGTTTTTATTGGATACCTTATACATGTGCAAATCAAAATGAGAAGTAACTCTTACAAAAAATTGCAAGACCAAAGTAATTATTAATATGCACATTTTCAGGTGACGACTAATATTTTCCAAGTTTCATGGCATTCCATTAAAAACTGAAGCCAGTTGGAAATTCCTATATATTAGAACCTCTGTACTGGCCAGAATTCTTAGAGAGAAACTACGCAAAGCATACAAATGGACACAACCTCATTCCTTCTTTCAATAGCATACTGCAATAATATTTAATATTAATTTCACATTTTCATAGACTAAAATTACCAGAGTTAATGTTTCAAGCAATAATTTCTTTTCTCTAGTTTTAATGTTAATTTGTTAATATTCTAGTACACAGAGCTCTTAAAATTGCAACTGTAGTCTCAAAACAAACATTTCCATGAAGCTGGTGAACCTCGTTGACATGACTTGGGGCTAAATAAAATACACAGCAGCTGTGACCACAATCCATTGATAATCTAATCAAAATTCTAGAGATGAATTGTAACGTGTTGGCTGTATTGTAAACCATCAAACAACTCTGACTAATAGAGATGGTCATTAATGGGCAAGCCAAATCAATAATAATGTTTTTGCTTACATCAATCCAGTTTCCTGCCTGACAGGTCCATCCAAACAGTCAATACTGCACTTAATCACAAAGTTCTGCACCTTAAAACTTTATTATGTACATATTCCACCAGACATCAGCAAAAAATCAAAGTCATACACAATTACAAATTAATCTAGGTCACATTAATTTGAAATAAAAAAAATACTACAAATATATTATGGCATCAAGCACTCATGTGACACTGGAGTTGTTTTATATTGATTCTCATAATTTATTTAAACTGTCCATATTACTTGATTTTCTGTTCATGGCTTATTCCAAGCTGCTATATACAGAAGCAACTGCAAACCATTATATCTTTGCCTGGCATTTAAATCAAAATGGTAGTCTTTCTTAGGTAATAATGAAAGCATTGAATTACTGTGCTGCAACATTTCACTCCCTAATTGATTCAATGGACACTTAATAATAAACATATTGTAACAAAACATATTGTAATAAAACAATACAAAATGTATTGTAATAAAACAATACAAAACATATTGTAATAAAACAATACAAAACATTGTGTAAAAAAATAATACAGAACATGCTGTGTAATAAAACAATACTAAACATACTGTGTAATAAAACAATACAAAACATACTGTGTAATAAAACAATACAAAACATACTGTGTAATAAAACAATACAAAACATACTGTGTAATAAAACAATACTAAATATACTGTGTAATAAAACAATACAAAACATACTGTGTAATAAAACAATACTAAACATACTGTGTAATAAAACAATACAAAACATACTGTGTAATAAAACAATACAAAACATACTGTGTAATAAAACAATACAAAACATACTGTGTAATAAAACAATACTAAACATACTGTGTAATAAAACAATACAAAACATACTGTGTAATAAAACAATACAAAACATACTGTGTAATAAAACAATACAAAACATACTGTGTAATAAAACAATACAAAACATAATGTGTAATAAAACAATACTAAACATACTGTGTAATAAAACAATACAAAACATACTGTGTAATAAAACAATACAAAACATACTGTGTAATAAAACAATACAAAACATACTGTGTAATAAAACAATACAAAACATATTGTTTAATATACATTTTTCAAACTATTATTTTATGTTATACACATTATATGGATACATAATGTGCAATTTGTAATACTTTTATTCCACCAATTAGACTAACTGAATAGCACCAAATTAAATTAGACTAACTGAATAGCACCAAATTAAATTAGACTAACTGACTAGCACCAAATTAAATTAGACTAACTGACTAGCACCAAATTAAATTAGACTAACTGACTAGCACCAAATTAAATTAGAACTGACTAAGTATTATGCAAAGTGTTAATATTATCTAAGCCGTCCATTTGGTAGGTGTCGAGATAATATTTTCAAAATATGTCTTTCCATTCTGGAGTTGTAGCAATAACAAGATTTTCAATATAGCTGTTATGGTGGTCACATCAGACATTAGACTTGCACCATTTTCATATATAATCAATTAGTCATCATAAAAAGTTGGTTTTTTTTAAAATCAAAAACCTCATTTAAGCTTTGTAATCCATTTCAGGAGTAGCAATAACAAGATTTTCAATATGGCTGCTATGGTGGCCATATTGGACATTAGACTGGTACCATTTTTATTTTAGACCAGCAAGTTATCATACGAAGTGTAAATTTCATAATCTATTCATTATTAACAATAACAAGATTTTCAAGATGATCATTCTCTGAGGATGAGAAGTAAGAACAAGATTTTCAAAATGTCTGCCATGGTGACCATATTGGTCATTAGATTAGCTCCATTAACCCTTAAGACAACTAGGTGTTAGTTTTTTTTAGAAAATCCCACCTTGATAAAGAAGAATGAGAACAATATTTTCAAGGTGGTTGCCATGGTGACTATACTGGATGTCTGATCGGCACCATTTTCATCTAGGACCAAATAGACCATGAGATAAATGTACTTGCAAAGTTTGATGGCAATGTTCCATGTAGTCAAGGAGAAGTATCAAGAACAAACTTATGCAAATGGATGGAAGGGCAATGGACAACAGACCATCCCAAAAGCTCTTATGGTCTATCATCAGCCAAGTTAAATAAGACCCATGCAAATATAGATTTTTTCATCCCATCACTTTTAGTAGTATTTGAGAGGAAGGTAATTTTAACTACACAAGACTGGTACTGAAAACACAATATGGTTCAGGACTCTAAATCTGTATACCACTCATGCTTTTTTTCCCATTTATACTACTTATGCAATACCTTGTTTCCATGGCAACATAAAAATATTTTAAAATTGCAAGTATGAAAAAAGGCACCTATATATGACTCACTTGATATTTATGGTTGAAATACCATTAACAGTCAGAGAGTTTAAATGATTCCTAAACAAAAACAACAAATGTTGATGTTTACAGACTGACAGATAATGGATATATCAGCAGCCATTACTCTGGATATATTTTGATAGCCGGTACTCTGGATATATCAGCATATCAGCAGCCATTACTCTGGATATATATATATATATATATATATATATATATATATATATATATATATATATATATATATATATATATATATATATCAGTAGCCATTATTCTGGATATATCAGTAGCCATTACTCTGGATATATCCATAACAATTACTCTGGTTGTATCCATAACCATTCTCTGGATATATTCAAAGCCGTTACTCTGGATATATCAGTAGCCATTACTGAGGATATATCAGTAGCCATTCCTCTGGATATATCAGTAGCCATTACTCTGGATATATCAATAACTATTACTCTGGTTGTATCCATAGCCATTACTCTGGATATATCAGTAGCCATTACTCTGGATATATCAATAACTATTACTCTGGATGTATCAGTAGCCATTACTCTGGATATATCAGTAGCCATTACTCTGGATATATCAATAACTATTACTCTGGTTGTATCCATAGCCATTACTCTGGATATATCAGTAGCCATTACTCTGGATATATCAGTAGCCATTACTCTGGATATATCAGTAGCCATTACTCTGGATATATCAATAACTATTACTCTGGATGTATCAGTAGCCATTACTCTGGATATATCAGTAGCCATTACTCTGGATATATCAATAACTATTACTCTGGTTGTATCCATAGCCATTACTCTGGATATATCAGTAGCCATTACTCTGGATATATCAGTAGCCATTACTCTGGATATATCAGTAGCCATTACTCTGGATATATCAATAACTATTACTCTGGATGTATCAGTAGCCATTACTCTGGATATATCAGTAGCCATTACTCTGGATATATCAATAACTATTACTCTGGTTGTATCCATAGCCATTACTCTGGATATATCAGTAGCCATTACTCTGGATATATCAGTAGCCATTACTCTGGATATATCAATAACTATTACTCTGGATTTATCAGTAGCCATTACTCTGGATATATCAGTAGCCATTACTCTGGATATATCCATAGCCATTACTCTGGATATATCAGTAGCCATTACTCTGGATATATCAGTAGCCATTCCTCTGGATATATCAATAACTATTACTCTGGATATATCAGTAGCCATTACTCTGGATATATCAATAACTATTACTCTGGATATATCAGTAGCCATTACTCTGGATATATCAATAACTATTACTCTGGATATATCAGTAGCCATTACTCTGGATATATCCATAGCCGTAACTATGGCTATTAAATAAAGTCATCATCATCATCATCATCATCATCATCATCATCATCATCATCATCATTATTATTATTATTATTATTATTATAATTATTATTATTATTATTATTATTATTATTATTATTATTATTATTATTATTATTATTATTATTATTATTATTATTATTTTTATAGTCTTAAACTGACACAGAAGGAAAATTCTCCAATCTTCCAAAGTGATATGACATGCTGAAACTCTCCAGTCTAGTAAGTTACAATGAAATCAGGGTCAGACTGGGATTCTAATTCAAAATTCTCTTTCACTATAGCATGAAGAGAACACATTAGGGAACCGGATTCTAATTATTGTTTGCTTGTTTAATTAGGATTTTTAACATTACTTTAACAATTTTTTTTAACAATTTTTCAGTCATATCGCTATGATGTCTGCAGCGAGGCAGTTTATAGTGATGTCTAGCACTGGGGCATCATATGCAGATATGCAGCATGATGTCGATCCCACCCAGTCACATTATCCTGACACCAGGCCGATCAGTCCTAACACTAACCTCTTAATGCTGAGCATCAAGCGAGGCAGATGTAAGTACAATTTTTTGCATGTCTTTGGTATGACTCGGCCAGGGATAGAACCTACGACCTCCAGCTTCCGCGGCAGATGCTCTAACCACTAGGCCACCGGAGTGGTTCGGATTCTAATTCAAAATTCTCTTTTACTATAGCAGGAAGAGAACACATTAGGGAAATTTTTAAATCTCCTGGTTTCATGTCCAGGTTCTATCACATGTATGGAAGTGGAAATATTTTCAAAACATTCCACTGTATCCAACGCTGAACAAGTTAAATATTAAAGTTATGTTTTTTTAAAGAAATATTTTCAAAACATTCCACTGTATCCAACGATGCACAAGTTAAATATTAAAGTTATGTTTTTTTTATAGAAATATTAAGAATGCTTTTTTGCCTAGTTTAGATGGAAAACATTAAGCCCAATTAAGTACAAATAAGCAAGGTAAAGGGCACATTACAAATTTGTAATGTAATCTGAACAACATAAACATTCTTGTTTTGTACATTTTTTTCCCCCCAAACCCTGCTTGAACCAAGTGAGAGTTTTGAGGTTTGCCAAGTGCAGGTAAATCCCCATGTCATGAAAAGATCCAGTGTTAAACTCGTGCTTATGTTATCTAGATTCTCCAAATTTACTTACAATTGGACAGTGTATTCTGAAAACAGAAAACAGCATAGACACGTTCTGACCCTGGAGTCTTTACTTAACAATATTAATAGCCAAACACTCTTGTGAGATTTGAAAGCTCTTAGCTCTATTTTCACGTTTATTTAAAACAAGACAAAACTTTATTATTATTTTAAGTACAACAATATGATCATGCCCTGGTACCTAATTGTAAGAAAAAATCCAAACAAAGCACTATAAATGCAAAATGTATGAGTCACCCACAGTGTAGAATTTTATAACACAGAATGTAAAGTATGGATATAACACAGAATGTAATGTATGGGTATAACACAGAATATAAAGTGTGGATATAACACAGAATGTAATGTATGGGTATAACACAGAATGTAAAGTGTGGATATAACACAGAATGTAAAGTATGGAAATAACACAGAATGTAAAGTGTGGATATAACACAGAATGTAAAGAATGGATATAACACAGAATGTAAAGTATGGATATAACACAAAATGTAAAGTATGGATATAACACAGAATGTAAAGTGTGGATATAACACAGAATGTAAAGTATGGAAATAACACAGAATGTAAAGTATGGATATAACACAGAATGTAAAGTATGGATATAACACAGAATGTAAAGTATGGAAATAACACAGAATGTAAAGTGTGGATATAACACAGAATGTAAAGTATGGAAATAACACAGAATGTAAAGTGTGGAAATAACACAGAATGTAAAGTATGGATATAACACAGAATGTAAAGTATGGATATAACACAGAATGTAAAGTATGGATATAACACAGAATGTAAAGTATGGATATAACACAGAATGTAAAGTATGGATATAACACAAAATGTAAAGTATGGATATAACACAGAATGTAAAGTGTGGATATAACACAGAATGTAAAGTATGGAAATAACACAGAATGTAAAGTGTGGAAATAACACAGAATGTAAAGTATGGAAATAACACAGAATGTAAAGTATGGAAATAACACAGAATGTAATGTATGGATATAACACAGAATGTAAAGTATGGAAATAACACAGAATGTAATGTATGGAAATAACACAGAATGTAAAGTATGGATATAACACAAAATGTAAAGTATGGATATAACACAGAATGTAAAGTATGGATATAACACAAAATGTAATGTATGGAAATAACACAGAATGTAAAGTATGGAAATAACACAGAATGTAAAGTACGGATATAACACAGAATGTAAAGTATGGATATAACACAGAATGTAAAGTATGGAAATAACACAGAATGTAATGTATGGATATAACACAGAATGTAAAGTATGGATGTAACACAGAATGTAAAGTATGGATATAACACAGAATGTAAAGTATGGATATAACACAGAATGTAAAGTATGGATATAACACAGAATGTAAAGTATGGAAATAACACAGAATGTAAAGTATGGATATAACACTGATTTTTTTATTATTGTAGAGGTCCAGGTTTATGTACTTCAAAAAATATTTGAACAGTAAGGAAAACAGAAAGTACAAGTCCATTTCAAGATAACACCTACCATAACCTGGTACTCATTAAAACATGTGAATTTTAATTTGACATCAAGAAACTGCAAGTGGTGCTAGTCAATAAATTTGTGACTGGTCATGCTGATGACAGTTTTCACCTGAAGAAACAAATAGTATGGTATCAAAATGCTGACCTTTAAAAGCTATATTTATGTGCTGACTGGAGGGGGGGGGGAAGAGAGAGAGAGAGAGAAAGAGAGTGAATATACTCAGCCCAGAGAGAGAGAGAGAGAGAGAGAGAGAGAGAGAGAGAGAGAGAGAGAGTGTCTGTTGTAACTAGTTTTGAGTTATATTTTCTTCAGATCATTTGTATTTTAAAAGATTAGTTCGTATATCCGGAAATATTTTATATGATTATACAGAATTCTTGGACAAGGGCAGTTTATACAAATTTTATTTAGATTTCCAACACCGGAGTGTTAAATATTGCATTTTTATAAGGAACTGTACATAAGCACAGTAGAGACTTGAACATACATCATTGTCTTCCATCTTGGATTTTCTATCAGGTTGAATTTATTAGAACATTTTATAACTAGGACTTTTGTAATTTAAATTTAAATTTATTCTTGGATTATTTTTGGATTTGATTCTTAAAATTTTAAATTTTCTTTTTCCATTTTTAATTTTTTTCCAGGGAAACAAATTATTTATTACATTTTAAAAAGCAAGTTGTTTTTACTTTTTCTGTGTTACTGTTTAATAGAGTTTAACACGTAACACTGTATCTTTACCTACTGCTATCACACATATATGTGATGCTAAAAATAGCCTTGTAACCCCAAAGATGCTAATAATAGTCTCTCTGTCCCCACTGTCTCATACATACATTTGCAGACAAGGGTTGGGAAACTCTGGAGATGCATATAAACATTTTATATTAAAGCTTTGCATTGGATGAAATTGCAAACATCATACTGTTTTAACAGCTTTTCGCCAATGATAACAGTCCTTACATAAAATGAATGTGTTCTAATTGTAGTTTTACAGCATATAAGTGGGAATTTCTTTGGACGAGGAGGTCAATTGTCAAAGTGAAACAAAATGGCAACATTCATGTATGCCGACGACAATTCCAATGAAGATTTTGATGGATTTGAAATTGATGACATTGCAAATGACTAATGGTCTTTCATGATCCAACTAAACATGAAGGATTGGACATCAGTACAAGTCCTGTTTGAACATGATTATTCTGAATCTGAGGATGAAACGTGCAACGATCTTTACTGGATGGGACATGTGGGACCATTACATGTGGATGACTTTACAGCAAATTCAGGGCTAAAATTTAATTTTGATGAAAGTGCAAGGGAGATATATTTCTTTTTACAGTTTTTCCCATGAAAAAGTATCACAGTTGTGGTGAGAAAAGTAGTCTAATATAATTATAAACTTAACAGATATCTTGAGGTATTGTTGTTGTAGGGTTTAACGTCATTTTTCTGCACAAGATAGGCTGTACATGGCGGCCAGTATTAAAAGTGGAGGAAGAACCCAGTAAAGAACCACAGACCCACAAGAAGCTACTGGCTTGCATTCTCATATACCCACATTGGCTGAACTTTAGACTCAAAACCATATTGACATGGCAGTGATCCGGAACAGTAAGCACTTTAGACCATATGGATCCATGATGGTGAGTGCTTTAGACCACTTGGGGCCTCTTTCTTGACGTCATTTTTTTAATCATGAATATAAACATTGATTCCTAGGAACAAAACTTGCACAAGTGTTTAAAATTTTATTTTTCGCTAGAAGGCAGACTGCTTATCAAACTTATTAGGCAGGGCAGCAAGTACTTGCAGAAGGTACAGAGCTATATGACCTTGTATGTGTTGATGTGCCTTTCAACAATAATCAATAAATAATTATAGTCCCAGTAACATGTGACAAGTAGCTAAGTACAAAAGAAAATTGCTATCATTTACTGATCACAGAAACAAAAACTATGAAGCAAGATAAATTGGAAGAAAAAACCCAATGACTGATAAGAACAGTGGGATTCTCAAGTGTCTTATTAAACCTATCCTTTGCCAAGAATCCTCCTATTAAATAGTTATAAATTAAACTTGAACAAGGACAAACAATTCTAGAATTCTGATGAAAAACAAGCTTATTTTTTTCCTCATTATTTGCACTGAATGGCAAATGAAAAGATATGGTTTAAGCATCAGCAATCAGCTTAAAAATAAAGCATCTGACATACTTGGACTCTTTAACTCTTTAAAGCTCCCCTCTCAATCTGATTAGTCTCACCTCAATCAGTGTGACCTGTCAGACCAGAGATTGTACAGAGATTCCATTAAAAATATGCGCCTCACATCATAAGCTGATTTTGTAAATGAATCTAGCTCAGTGTCAGAAACGATTAATAGTGGACAGAATAGATGGAGTCTTACTGGAAGAAATGCTGACCATTTAAAACCATCATCCTTTAAAAGACAAATTAAGAAAACAAAATCTTCAGCAGAATCAATAAGAAGCTTGTCAGAGGAAATTGATTGTAACAATTACAAAGAGGACCTCTAATTATAACTGATATAACAACTCCATGATAATTGATAAACCATGTTTGAACTCAGAGATAGCAGTGAGCTGGTGATGAAAATGAAAACATATCATTTCATTTGCTCTGATAAGGACTAGGCACAGTCTGGTCTCCCATGAAAAGTTCCTAATTAGAAAACTGTCAGGTAATCAGTCAAGTATGGGCAGGTTTCACATGGGCACCTAGCAACCTAAGCAAACAAGTGCATTACCTAGCAACACTCTGATCCACACAAGGGATTAAAGTAACCAACAAAGAAAATGCAGACAATGTATTGCATCACATCTGTGATTCATTCTGTATGAACTAAGCAATATAACTGACTGGTTCCAAGTTCCTTTCAGAACCATTCATATCAAATTTGTGCCCCTATATTGCATCACATCTGTGATTCATTCTGTATGAACTAAGCAATATAAATGACTGGTTCAAAGTTCCTTTCAGAACCATTCATATCAAATTTGGGCCCTTATACTGATTGAAGATTAGATTAAAAGAGTGGCAATAAATACATTTAAAAACTATTTTTAAAAATCATCTTTTGTTACACTAAAGGTTGTTTGAAACTATCTTGGATTTTTAGTGTTTAATGTCAAGTCAACAAACATTAAAAAGACATGTTTTCCTAACTGTTTTTTCTGTCATTTTTTCTCTCATTCCAAACACAAACTCCATCCTCATTTTTCCTAATGTTGTGCCATACCCACTAAATTTTTATTTCATGGCGTCACATTAAACTTGGTAAAAAAAAAAGACACGGATTAAAGAACTTATAATAACTCTCTGCCTTTACTTTGCTGCAATTGAACAAAAATATTTGGAATCCATTTTGTAGACATCTGAGCTGATATGATAATCCTGGTCTTGTATCTGAATTATTTTTATAATTAATCCACATGTCGAACACTTGTCAAATTATATTATAGGATTACTCATTCAATCATCTCATCTTGACCCATGAATGACCAACCAGATTTATAATGGCCAGCTGAATAACAATGTAATACCAGATTGAGAAAATTTCATTCTGCCAATAAATTAAAATGCTCCATATGTTTAATCAAAATTTTGAAATATTAAATTTAATAAATTTAATCCACTCGGAGTTCCCATTTATTGTCATATATAATTTGTAATGTTTTGCTGAAATTTCGTTTTGAATTAATAATAACGAAGTTATTTTCTATGTAAGAGTGTAAATGTTGGCACACTCTCATTAACAACTTTAGGAGTAGTTGCCCCACCATTGTGCATACTGCTTCAAAAGCATCTTCTCAGTTTTCATTGTATCTCTTTAAAAACTGCATACTCATCTTTGATGTGTTAAATATAGGCTGGCATGATTCGAGCCACTGGTTCTGTGTAAATCTCAGGGATTTTATGAGAAAAATAACTGTTTTTCTTTATTCATGCCATGGAACGTTGAATTTTTCTAAATTGAAGTGATAACAATTATATGTAATCCAAGTACAGTCCTACTACAAACAATACAGATCGTGATGTTCAGGGTCCAAGTGTTATTTTTGCTATACTCATTACCCATAACAAACTGCATAGACCCAGCTTTACTGGTACATAATGCGCTGGCAGATCTGGTCTATGCACTCTGCTGTTTGACTAGAGGTACAAGTTAGTATACATGTTATTTTGAGTTGAATAATGATGCCAAGGACAACTAAGTTTGGTAGTAACAAACAAGATGGATAAACATGCATTTATCTGAAATAGCAATCTTAGATATTAAATGACCAAAAACAAATTGGAATGTTTTGGCTTGAATATCTGAATTGTCAGACATAAACTGACAAAATGATTTCAATACTGTGTTGGTATATATCAGGTAGCCCAAAAAATACCTTAAAAGTCTTGGCTCGTGGAGACAATTAAGTTAACAAGTACCTGCAATCTTCATAAAAGTTTGGCAAATTTCATTTGCACATACTACACCAAAATATAATTATAATTACTTATTCATATCTCTCTCATCCTCTGTGTCTGTCAGTCTATCTCATAATTCTTGTATTGCTGGGGAAAATCTGTATAGTTTTAACTGATCTAACCTTCTAATCTTTTTGTATTGCTGGAGAAAATCTGTATAGTTTTATTGATCTAAACATTTTGTCTTATATTTTTATATCATATCAGAGATCTTACTTGTATGCACAGCTGCTTAAAGATGGTTCTGACCCATAACCAGTTTATGACGGGGAAAATGAATGAAATAAAATCTGAAGAACAAGAGTATCTTGAAGAAACAAACACTCTAATGAGAATTTCCAGAAATTTAATTCATGGCAAATTCTTCCATTTTACTGCCCACTGCTGAAACTAGCACTGATGTACTTGTGATGACGTGAATTTCGAATTAGCTGCTGGGGTACACATTAATTTATGTCAACTAGACACCATGTTCATTTAAGACAAAGCAGACATTACTAGAAGTCTATTCCTGAAAACTCCATGTCATAATGATCATATATTAAGGAGGAGTTATGAGAACAAGACCTTTTCATTGTGGCAGCCATATTGCATGAAAGAGTGGCATTTAGGATTTGGTGAAAATACCCATGTTGTAATTAGGGAATAGTGTTCATGTAGGGGACTAGTGTCCATTTAGGGAATAGTGTCCACATAGGGAAATAGTGTCCATTTAGGGAAATAGTGTCCATTCAGGGAATAGTGTCCATTTAAGGGAACCATGTTCATTTATGGAAATAGTGTCCATTTAAAGGAACAGTATCCATTTAGGGAAATAGTGTCCATTCAGGGAATAGTGTCCATTTAGGGGAATAGTGTCCATTTTAGGGAATAGTGTCCATTTAGGGGAATAGTGTCCATTTAGGAGAATATTGTCCATTAAGGGAAATAGTGTCCATTTAAGAGAATAGTGTCCATTTAGGGGAATAGTGTCCATTTAAGGGAATAGTGTCCATTTAAGAGAATAGTGTCCATTTAGGGGAATAGTGTCCATTTAAGGGAATAGTGTCCATTTAAGGGAATAGTGACAGCACAATCTGTAAAAGAATCATCATGGCAGCCATATTGGATTATGACAGGCATGTCATTTTTAATTAGGACCAAGAGTTACCAAACAAGTCTACTGGTGAAAAGTCTTTCTGATGTAACCAGCAATTTAGAAGATGTAACATTTTCAAGGACAAGTACCCATCATAAGAAGTTTTTTAGTGCAAAACCCATGCTGATACAACCAGCAATTTAGAAGATACAACATTTTTTCAAGGATAAGTACACCTCATCAGAACTGTTTAACTGCAAAACCCATGTCAATACAACCATCAATTCAGAAGATACAATATTTTCAAAGACAAGTACACATCATAAAAAGTTTTTTTAGTGCAAAACCCATGCAGATACAACCATCAATTTAGAATAAGATACATTTTCAAGGACAAGTGCAAAACCCATGTTGATACAACCATCCATTGAGGAGTAGCAGTGACAATATTTTCAAGATGGCAGCAGTGGAAGCCGTATTGAATGTGCAAGTGGCTCAGTTTTCATTTAGGAAAGATATAAGAAGTCTTTTGGTGAAAACCGCATGGCAATATAATGCTTGGTTCAAAATTTTCAACATGGCTGCAATAGTGGCCATACTGGATGTCAGATCAGCAACTCTTTCACTCAGGACCACATAGACATCATAACAAGTATTTGAGTGAAAACCCAAGTGGCTGAGTGGTCTAAAGCACTCTGTTATGGATCACTGCCATCTCACCTCTGTCTGCATGGGTTCAAGTCTCAGGCTCAGCCAATGTGGTTATGTGAGAAGGTTTGCCAGTAGCTTCTCATTTGTCAGTGGTTCTTTCCGGGGGTTTTCCGAGGTTTTTCCTCCATCATTAATACTGGCCACCATGTATAGCCTATCTTGTGTTCAAAAATGGTATTTAAACCTTATAACAACAACAACAACAGACTAAATAGACCTCATAACAAATACTTGAGTAACAAACCAATGTTGATATCACCATCCATTCAGCACCAAATAGACATCATACCAAGTACTTTATTAAAAAAAATAAACCATGCTGACATCACCATCCATTCAAGAGTAATAGTGATAAAAAGAGTTTCAAGACAGATGCTTTGGAGACCATTGGAGGCCATATTAGAAGTTGTGGAGGCCATATTGGAAGTTTTAGAGGCCAGATTGTAAGCTGTGGAGGCCATATTGGAAGTTGTGGAGGCCATATTGTAAGCTATGGAGGCCATATTGGAAGTTGTGGAGGCCATATTGGAAGTTGTGGAGGCCATATTGATAGCTGTGGAGGCCATATTGGAAGTTGTGGAGGCAATATTGGAAGTTTTGGAGGCCATATTAGAAGTTGTGGAGGCCATATTGTAAGCTGTGGAGGCCATATTGGAAGTTGTGGAGGCCATATTGGAAATTGTGGAGGATATATTGGAAGTTGTAGAGGCCATATTGGAAGTTGTAGAGGCCAGATTGGAAGTTGTGGAGGCGATATTGGAAATTGTGGAGGCCATATTGGAAGTTGTGGAGGCCATATTGGAAGCTGTGGAGGCCATATTGGAAGTTGTGGAGGCAATATTGGAAATTGTGGAGGCCATATTGGAAGTTGTGGAGACCATATTAGAAGTTGTGGAGGCCATATTAGAAGTTGTGGAGGCCATATTGTAAGCTGTGGAGGCCATATTGGAAGTTGTGGAGGCCATATTGGAAGTTGTGGAGGCCATATTGTAAGTTGTAAAGGCCATATTGGAAGTTGTGGAGGCCATATTAGAAGTTGTGGAGGCCATATTAGAAGTTGTGGAGGCCATATTGTAAGCTGTGGAGGCCATATTGGAAGCTGTGGAGGCGATATTGGAAATTGTGGAGGCCATATTGCAAGTTGTGGAGGCCATATTGGAAGTTGTAGAGGCCATATTGGAAGTTGTGGAGGCCATATTAGAAGTTGTGGAGGCCATATTGTAAGTTGAGGAGAACATATTGGAAGTTTTGGCATTTTGGAAGTTTTGGAGGCCATATTGGAAGTTTATTTTCATTTAGGACCAGCCTGACTATGGAATCAATGTGTACACACAGTTTTATATCAATCCTACAACTTAAGGAGGAATAGTGAAAGCAAATGTCTGCTAATGGACCAATGGATTAAAGACCATTTAATAAGTTTTTCTGTTCTCTTATCAACCAAGTTAAAACAGAGACACATCATCTGTCACAATAAATTTTACAGCATACCAGTGTTTATACAAATCTGGTTTCCATCATATGTTCTGGTGAAAAAAATGAACATAAAATTTCACATACTGTATAATCAATAAAAACTCGATAGAAAAGCCTGAGAGCACACAAAAGTTGTGTACACTTCATTAGCCTGACTACTAAATATGTTACCAGTATTTTTCAATTTTGACAAGTTCATGATAAAACTTTCTTTTATGAGCATGAAAATTAAAACACACCTGTAAAAATCTGGCTTGGCTCTATTAATGTTTACCTAATTGATCAATTAGGCAGCAGGTGAAAAATTTCCAGAGTAGCTAGTGGGGCAAAGTTCCCAGATGAGAGAAAACCCCACAAAAACTATGAACCTAATTTTGAAAAATTGATTTACAGCAGACATTTTTAGCTCTAGATGATGAACACTTAATCACATACTAGAATAATGGGATCAAAAGAATTGTGCATCAATAATTATTTCATAAAGTTAGTTTATGCAATTAATACTATTGGTTCTGATTTAATTAAATTAATATGCATTATTATGCATCATAGAAAATAAATTTGTCAAAAATTTCAAATGCAAGAAAACAATGCCCTTTATTTAAAAAAATATATCCAACTGTATTTGTATGTCTTACATCACTTTCTTGACCTGATGTTTTTGTTATGATCATAAAATAACACTATGTAATGCCACATCTTGTAACAATGTCATAAAGTTATGCCACATCTTGTAACAATGTCATAAAGTTATGCCACATCTTGTAACAATGTCATAAAGTTATGCCACACAATGTCATAAAGTTATAAAAAAAAGTCTTTAACCTTAAAAATTAAGATAATTTTAATTCACATAAAATGCAAGTTATGAAACAGTTGTAAATATACAGTATGTCACTGTCTGTGATTTAAACTTCCTGTTTTATAGCACAGCAAGGGAAATGTCTTCCAGATTTGACATGGAGATAAGCACTGAGAAGACAAAGCTGATGACAAATAGGGGCAAACAAAATCTCAGCCAAGATTAAAGTCAGAGGATAGGAACTGGAAAGAGTGGGCCAATTCAAATATCTTGGTTCCATAATTACCAAAGAGGGATCAAGAGCAGAAATTTTGTCATGAGCAGCACAAACAAGAGCAGCTATGTCAAATCTAAGACCCATCTGAAGAGACAAGAATATGTGTGAAAACTAAAATCAGACTATCGAGAGCACTAGTCATCTCAATCTTTTTGTATTCATGTGAGCAGAGGCATAGCGATGATATTTTGCGCCCAGGGATGAACTATAAAATTGGTGCCCCAGCGAGCTTGTCACCAATTTATTACCCTTGTTTACTTATTATAATGTAACGTTGTAAGCCTCATTTTGGCGCCCCTGTACCTTGGCACCCGGGGACATATGTACCCTCCTGCCCCCCCCCCCAGCTATGCCTCTGCATGTGAGGCCTGGACCCTGACAACAGAATTACAATGAAGAATCCAGGCACCTACAGAACCATCCTATGCATCTCTTACTTGGACCACATCACAAATGAAGAAGTGTGTAATACCATCAGGCATAAAGTAGGCCATTATGAAGATGACCTCACCACTATCAAATAGAGGAAGCTGAAATGGTTTGGCCATGTCATTAGAGCCTACAGACTCTCCACAACAGTATGGCTGGGCAGTGTCCACGGTGGCAGAAGGAGAGGTAGACAGAGAAAAAAGTGGAATGACAATATTACAGAATGGACCAGGAAAAGTTTTGCGGAGACAGGCATTGTCACATGATCGAGACAAGTGGAGGGTACTGGTCAGATGTTCAGCAGCACAGTGCCTCAATGACCAAACTAGGTCAAGAGACTGATAATGATGAAGGAAAGTAGGTTATTTAGTATCAAGGCAAATAAAGTAAAGTACAGGCCTAAAATAACCAAACCAAATCACAATCCTCACCCATTTTAGTCACAAACCAAACAGGGTCACAATCCCCACCCTTTTTAGTAAATAATCCGCTGTGCTAATCAGCGAATCATTACAGCCTATGTATCCATACCGGATCACAATCCCCACCCTTTTTTAGTTAGCCTATTTAACATAAATGAACCTTTTCCATATCCTTGACCATGCAGGGGGACTCAAGATTATGGTACATAATATTTGAATATTTAATATCCAATTGGAATTTGTACATGGTCCTCTCAGTATCAAATATTAAAAATGGTCATCAAGTTTAACATGCTGTGGTTAATCAGTATCAAATTTTAAAAATGGTCAACCATCTTAGAAGTCAGATCAGCACAACATGAAGTTATCTGGTGCAAACTCCATGACAAAATTACTTATCATATAGGAGAAGCTGCAATAGCAAAATGGCCATTGCAATGATGGCATTGGACATTAGACCAGCACCATTTTCATGTATGGCCAACAAGACATTATCAGAAATCTGTTAGTGAAAACCACATGTTGATTTGACCAACCATTTAGAACGAGCAAACATAACAATATTTTCAAGATGGCCACTGCAGTGACCATATTGGGTATCAGAATGGGATCATTTCTATCTAGGCCCAACTAGACACCCTAAGATATATTTTAATGGGATCATTTCTATCTAGGCCCAACTAGACACCCTAAGATGTATTTTAACAGAATCATTTCTATCTAGGCCCAACTAGACACCCTAAGATATATTTTAATGGGATCATTTCTATCTAGGCCTGACTAGACATCCTAAGATGTATTTTAATGGGATCATTTATATCTAGGCCTGACTAGACATCCTAAGATATATTTTAATGGGATCATTTTTATCTAGGCCCGACTAGACATCCTATAATGTATTTTAATGGGATCATTTCTATCTAAGCCTGACTAGACATCCTAAGATGTATTTTAATGGGATCATTTCTATCTAGGCCCAACTAGACATCCTAAGATGTATTTTAATGGGATCATTTCTATCTAGGCCCAACTAGACACCCTAAGATATATTTTAATGGGATCATTTCTATCTAGGCTTGACTAGACATCCTAAGATGCATTTTAATGGGATCATTTCTATCTAGGCCTGACTAGACATCCTAAGATATATTTTAATGGGATTATTTCTATCTAGGCCCAACTAGACACCCTAAGATGTATTTTAATGGGATCATTTCTATCTAGGCCCGACTAGACATCCTAAGATGTATTTTAATGGGATCATTTCTATCTAGGCAATTCCTAAGATGTATTTTAGTGCAGACCACATACTGATATGAGCATCAATTGATTAGCAGAAGACTGTAAAGACTGCCACCATGGTGGAAAAATTGGATGTCTGAAAGGCACCATTTTCAGAGGGGATCAACTACACCATTTGCGAAATGTGTGTGTAAAGTTAAACTACCAGTTATTTCAGGAGGAGTTGCAATAAATTGTGCTAATAATAGAATGAACATTGGGCAATAAAGAACAGATCATTCCATTAGCTCTTCCAGCCGATGACCTCAAGAGCTAAAGACATTGATGGTTTATCCAAATGCTGTTAATGCATTATTAATGTTATGTATCGGTATAACCCATCTGCCACAAATTTGTGCAGAAACATATCTGAATAAAGATAATGTTGGAGTCGCATCAACAAAGCCTCTTTCACATAAAAACTGGTGTCATTTGTCTTTACATTACAGACTGGTATGCTACCTAAATATATTTATCAAAACACAATGATGAATTTTTAAATTGACGAAACCAGTCGGCTATCTTGGAAATGTGTCATATATAGCTACTATACATAGAAAATACATGATGGGCAATTGAACTCTTGCTATTCATAGAAAATACATGATGGGCAAATGAACTCTTGCTATTCATAGAAAATACATGATGGGCAAATGAACTCTTGCTATTCATAGAAAATACATGATGGGCAAATGAACTCGTTATACATAGAAAATACATGATGGGCAAATGAACTCTTGCTATACATAGAAAATACATGATGGGCAAATGAACTCTTGCTATTCATAGAAAATACATGATGGGCAAATGAACTCTTGCTATACATAGAAAATACATGATGGGCAAATGAACTCTTGCTCATTCATAAACAGCATTCTTTTTTTAAAGAATATTCTCAAAGTTATAGGATGTGAATTTGGTGGAAATAAGTTTCATGATTATGTCAAAAGTTTTACATTTAGCATGTGTGCTGTGGCAGCCATATTGGATGCCAGATAATAATAATAATAATAATAATAATAATAATAATAATAATAATAATAATAATAATAATAATAATAATAATGAGGACTTTGTATAGCACCTAATCTTTCGAAGCTCTAAGCGCTTTACACCATCAATAATGATATGACTACACTACAGAACAACAAATGACAAAAACAATGAAATTGGAAAACATAAAAACATGCTGAAAACATGTAAGATACAAAACATGATTAGGTCGCTAAGTTTGTCCCTGCAGTCGAAACAGGCGAGTCTTAAGAGCACTCTTAAAAGGGACCACAGTGTCTTTGTGTCTAATTTCAATGGGCAATTCATTCCACATCGCTGGGCCCTGGTGTGCAAACAAACGTTGTCCATATGACTTTGTTTTCACCTTGGGAACAAAGAGTATACAGTTATCAGAAGAAGAGTGTAAGGATCTAGCTGGTGTATACACATGGGTGAGGCTGGATTGGTATGTTGGACTGGAGTATGTCATTGAAACATAGCACAGAGAACAAATTTTGTGTTTAATTCTATATCGAATTGATAGCCAATGTAGGGTACAGAACAGTGGTGAGGTGTGCTCTGATCGAGGTACTCTAAAGATGATCTGTGCAGTTGTGTTTTGAACTTTTTGAAGTTTCTGGAGTAAATATTGTGACAAACCAGACAGAATTGAGTTACAATAGTCCAGTCTTAAAAGTACTAATGAACACACAAGTGTTTTAGTGGCATCAACTGAAAGATATTTACGAATGGAACTCATGCATCTCAATTCAAGATATGCAGCCTTGCATATGTTCATGACATGTTGGTGCAATGTGAGAGTACTGTCTAGAGTAACGCCTAGATTCTGTACTGACTGTGAGAATTTAATGCTGGTGTTGCTGATATTTACTATTTGAGATAAAGGATGTGAATGAGAAAGTCTTTGTGTTGTGATCAGAATAGCCTCAGTTTTATCATCATTCATCTGCATCTTGTTACATGTCATCCATGATTTCACATCAGAAATGCACTTCTCTACTCCATGGATGGTAGCATCAACTTCAGTTTGGTGGCTAGACTTGTATATTTGGGTGTCATCAGCATACAATTGGTGCAACACTGGGTGATGATCTATGACACTTGAGAGCGGCTGAGTATACAGAATGAAGAGAACAGGTCCAACAACAGATCCCTGTGGAACACCACAACATACGTCAACTGGGCTGGAGTGTATTCCATTTGCAGATATAATTTGTGTCCTGTTGACTAAGTAAGACTTGAACCACTGTAAGGCTATATTCTGAATGCCAAATACATGCTGGGGATGATGAAGTAATATATCATGGTCTATTGTGTCAAATGCTGCAGATAAATCCAGGAGAGTGAGGACTATAATCTTTCCACTATCCAAAACAGAGAGAATGTCACTAAATACTTTCAGAAGAGTAGTTTCTCATGTGTCTTCAAGCCATACTGTTCATCATGATAAAAACAATATTGTAACCATTTAAAGATAACACACTGAAGCATTAAAGTCAAATACTAAGAAACTGGACACTTCATTCCAACCAAACTGAGACAACCAATAGAAACTATGGTGCCATGTACAACATGCAGGTACATCCTTTTTAAGAACAACAGATTTTTGTAATATAACCACTCACTTTTTATCTAGCATCAATACAACAATCTGTCATTTGGATTGAAAATATATGGTTTTATTATTTATCTACATATAGTAATGTTATGCATTGGTTAAACAGTATTTGCTTAACTGCTTTTTTCTCATTTTAACAAAAATGAGGTGTCAAAAAACTTACTTAACCATACTGTGCTTTATGAACAGAGCATAATGTCCCATAGGCTTTTGACCTATATTATATTTTCAGACTAAATTTTTAACCACTTAAAATTCAGACATGGTTTCCTAAGAATTGTATATTTTTCTTATGAAGTGGTAGGTCACAGACACAGTGATGTCTGCCAATACTTTTTCACTTAAACAGTGTTTTAGACTGTTTTGACACCCAGGGTCCAACAGTGTTTTAGACTATTCTACCACCAAGGGAACCAAGTCTGCATTAGACCATTCTGCCACCCAGGTCTTCAAGAAAAAATCTGAAATAACTAACTGTGATGATAATGGAGAAGAGGATGTTAGTGCATTCATTTCTAATTTAGGTCTCTCTTACTCTCTATCTCTCTCTCTCTGTCTCTCGACCTTGATGAAGATATCTTAGAAATTCCTGACTGTATCATACATCAATATCATCAATGAGAATATAACTTCACAAAAAAGAAAGCCTATAAACAGATTTTAAACAAAGTTTAAATTATTACTTCTATTTTTATCAATACTTTTCCACATGAACTGTGTAAATTGCCCACAACTTCACCTAAGAACCACATCCTATCTGATATTTAGTAAGACCTATACCTGTTACACTCTATGACAAAAAATATTTTACTCTTTGTTTAAATCTAGAAATAAAAGTTTAAGTAGCAATTTTACCTCTCATGCAGAAATCAGATGAAAAAAAATTGCAAAATAAAAATAAGTGACAATTCAAATTTGAGTGCAGCATTTGTTACAGAAATTGGACTACATGGCCACACAATCCACTAAACACATACATTGTAGAAATTGGACTACAAGCTTAACAAGGCCACACAATCCACTAAACACATACATTGTAGAAATTGGACTACAAGCTTAACCCTTTGAACTCATTGTAACAGTGTATATACCCAAAAGGCCGGTTTACCGGCCTCGCTAACTACTGTCATAACCCGACAGGCCAGTATACCGGCCTGTGTTATGTTATTTGCTAGATTTGCTATAGAATTGTCAAAATTTGCCGGGGAGGCTCGGGTTAGGGTGCCAAAATATGGGGGAGATTAGGGTTCAAAGGGTTAACAAGGCCACACAATCCACTAAACACATATATTGTAGAAATAACCAAAATCATTATTGGTCAAACACACAGTCATAAATGTATTTTGTTTATATACATCAAGTTTATATACATCAATTTTCTGTCAAATTGTTCTGTGATGTTTTTACATTATCCCCACCCAACAATGTTCACTACACATAAAATGTGCCAGAGAAGATAAATAAATTTTCACATGAAAACAGTCATTTAATTCACAAAATACACAATTACATACAGGAGTTCAATTTGCAAAAGTCATTCTACTATAATTATTGTAAAATTGTTAAACTTGTTTCATTGCTGTTATCTGCACTGTCACGAAATGGAGAAAATATTCAATGCAAATTTATTTTAAAAAATTGCCTTCAAAGTACATACTAGAAAGAAAAATGCTTTTGTAGCAGATAGATATAAGATAGATATAAGATTGATATAAGATAGATACAAGATAGATATAAGGAAATATTTCACTCGTGAATTGGAAACATTTTGTATTCTCATTTGTGGCTTCACCACTTTTGATGACCCAATGTTTCCACTTCACTTGTGAAATATTTCTTTATATTATTAAATAGTTAAATATAAATATAATTATATTAAATATTATTTCTATTAAAGAAACAGATACATGGAAATGTCTCTCCAAGGGATCATTCACACTGCTTTAAAATCTGATGTAAGAGCCATTTATGTTTGGTCTCTCCAAGGGATCATTCAAATTGCTTTAAAATCTGACGTAAAAGCTATTTATGTTTGGTCTCTCCAAGGGATCATTCACATTGCTTTAAAATCTGACATAAGAGTATTTATGTTTGGTCTCTCCAAGGGATCATTCAAATTGCTTTAAAATCTGACGTAAAAGCCATTTATGTTTGGTCTCTTAAATTTCAACAACAAAGTTTGTCAATATCAAGATATTATTCAAAGAATGCATCATTTGCAACATTTACAATAATTGTAAAATTCTGATAAATTCTCCACTTGATCAAACAAGCTTCAGTTTGAAAGTTAATTGTCCGAGTTCCAAACTGTGCAAAATATTGCATAATTCAATTCACCAGCAGCAATGCATTATGCACCAATGATCTATATCTACATGTATGTACATCTTACATACTCTATTACCCTGGAAAACAAGGTACCATTTTATCGACACTATTACGATCAACCCTCAGAATTATAAGAATCTGAATCTGGCTCCTTGATTAGAAGTCTATTACTCTGTTAAAGAATTGAATTAACTCCTGGATTAGATGTTCAATTAACTCCTGGAATAGGGGTCAATGTATTCCTGGATTAGGGGTCAATGCACTTCTGGATTAGGGGTCAATGTACTTCTGGATTAGGGGTCAATGTACTCCTGGATTAGGGGTCAATGTACTCCTGGATTAGGGGTAAATTAACTCCTGGATTAGGGGTCATTGTACTCCTGAATTAAGGATTCATGCTCTATGAACAACTGAAGAAATGTGCTTCACAGACATAATATAAACAAACAACAACATTATATCAAAGAGTGGATATAAATTGAAATCCAGATATTGTAACCACAAAACAGTATGTAATCAGCTGCAAGACAGTAGTCATAGCAACGATGCAATACACTACTCATGCCATGGTACAACTATTGTGATTGAATGATGGTAATCATGCCAGGACACAGCTATCATGGCTGAATGATGGTTATCATGCCAAGACATTGCTCAAGACATCTGGAATGTAAATCATTTCAACCAAGCAATATGTTCTCTACCAAACAGTCTAATCCTATATTACCAGCAAGTGCAAGATTGTATCCAATCTAACTGCTTAATTCTTTAAAACCCAAGTTGAAAGCCATGTTGTTGTAAATTAGCTGCTTGCAAATGATCACAAAAATCATCTTTCAGAATGAAAGAAAAATTACTTTAGAAAAAATGAAAAGATTTTGGACATCTGCCAACTCTGAAATACATCAATCTTCATTTTCTAACAACAGCTTTTTCAAATTTTCTATAACCTGTATATTTTTTTTATAAAATAGTTTCTTGAAATGCACAATTGGTACTGTATTTATCAACTGATATGATCCTGTGATCTTATTAGCAGTCATCACTACTTGAAAATCCTGAACATAGTGTTACACTGTAACTATCTAATCTTAAAACACTATTACTTAATTTTACAAGGTGTACCATTAACTAATTTACAACACTATTACTTAATTTTACAAAGTGTAAAACTATCTAATCTTACAAAACTAGAATTTAATTTTACTAAGCACAACACTCTAGCTATCTAATCTCTAGGTGTACACATCTAATTGTAAATGAGTCAAACCTAATTTGCTGACGCATTTTGAGATGTAGTCTCTAGGTGTAATAGTAATGGATCTAAATGTAAACGAGTCAAACCTAATTTACTAGCATATTTTGGGATGGAGTCTCTAGGTGTAACAGTTTCCTCTATGCTACAAATCTAAATGAAAATGAATCCAGCCTAATTTGCTGGCACATTATGGAATAGAATTTCTAGGTGTAACAGTTTGCTACAGATCTAAATGTCAATGAGTCAAGCCTAATTTAGAGGCACAGTTTGGGGTGGGAGATCCAAGTCCAACGATTTCTCTACTATTAAACTGAATGAAAAGAATAGAATCCAATATACCGGCAGATCAAAGAAAGTCTGCAATAAAGCATATTTTATTCATGGACAAAAACATTATCTTATTCAAGTCCACCATACCTCCTGTATATGTTGGGACACCCTTTACTACTATAAGCTAAGAAACATATTAAAAAAAATTTTTTTTTATTTTATCATGTCCCAAGATATATGGTAAATAGGTAAATAGGGTTAACTATGGTGCTTAATTATGAGTCCCAATCTGTAATGGCTAGGAGAAACAAAGCCTGTAAGACATTTATTATATAAGTTATTACAATAAATATAAATATTTAGGTTTAAATGGTGAATGCTTACCTCGGAAATCATTTTCTTCTCTTCCAGCAGGAAGCTGGAAGGTCATATCATGGTCTAGTCCCCGATAAATCAGATTTTTCCTTTCCATCTGATTGAACTTGTAGCTAACTTCATACTGTAGTGGCCTGTGCTGAAAGAAAAACAAACCAGACACACAGTCAAACTTTGAACATAGCATTTGAAAAAACTTTTTACTGAGCTCAAGTGAGCAGCTATCAAACAAATAACAAAAATACTGAAAGAGGTAGTTGTCTATTCCGACAACTGCAATCCATCTGGCAGCTATTTCCATCAGTCCGAGTCTGGAATAAATACTAATAATACCTTCAACACAGTACAGGGCAAAATATTAATTAACTCTACTTTTTATTAACATAACCTTAGCATCTGGAATTGCAACTGGAGAGCTTAGCACAAATGATACAAAAAACACTATAACAAGATAATTATTCTCTTAAAAAAAACATCAAATTACCATTTATAATGACATAAAATGGCATTTTTTTTATATCTAATTAAGCTAACACAGACAGTAAGCCTCTGATCTTTCATGGTGCTGGTTTCAATTATCCATTTTAATGCCATAGTTTATAATTCCTTCCTTTGTACTCGACATGCAACCAGAAACCTAGAAACGTGCTCATGGAACACAAACACCGCACTATAGTGCCTGGGAAATTCTTAACTTCTGATTGATCAAAGAATGCTCTTTATCTTGCTTCTGACAATGTCTGGATGTTCCTCATAAATAAGAATGGTAGAAAAGATGAAAAAATTATCAAAACTCTTATCAAGAGTCCAAAGTGAACCTGAAATTGCTCACCTGGCTTACATCCCCATCTAATGACAATTTCACAAACAGACACACACACACACACATATATATATATATATATATATATATATATATATATATATATATATATATGATACGAGTTATTTTAAGCTTGATAAAAGATTCTTATAAAGATAAAGACTTAATTAAAATGCACAATTTCTTGCTCATAATCAAAGTCATTCAAGATCTTGATGATATAAAACTGCTTACCAAGTTTGAAAGAAAAACTGCGGGAGAACCACGGTCTCTATATACTAACCCAGCTTCTAGATCATACAAGTTTAGTCAATCAAATGCAAGGTATGTCATTAAAATGGGTAGATATCACTAATTACAGAATCTGTCTACCACAACAATATAAGCTTATTTATCAGGGGGAAGAAAAATATGACTGGAATTTGATCCTGAGGGTGATAACAGGCTCAGTCATTCAAATATAAAATTACCTTGTTACTATGCACAGAATTACCTCCACACATTGCACAAGTTTGCCTCCTTATTATGAACAAGGTTGCCTCCTTCCTAAGCACAAAATTACCTAAATAAACCTCCATACTGTGCACAAAATTACCTCCCTATTATGTACAAGATTACCTAATTTTTCCGCTTCAGTGGCCTAGTGGTTAGAACGTCCGCCATGGAAGCAGGAGGTCAAGGGTTTGATCCCCGGCCGAGTCATACCAAAGACTTACAAAAATGGTACTAACAGCTGCCTCACTTGGCGCTCTGCATTAAGAGGTTAGTGTTGGGACTGGTCAGCCTGGTGTCAGGATAATATGACTGGGTGGGACATCATGCTGTCTGCGGCATGATGCCCTAGTGCTAGACATCACTATAAACTATCACTGCAGACATCATAGCGATATGACTGAATTTTTTTAAAGCTACATTTTTTATAAAAAAACTAACCTAAACCTAACCCCTTTATTATGAACAAGGTTGCCTCCTTACTAAGCACAAAATTTACCTTTGTTACTATGCACAGAATTACCTCCACACTTTGTACAAGATTACCTCCTTATCATGAACTAGGTTGCCTCCTTACTGTGCACAAAAGTATCTCCCATAAACCTCCATACATTGCACAAAATTACCTCCCATTTATGTACAAAATTACCTCCTTTTGTACAACATTACCTACTTATTATAAATAATGTTGCCTCCTAACTATACTATGACCTTATTATGTACAAGATTACCTCCATCTTATATTGCCTCCATGAACTCTTATTATGTACAAGATTACCTCCATCTTATATTACCTCCATGAACTCTTATTATGTACAAGATTACCTCCATCTTATATTACCTCCATGAACTCTTATTATGTACAAGATTACCTCCATCTTATATTACCTCCATGAACTCTTATTATGTACAAGATTACCTCCATCTTATATTGCCTCCATGAACTCTTATTATGTACAAGATTACCTCCATCTTATATTACCTCCATGAACTCTTATTATGTACAAGATTACCTCCATCTTATATTGCCTCCATGAACTCTTATTTAGTTCTTGTAAACTACTGAATGCTCAGTTAAATTTCACTTTTGTCAGCAAATAATAAAATATATTGAAACCAAATAATGAGAAAGATATTCCATAGCATCTTGAAAGAAAATGTTTGATGTTGAGTGAAACAAGAGCCTGATGTAAATTCAAAACTCCACCAGAAGGATGGAAGAATGGATAACAGCTAAGATAACATAAGGGAACACCTGACCAGATATTTAACAGGTGTACTAAGAAAAGTCCATAATTTGCCCACTCCCTGATTATTGTCCTCTATGCAGGGAACTGCTGACTGGATATTTAACAAGTGTGCTAAGAAAAGTCCATTATTTGTCCATCCCCTGGCTAGTAGTCCTCTATGTAGAGAACACCTGACCGGATATTTAACAAGTGTACTGAGAAAAGTCTATTATTTAGGGTACATATGTAGGGAATAGTTGACTGGATATTTAACAAGTGTACTAAGAAAAGTCCATTATTTGTCCACCCCCTGCCTAGTAGTCGTCTATGTAGGGACTGGATATTTAACAAGTGTACTAAGAAAAGTCCATTATTTGTGCACCCCCTGCCTAATAGTCCTCTTTGTAGGGAACAGCTGATTCTGAGGACAATTATTCAAATAATAATAATAATAATAATAATAATAATAATAATAATAATAATAATAATAATAATAATAATAATAATAATAATAATAATAAACAACTCCATTATTCATAGATTAAAGAAATGAAAATGTGATCTTATTCCTGTATAAATTTCAAAACAATAGTTGTTTTCCTAGAGCAAAAAAAAATATTTTTAAGTTGTTTATACAATTCTTCTTTTGTTTCTACTGTCCCTGTTGTTGTTACTTGTTGTAAACAGTGTGAATATATATTATTATTATTACATTGGGGCGCCAGATGAATGGAAATATCTGCAGCTCTCTTCTTACTGAATAAATATTTAAAGATGTATATATGCTGGAATAATTGTTGTTTCTTGTGTGTGTGTATGTCCGTGTGTGTGTGTGAGTGTGTGTGTGCATGTGTGCCAGAGTTAGAGAGACCCATTTAACTGCCAGTCTATAAAGAATTATGCTACACAAATTTTATTTTGTAAACAAAACCCCAAAAATTTCAAATAATAAAAAAACATAAAATGAAAAGTGGTTTTCTGCAATGGAGACCTAATTTGGTATTGAGATATGATGGAGGTTATTTCCCTTGTTTAAAGTCAGGAGACTGGTTTACTAACCACAAATGTGTACACAGCTTATATACGAGGTGCTGCGGATACAGAGCTAATGAAGCAACCTCATTTTCAAACAAAGTCCAAATCTTTAGTTTAAATTATCACAAGTTTGCTCCATAATTTGGGAAATTTCATTACAAGTAATACCAATACATGTGCATCCACTGACGATATCCCCTGGAGATAACTGTTGATAACAAAAATCGTGGAATTGTCATGTTAGTGTGTAAAATTAAGATTGCATTGCATTTTGTTCATTTGCCTCAGTACAGTTCAGCAGGCTGGTGCTGTGTTTTATACCTCCATGATTTAATACTTCAAATGAGATGACCATAACATCACTGAAGCATTTTTTGTACAGATCATTTTTATTTACTGCCATCTATCAAGCTACAGTTTTCGATGCAATGGTGCCAGTTATTGACAAAAGGATGACAAAATTAGCAAATTACATGCAAGCTTCTCAATCCTGGGTTTTTTTAAAATGAATTTTTTCATCTTGCCCATAAACTTTTACAACTGTCTTCATGCAGTGAACGTTAACTGAAGCAAGTTCCAAGGCTGTGTACTTCCAGGAATTCATCTAATTTTGATATCTGTTTTCATTTTGTAAACCAAATTGGCCAATTCTATTTCAATAGTTAAGGAATAAAATGATATTTCCTTGCTTTTCTTAAAGATGTTCAGAACTACATGTCCCAAAGATAAGATTTCACAGCCCTTTCCAAATGGATGATGGAACAAAATTTTAGTATCTCTAAAGGAAAGGATGGTCATAAATAAGATTTTTCTAAGACATGTGAATTGATTTTGAAACTCAAATGCTTATGTTGTGCCAGACTGGTATAGTGTACAATGTTTCATCCAGGTATTCTGCTACAGTAATCTATTTCAGTTGATAGTACCTGAACCATGGGGGGGGGGGGATTTTATTGAGACAGAATTACTTGAGAAGAGGTGGACAAGTGTACTTCAAATGACTCTTCCCGGTCTGTATACAAAATACTTGTGTATTGTACAACTGTATGAAAGAATATTTAACTCTGATAAATAATATTTCAAGCAATTATGATAAATACTATTTCAAACAATTATGAATTTTTATTCATTTTTTTCACTTTCTTTCTTTGTTCACAGATTTTGGAAGTCCCCTCTGACACAGCATGATTAATGGTGAACAAAGATTGAGAACGTACAAGTTTCTAGAAAGTGTTTATATTGTTAAAGACCATTTAAATCTACAGCCCAGCATTGTTCTTCCAGTGTAGCACACATGCTCCATTACAGAAATAAAGATGGATGAACATGCTGATCATAGATTGCTTTCTAACTGATAGAACTTGTTCTCTGTTAAATATATCTACCACTATACTGGAAACCTGACCTCCCTTTCTAGCAGTATGTATATATGTCCCATTTGGTTATGTAATTGTGACTGCACAAATTCTATTGGATGTATGACTGGTATCATTTTCTTTTATGAAAACATACATCATAATGGTCCCAATTTTACTAGATGTCTAAGACAGTCATCATGGCAGCCATATTAGATATACAACTGGCACAGATTTTTGTTCAAGATTTCACTTAAAGACTTATTTGGTTTAAACCCCAGGCTGATACAGCTGTCCATATTGACAAGTATCATCAACCCAGAAGGAGTAGTAATAACAAGGTTATAAAGATGGCTGCCTGATGGTCATGCATTTTTACTAAGCACTCACTAGACATCACAAGAAGCATTCTAGTAAAAATCCAAGGTTAATATAACCATTCAGGAGGACAAGGTTTTCAAGATGGTTACTATAGTGGTCATATTGGACTCCATACAGATCTTCATTTACGTATCATACGAAGTCTTTAACTGGAAATCCATGTTAATATGACCATTCATGTACATAGGAGTAGAAGTGAAAACAAAACTTTCAAGAGGACTGCTGTAGTGGTCAAAATGTATGCTGAATTGGCATCATTTTCATGTGGCCCCAACTAGATATCATAAAAGAGTATTCAAGTGAAATCCCCATTTTGAAATGACCATCTATTCTGAAGAAGTGATAACAAGATATTCAAGTTGGCCATCAAGGTAGCATCATTTAGGATCAACTAGACTTCATAAGAAATCTTTTAGTGGAAACCCCATGTTGATATGCCTATCTATTCAGAAGGGAGTATCAAGTATAAGACTTTCAAGATGGCCACTGTAGTTGCCATATTTGATGGCCAAGCAGCTCCATTCCATTTAGGATCAACAAGACCATGGGATGAATGAGTGTGTTAAGTTTCTAGGCAATCCTCCATGTAGTTTTGGAGGATTAGCGATAACAACTTGTGCTTATGTATGGACAGACAAAAGACCATTAACAAAAACAAATACTCCGCTACTTCAAAGAGGACATTCAGTACAATGGCACTTTATTCCAACTATCTTTGCACTAAATAACCTATTTGTGCTGTAGTGCTGTAGAACACAAAACTAAATAACAACCAACACCTTAACCAATCGGTGGATACTGTAAAAAACTTTTGTATACAATGTATCAAATGTCTACCTTCTTGTAGTATACAATGTATCACATGTCTACCTTACTGTATACAATGTATAAAATGTCTACCTTACTGTATACAATGTATCAAATGTCTACCTTACTGTATACAACAAATCAAGGTCAAAGTCCTTAACAACAAAAAAAACAATCAGCATCAGATATACAGGGGAAAATGGAAAAAAACTAACCTCATCTTGCCATTCATAACAACCAATTCTGAAGATGGTTTCCATTTCTGTCCCATTCTCTGGCTGGACTTTACAAGTCCCAAGGCTTGGACTCTTGTTGACTTTAAAATAAGCCTTTGCTTCACCCCTGATCTTGTCATCTATAAATAAGACCAACAGTACTTTTACTATGGTATTTATGTGGGACTAGCTCTAAAGAGCGATCCGTTCTACAAAATAATTCTAAAAATAATCTGGCCATGATATCAAGTCCATCTGCTATGTAACCAATTAAATCCATGCATATATTTTCTTTCTTGTGCATTTTCTTTAAAGTATAGCAACCAAAATATTTTTTTTATTCTACAATATGTGCATATGAGAGAGAGAGAGAGAGAGAGAAAGAGAGAAAGAGAGAGAGAATTTTAAAATTAAAAAACACACAAAAGGTGACGTGTAGGCAAAGAAGACAAAGGTGCAAAGGATAAAATAAAAGCATACTTTCTTTTTATAATTTGTTTCACATCAAACACCATCAATTTGCATATATACAGTAAAACCTGTCTTGAGCGACCACTGCTATGAGATACTACCTGCTTTGAGACCAGACTCTCCATGCACAGATTTATTGATTATAGTGTTATGATCTGTTATGAGAGACAACCTGTCAAAAGAGACCATTATGTTTTGGCAGAAGGGGTGGTCTTTCGAGACAGGTTCCATTGTATCATTTCTGTGCCAACGAGATTATTGGCTGTATCAAAACAAAAGAAATTCCAAAAGTTTACAGTAATACTGTAGCAACTTTTACATACATAAAATTATAATGCTCAAATTGAGTATTTGATCAAATTAATGACTGTTTTCATATGTAAAAAAAATAAATGGTTATTTTTGAGAACTCATTTTTCACACAGTGAACATTTTTGATTTGGGGTTACTGTTGAAAAGTCAGTGCCATATCCAACAGACTTCATAGTGCATTCAAACTAGAGCTTGCAGTCTTGCTAAGGTAAGCACAATTTTTTTATTTAGCACCAACTGGACATCATAAGATGTTTCTCTGTGAAAACCCAATGCCCATGTTGACATGACCATCCATTCAGGAAGAATAGCCATAATAATTTCAAGATGGCCGATGTGGCAACCATATTGGATGTCTGAGCACCAACCAGACCAAGGCATGAATCTGTGTGTAAAGTTTTAAGACAATTCTCCAAGTTGTTTACGAGGAGTAGTGATAAAAAAAAATGGTGCTAACAGATGGATGGACAATAGATCATTTCATAAGATCTTTCCGGTCAGTAGGGCTGAAAAAAACAGTGAACCCTGAATTTTATCATGGCATCTAGTTCCATCAACTGACCTACAGAGACGGTTAGCTGTACAATGAAGGTCTTGCCCTGATCCAGTGTGCCTGGTTTTATAACAAGTGATTCTTGGTCCAGTCCAGTCTTCGTATCATCTTTATCGATCCTCACTTCCCACTGGTGCTGATCTAACACACTCACCTCTGGCTCAGGTATAATATTTCTAAAAGGGTTTACAATGTCTTCCATACCATAATTTGCGCCATTAGGTTCTGAATTAGAGATAAAAAGAATAATTTATGACCCTTCTGCAGAACTAGAAAATGTTCATTCGCTACAAAATATAAAGCTGGAAAACTTTAAAAACTGATGTAATAATTAGGTCAATCTACATAGGTCATCTATTTATAAATACAAACATGGATGGAAAATCTGTCTACCTCATGATTTTGTGAACAAAGCTACATTATATTCCAGTGAGTGTGTGTGCAGAGAGAGAGAGAGAGAGAGAGAGAGAGAGAGAGAGAGAGAGAGAGAGAGAGAGAGAGAGAGAGAGAGAGAGAGAGAGAGAGTATGTGTAATAAGGTTATCTACATATGAATGCAAATGTCTATCAAATTTCCTTTTGTTTCGTGAAGTGGTCACTGCTTAATTGTGCAAACAGCGCTTTTGTCATTTTTGCCAAAAAAAATCCAGAAAGTACAAACATGCACATATGCTGGAACAACTTTTGTAAGCCATGTAAAACATACTGGATGTGATTCCTTTTAGTCCACCCAGAATATCTCGATTTCCAGATGATATATCTTCCACTGGATTTCTGATATCTGTAAAAAAAAGATTAGAAAATGTTTATTATTCTTCATCTTTAATGGTATAATAATTCTTAACTGTAAATTGTAGTATGTAATATTATTTAACTGATTCCTAGAAACTACGTTATTTACAGTAATACAAAAAAAACTCAGTCTAGTGGTTAAACTCGTCTACTGAGGTAAGAATAACCAAATCAGCCTAGTGGTTAAACTTATGTACTGACTAGGTTAAAAAAAAAAAATTAGTCTAGTGGTTAGACTGGTGAACTGAGGTAAATAAAATAACTCAGTCTAGTGGTTAGACTGGTGAACTGAGGTAAATAAAATAACTCAGTCTAGTGGTTAGACTGGTGAACTGAGGTAAATAAAATAACTCAGTCTAGTGGTTAGACTGGTGAACTGAGGTAAATAAAATAACTCAGTCTAGTGGTTAGACTGGTGAACTGAGGTAAATAAAATAACTCAGTCTAGTGGTTAGACTGGTGAACTGAGGTAAATAAAATAACTCAGTCTAGTGGTTAGACTGGTGAACTGAGGTAAATAAAATAACTCAGTCTAGTGGTTAAATGTGTGAGCAGATCTGGATCTGGTGGCACCACTTTTCAAATATGAATGCTAGTGGTGATACAAATATGAATGCTAGTGGTGATACAAATATGAATGCCTGTGGTGATACAAATATGAATGCTAGTGGTGATACAAATATGAATGCTAGTGGTGATACAAATATGAATGCTAGTGGTGATACAAATATAAATGCTAGTAGGGATACAAATATGAATGCTAGTGGGGATACAGGCAGAAACTATTTTGAAGACTAAGCTGATCATTTTGCTGGTCTTGCTGGAAACTATTACCTGCATGCATTTATTTTTCCTAACCTGTGTGGAAACTAACTACCGGTATTACCTGCATGTATTTATTTTTCCTAATCTGTGTGGAAACAAACTATTGCCTGCATGCATTTATTTTTCCTAATCTGTGTGGAAACTAACTATTGCCTGCATGCATTTATTTTTCCTAACCTGTGTGGAAACTAACTATTGCCTGCATGTTCCTAACCTGTGTGGAAACTAACTATTACCTGCATGTATTTATTTTTCCTAATCTGTATGGAAACTAACTATTACCTGCATGCATTTATTTTTCCTAACCTGTTTGGAAACTATTTGCCTGCATGCATTTATTTTTCCTAACCTGTGTGGAAACTATTTGCCTGCATGCATTTATTTTTCCTAACCTGTGTGCAAAATGTTCCACTCGTGACACCATAATTGAGTGATGCCCCATTTACATGTTTACAAAACACACAACATTCTCCAGTCACTTCATCATATTCAAGTAATGCCACATTTACCTGTTTACAACACACACACACATACACTCTCCAGTCATTTCATCTTTTTTGAGTAATGCCCCATTTACATATTTATAACAGACACACACACACACACTCTCGTCACTTCATCTTATTTGAGTAATGCCACATTTACCTGTTTACACACACACACACACACACACACACATTTTCCAGTCATTTCATCTTATTTGAGTAATGCCACATTTACCTGTTCACACACACACACACACACACACACACACACACACACACACTTCTCCAGTCACTTCATCATCTTTGACGTAACTTCTGGTATTTATATTTATCAAATTAACACAATATTACTTAAAAGTCAACCCACTGCCAGAGATTTTTTTTTTTACAAAGATTTGCTTGAAGTCATATGGTCTAGCAGAAAACACTAAACAAATTCTTTGACTGCTTTACTTCTAATGAACTAAACCATTTCTTGGGACATTTTGTTTCAGCAACTGTTTTTCAAATGCATGAATTTACAGTAATTCAAGATTTTGTTAAACTTGTTTAGTACACATTATCTATAGATGGCATACATTTTGTAAGCTAATCAAGCAGTAGCTGATTTGATGGCTGCTTTCAACGGCATTCTCAGACGCCAAACTGGATAAGGTTGGTATTGAACCCAACACCATTGCAATATGGGTTAATTGCTTTGTTGTGTCCTTGAGAAAGGTACCTTAGTTGTCATTTACCTGGCATGGTATAGCCAACAATGTGTTGAAAGTACATGTACCATTAAAAAAAAACACAACCAAAATCATTTGGTCACTATCAATTAACATAGATTTCTACTATTTTTGACCATCAATTAACAAGATTTCTACTATCTTTGACCATCAATTAACATAGATTTCTACTATCTTTGACCATCAATTAACAGATTTCTCTATCTTTGACCATTAATTAATATGTTTTGTGGAAAATCTTCACCAATACATTTTTGATGACTGATAATTTCTCTAAGTGACAAACTGATTAGTAAAACTGTCAATTTATCTCAGTATAATAATGCTTTCCATTAAATCACTTGTTTAAACACAGACTTCTGTCCTTTAGTTCCCATTTGATTTGTCCTTCTAATAGATAACATGAAGTCACATTTAAAAGAGCAATTGGATTAGTCATTTGTTTTAAACATGCTACTAACCAAAATTCCTTCTCTTTGAACTACCAGCCGCTCCTGGAGATACCTCATCCATCTTAGACATAGGATTGTTTTGAGGGTGACTGGCCACTCTCCGTGATGGTGCCATCCCCTCTACTGCCTCTGGGATAAAGACAGCTGTAGACAGACAAATTAACATAACTAACTTTCATTTCATGGATAAATATTAGGTATGTCAGTTATTACTTATGCTAAACCTTACCATATGTTTTTGGATGATAACCCCATGTTTGATAAGAAATGAATACACAGCTTAAAATTTATTTCAGAAAATTGTTGTTAAAGAAAATCTTGTCACATTCATTATGCGCAATGCTCCTACCTTCTTTTGCCATGACAAAGACTCACTCAGGATCTCGTAACATTTATTATAGAATACCTCACTACAACAAACACCTTGCCATAAAAAACATGGAATTGAACTTGTTACAGAAATGGACCACTGTACAAAAGTTATTATGACTTAATATGATAATTATGTGATATAATATGATAATGATGTGATATGATAATTAAGTGATATAATATGATAATGATGTGATATAATATGATAATTATGTGATATAATATGATAATTATGTGATATAATGATAATTATGTGATATAATATGATAATGATGTGATATAATATGATAATTATGTGATATAATATGATAATGATGTGATATAATATGATAATGATGTGATATAATGATAATTATGTGATATAATATGATAATGATGTGATATAATATGATAATTATGTGATATAATATGATAATGATGTGATTTAATATGATAATGATGTGATATAATAATGATAGAATAAATATGATATAAGTGGCCAGGCAGAGTTGTCTCAAGTGCTTGTCTGTATCACTCACTGCCATCTCACAGATGGCCATATGGGTTTGAGTCTTGGGCTTGGCCATAGTGGATATGTAAAGAGGCCTGCCAGTAGCTTCCTGTAGGTCAGTGGTTCTTAATGGGGTTTTCCCGGATTCTTCATCAACCAGTTAAACTAGCCAACATGTATGGCCTATCATGTGTTGAAAAATAGCATTAAACCCCCAATTAGCAATTAATATAATGACACAATATATTATGTCACATCAGAGATACAAGGTAAACACATGCTGTATAATGAAAAGTCGTCATTTTAATGGCATGGGCCAGTTCATTTTAATGGTCTTGGCCTGTATATTTTCACAGGGTTGGCCAGTACATTTTTAATGGTGTTGGCCTGTACATTTTTAACTGGGTTGGCCAGTACATTTTTACATTTTAATTGGGTTGGCCTATAGATTTTAATGGGGTTGTCCTGCACATAGCTTTTTTAATATTGTTTCTTGTTTTGTAATTTCAGAAGGTATCACCTATTTTACCTGGATAGATGTTACTGTCCAATTATTTTACCTGGATAGATGCTACTGTCCAATTATTTTACCTGGATAGATGTTACTGTCCCATTATTTTACCTTAATAGGTGTTACTGTAAAATTATTTTACCTGGATAGATGTTACTGTCCAATTATTTTACCTGCATAGATGTTACTGTCCAATTATTTTACCTGGATAGATGTTACTGTCCAATGCTGAATCCTACTTCATTATCATGGCATTATAATATATTCTCAATCAAAGCTGGAAAAAACTATGAAAATTAAAATTGTTTTATATATTTGAATGGCCATTTTGAAATTGTTTTATTTCGTATCTCACTGACACATTTTATAATAATCTCAGAAAACAGTGTATTCCCTGAAGAAAATAGAGTGTAAATTAAAGTTTGCAAAAATCAACTATGTCTTACACATATCCATGGTTGGTCCTACTTCTGCTGTGAGGCTTCTGTTACTTAACAGTGATCTTTTATCCCTGATACGACCTGGAAATATTAAAACATCAAGTTCTGAATTTTCATAAACAAGTTCGGAAGAATTAGAAGAACTATAAGTGGATCAGACATTGCTCACATTGCTTATACAACACGAGTTGACCATTGCTTATACAACACGAGTTGACCATTGCTTATACAACACGAGTTGACCAATGCTTATACAACAAGAGTTGACCATTGCACAAAGAAGGGTGAAATAATATATTAAGAACACATCCAACAAACATTATCTCACATACTTTGTATGATTTAGATTTTACTTATTTTAATGTATTGAAGAAATAAAATTCTTGTTAAAATATATGCTAAAAATCTTGTTAAAACATATGCTAAGTTTTATCTTGAAATATATGCTAAAATTCATGTTAAAATATATGCTAAAATTTATTTTAAAATATATGCTAAATTCATATTGAAATGTATGCTAAAATTCATGTTAAAATATATGCTAAAATTCATGTTAAAATATATGCTAATATTCATGTTAAAATATATGCTAAATGCATGTTAAAATATATTCTAAAATTCATGTTAAAATATATGCTAAATTCATATTGAAATATATGCTAAAATTCATGTTAAAATATTGCTAAAATTCATGTTAAAATATTGCTAAAATTCATGTTAAAATATATGCTAAATTCATATTGAAATATATGCTAAAATTCATGTTAAAATATTGCTAAAATTCATGTTAAAATATATGCTAAATTCATGATAAAATATATGCTCAATTCATATTGAAATATATGCTAAAATTCATGTTAAAATATATGCTAAAAATCCTGTTAAAATATTGCTAAAATTCATGTTAAAATATATGCTCAATTCATATTGAAATATATGCTAAAATTCATGTTAAAATATATGCTAAAATTCATGTTAAAATATATGCTAAAATTCATGTTACACTAAATGCTAATATTCATGTTAAAATATATGCTAAAATTCATGTTAAAATATATGTTAAAATTCAAGTTACACTAAATGCTAATATTCATGTTAAAATATATGCTAAAATTCATGTTAAAATATATGCTAAAATTCATGTTACACTAAATGCTAATATTCATGTTAAAATATATGCTAAAATTCATGTTAAAATATATGCTAAAATTCATGTTACACTAAATGCTAATATTCATGTTAAAATATATGCTAAAATTCATGTTAAAATATATGTTAAAATTCAAGTTAAAATACATGCTAAAATTCATGTTAAAATGTATGCTAAAATTCTTGTTAAAATACATGCTAGAATTCACGTGTAATACAGTTGACTTCTACAGTCCTACCTTCCAATGCCTGAGCAGACTAAAACTAAGTCGTCAAATTGCAGCATAAGAGACCTTGAACTGCTCACACTTAATTTACTGGCAGATCTCGATCCATGTTTGTTCTACTGAAACTAAACTGCATTTACCCAGATCTGCTATTGCAGTGGGCAATGACAGATCTGGGTCTATGCAGTTTGACGTTGCATCAGATTTAGAAGCGAGTATATACAGTGTTGGCAGGGTCTTCCTTACCATTAACTGTATCCCCTTCTTGCATCATGTCCCATGGGTGAATTCTAGCACCCAGCACTTCATTAGTACTGGTGGAAGGATCCTCTAAAACCAACAAAACATAATGGTTGATTATTATTCCACTCTAAAAAGAGATATTCATGATGGATGATTATTATTCCACTCCAGAGACATTCATGATGGATGATTATTATTCCACTCTAAGTAGAGACATTTATGAGGTATGATTATTATTCCACTCTAAAAAGAGACATTCATGATGGATGATTATTATTCCACTCTAAATAGAGACATTCATGAGGTATGATTATTATTCCACTCTAAATAGAGACATTTATGAGGAATGATTATTATTCCACTCTAAATAGAGACATTCATGAGGAATCATTATTATTCCACTCTAAAAAGAGACATTCATGAGGAATGATTATTATTCCACTCTAAAAAGAGACATTCGTGAGGAATGATTATTATTCCACTGTAAATAGAGGCATTCATGAGGAATGATTATTATTCCACTCTAAAAAGAGACATTCGTGAGGAATGATTATTATTCCACTGTAAATAGAGGCATTCATGAGGGATGATTATTATTCCACTCTAAATAGAGACGTTCATGAGGGATAATTATTATTCCACTCTATATAAACATTCATGTGGGTTGATTATAATTCCACTCTAACTAGAGAAATTCATGAGGGATGATTATTATTCCACTCTATATAAACATTCATGTGGGTTGATTATAATTCCACTCTAACTAGAGAAATTCATGTGGGTTGATAATAATTCCACTCTAAATAAAGAAATTCATGAGGGATGATTATTATTCCACTCAAAATTAGAGACATTCACGAAGGATGATGATTATTATTCCACTCTATATAGAGAAATTCATGAGGGTTGATTTTTATTCCAAATCAAGCAAAGAAAACTACATTCACAGTGGACCCATATTTAAATTTTTGTTGTAAATTGTTGAAAGGCATAGGGATTAAACCCTGCACACAAAGTTTAAGCAAATATTAAAACAAAACTGAAAGTCAGCAATAGTGACCTGATTCTGACACCTAAATCCAACTATATGCTAAAAGTTAAAGTTTGATCTTAATTGATGCATTGAAACACAGAACTTAGATATACAGCCCACCTCTCAAGAGACAATCCAGAACCTGAACATACTGTCCACCTCTCATGGGAAAAGTATTAACCTGGATAATACAGAATTTTGAAAATTACAAGTTAGAACCTGGATATAATAATGACCAATGCTCAAATTACAAGTTACAACCTGGATATAATGACCAATGCTCAAATTACAAGCTACAACCTGGATATAATGACCAATGCTCAAATTACAAGTTTCAACCTGGATATAATGACCAATGCTCAAATTACAAGTTACAACCTGGATATAATGACCAATGCTCAAATTACAAGTTACAACCTGGATATAATGACCAATGCTCAAATTACAAGTTACAACCTGGATATAATGACCAATGCTCAAATTACAAGTTACAACCTGGATATAATGACCAATGCTCAAATTACAAGTTACAACCTGGATATAATGACCAATGCTCAAATTACAAGTTACAACCTGGATATAATGACCAATGCTCAAATTACAAGTTACAACCTCGATATAATGACCACTGCTCAAATTACAAATTACAACCTGGATATACTGCTCACTTTGCAAAGGATATATATAGCAAGTGGAAGTTTGTCTGGCTAACCTTGATAACTGCTTTCACCATTTATTTTGTCCTCAGCATTGCTCTCTGAGATTCTGGAGGACTCTGTCCCCTGCTGTTGTGGAGGTGTATTTGTTGTGCCCCGACCTTCAGAGCCCTGGTCACTGCTGCTGCTGTTTTGTGAGTACAAGAGATAAGAGCGGTCAGCCAGGACACACTTTTCCTGGGAATGTCCGTTTGAGGAAGGGATGTGATCTTTGTCAGCACTTGCTACTTGATAGAGTGTCCACCTATACTGGACACTGTCCAGTGGACAGTTGTCACATTGAGCCTCAAGGGTCAACTTCTGGTCTGCATTGACGAGTCCTGCATCACACTGGGGACACAGGATTTGAATGCTGAATCAGAAATGGAAAGAAATTTGCAATTTTGGACAAGAAATAAAAGAAAGAAAACAAAATTTCACATGGCATACAAGTCAATATAAACAAGCATGCGTCACAAAAAAAAGGTCAAGTTGGGAGTGATCGTGAGATTTCCAAACATTTTTACTGCAAAAGAGGGAGAATTTTCATCAGCCCAATGTTTTGTGAATGGAAAAATATTATGCCAATTAAAACAAAACTTAATTTTTACATCCTTGAGTCGAGTCAGTCCTTTCACAGTAACTTGCTATTCACATTCTCCTTAGATCACTGCCTGGATTATTTTGGTTGCATTTTTCATCAAGTTGATCTTAATGCTAAGATCACTGCCTGGATTATTTTGGTTGCATTTTTCATCAAGTTGATCATAATGCTTAGATCACTGCCTGGATTATTTTGGTTGCATTTTTCATCAAGTTGATCTTAACGCTTAGATCACTGCCAGGATTATTTTGTTTGCAGTTTCATCAAGTTGATCTTAACAGTAAGGAGATGATTTACTGTTACTGGATCCAGGTTGCATCTTGGGTCAGCCAGAATCCTCCTCAGAATGGAAAATGTCTTTACAGTAATGATGCAATATTGGTACAATTCTATGAGGTTTGGCAGATTCAGATTGTTATCTGTCAGAACTGCTCAAGATAGTTGCGACTGTTTGGGTCTAATATTGTCTAAATGTCAGCAAGATTCTCCACAAGAATGCAAACATTATACCATCACACCATTTGTAACTTTATGTCTAATTTTCAGACACCTATGTTATTATGGCTACTCTCACCAATCTATAACAATGACAATAAAATCCAGAAACTTGCTAGATAATAAAGACATTACAGATTCCAAGGCAGTTAATGATGTACTTTAGTCTGGGGTTTTACATTTATGTTTACGAAGGATCACGTCAAGGCCAGTGGTATTTATTTCAGTGTGGTCAGTTATTGCAGTTTGCATATTTTGCCTTAACATTTTGGTTGCTGGTCATGCTCTACAGGTGGTCACTCACGAGTTTATAAAATCAATTATTCAAATATTATTATTATTATTATTAATATTAGTATTATTATTATTATATTTTGATTTCTGATGAACAATAACATATATATTATTCGAGTAGTCTGTTTTAATTTAAGGGGTCAGGGAAAAACAGTATTCTGACAGGACCTGAAAAATGATTTGTTACCAGCAATGGGAGATTTTATGTTAGCTATTATATTGTATGTATAACTAGTTATCCCTATTTGATGCCGATTCCATGAACATAGATTTCAAAGATGGCATATTTTTATTATCACAATTACAATGCCTAATGAGAACAGATTTTTACATTACACATGATGTAATTGAGACTTGCTAGTCTGTAGCAGATTTTAAAATCAGCTTTACAGGAAAGCAGAATGCATCCTGACAAACTTAAAACACTTAGGTCACACTTACATGACTGGATGGCAATGTATGGACCAATCCAATCATTTTAAACAGGGGTGAAAGGTTTATTAATGGCAGGTTATGAACCAGGCCTATTATTCAAAATTGGAGTGAAAAGTACGTCAATTTTGGTTTGACTTGATCCTCTTTATTTTTTATTATAATGCCAATATTACTAACAAATCTTGAAGATGAATAATAATTATAATAATAATACTAATATCAAGTTAGAATATCAGTATTATGAATGATAATTATAATAATAATACTAATATCAAGTTAGAATATCAGTGTTATGAATAATAATCATAATAATAATACTAATATCAAGTTAGAATATCAGTATTATGAATAATAATTATAATAATAATACTAATATCAAGTTAGAATATCAGTATTATGAATAATAATCATAATAATAATACTAATATCAAGTTAGAATATCAGTATTATGAATAATAATCATAATAATAATACTAATATCAAGTTAGAATATCAGTATTATGAATAATGATCATAATAATAATACTAATATCAAGTTAGAATATCAGTATTATGAATAATAATTATAATAATAATACTAATATCAAGTTAGAATATCAGTAATATGAATAATAATCATAATAATAATACTAATATCAAGTTAGAATATCAGTATTATCAATAATAATCATAATAATAATACTAATATCAAGTTAGAATATCAGTATTATGAATAATAATTATAATAATAATACTAATATCAAGTTAGAATATCAGTAATATGAATAATAATCATAATAATAATACTAATATCAAGTTAGAATATCAGTATTATCAATAATAATTATAATAATAATACTAATATCAAGTTAGAATATCAGTATTATGAATGATAATCATAATAATAATACTAATATCAAGTTAGAATATCAGTATTATGAATGATAATTATAATAATAATACTAATATCAAGTTAGAATATCAGTAATATGAATGATAATTATAATAATAATACTAATATCAAGTTAGAATATCAGTATTATCAATAATAATTATAATAATAATACTAATATCAAGTTAGAATATCAGTAATATGAATAATAATCATCATTATAATACTAATATCAAGTTAGAATATCAGTATTATCAATAATAATTATAATAATAAATACTAATATCAAGTTAGAATATCAGTATTATCAATAATCGTTATAATAATAATACTAATATCAAGTTAGAATATCAGTATTATCAATAATAATTATAATAATAATACTAATATCAAGTTAGAATATCAGTATTATCAATAATTATTATAATAATAATACTAATATCAAGTTAGAATATCAGTATTATGAATGATAATTATAATAATAAATACTAATATCAAGTTAGAATATCAGTATTATCAATAATAATTATAATAATAAATACTAATATCAAGTTAGAATATCAGTATTATGAATAATCATTATAATAATAATACTAATATCAAGTTAGAATATCAGTATTATGAATAATCATTATAATAATAATACTAATATCAAGTTAGAATATCAGTATTAATATCAAGTTAGAATATCAGTAATATGAATAATAATCATAATAATAATACTAATATCAAGTTAGAATATCAGTAATATGAATAATAATCATAATAATAATACTAATATCAAGTTAGAATATCAGTATTATGAATAATAATCATAATAATAATACTAATATCAAGTTAGAATATCAGTATTATGAATAATAATTATAATAATAATACTAATATCAAGTTAGAATATCAGTATTATGAATAATAATTATAATAATAATACTAATATCAAGTTAGAATATCAGTATTATGAATAATAATCATAATAATAATACTAATATCAAGTTAGAATATCAGTATTATGAATAATAATCATAATAATAATACTAATATCAAGTTAGAATATCAGTATTATGAATGATAATCATAATAATAATACTAATATCAAGTTAGAATATCAGTATTATGAATGATAATCATAATAATAATACTAATATCAAGTTAGAATATCAGTATTATGAATGATAATCATAATAATAATACTAATATCAAGTTAGAATATCAGTATTATGAATGATAATCATAATAATAATACTAATATCAAGTTAGAATATCAGTAATATGAATAATAATCATAATAATAATACTAATATCAAGTTAGAATATCAGTATTATCAATCATAATCATAATAATAATACTAATATCAAGTTAGAATATCAGTATTATGAATAATAATTATAATAATAATACTAATATCAAGTTAGAATATCAGTATTATCAATAATAATCATAATAATAATACTAATATCAAGTTAGAATATCAGTATTATGAATAATAATTATAATAATAATACTAATATCAAGTTAGAATATCAGTATTATCAATCATAATCATAATAATAATACTAATATCAAGTTAGAATATCAGTATTATGAATAATAATTATAATAATAATACTAATATCAAGTTAGAATATCAGTATTATCAATCATAATCATAATAATAATACTAATATCAAGTTAGAATATCAGTATTATGAATAATAATTATAATAATAATACTAATATCAAGTTAGAATATCAGTATTATCAATAATAATCATAATAATAATACTAATATCAAGTTAGAATATCAGTATTATCAATAATAATCATAATAATAATACTAATATCAAGTTAGAATATCAGTATTATCAATAATAATCATAATAATAATACTAATATCAAGTTAGAATATCAGTATTATCAATAATAATCATAATAATAATACTAATATCAAGTTAGAATATCAGTATTATCAATAATAATCATAATAATAATACTAATATCAAGTTAGAATATCAGTAATATGAATGATAATTACAATAATAATACTAATATCAAGTTAGAATATCAGTATTATGAATCATAATCATAATAATAATACTAATATCAAGTTAGAATATCAGTATTATGAATGATAATTATAATAATAATACTAATATCAAGTTAGAATATCAGTATTATCAATCATAATCATAATAATAATACTAATATCAAGTTAGAATATCAGTATTATGAATCATAATCATAATAATAATACTAATATCAAGTTAGAATATCAGTATTATGAATCATAATCATAATAATAATACTAATATCAAGTTAGAATATCAGTATTATGAATCATAATCATAATAATAATACTAATATCAAGTTAGAATATCAGTATTATGAATCATAATCATAATAATAATACTAATATCAAGTTAGAATATCAGTAATATGAATGATAATTACAATAATAATACTAATATCAAGTTAGAATATCAGTATTATCAATCATAATCATAATAATAATACTAATATCAAGTTAGAATATCAGTATTATGAATCATAATCATAATAATAATACTAATATCAAGTTAGAATATCAGTATTATGAATGATAATTATAATAATAATACTAATATCAAGTTAGAATATCAGTATTATGAATAATGATCATAATAATAATACTAATATCAAGTTAGAATATCAGTATTATCAATCATAATTATAATAATAATACTAATATCAAGTTAGAATATCAGTATTATCAATCATAATTATAATAATAATACTAATATCAAGTTAGAATATCAGTATTATCAATCATAATTATAATAATAATACTAATATCAAGTTAGAATATCAGTATTATCAATCATAATTATAATAATAATACTAATATCAAGTTAGAATATCAGTATTATCAATCATAATTATAATAATAATACTAATATCAAGTTAGAATATCAGTATTATCAATCATAATTATAATAATAATACTAATATCAAGTTAGAATATCAGTATTATCAATCATAATTATAATAATAATACTAATATCAAGTTAGAATATCAGTATTATGAATCATAATTATAATAATAATACTAATATCAAGTTAGAATATCAGTATTATGAATAATGATCATAATAATAATACTAATATCAAGTTAGAATATCAGTATTATCAATCATAATTATAATAATAATACTAATATCAAGTTAGAATATCAGTATTATGAATCATAATCATAATAATAATACTAATATCAAGTTAGAATATCAGTATTATGAATGATAATTATAATAATAATACTAATATCAAGTTAGAATATCAGTATTATCAATAATAATTATAATAATAATACTAATATCAAGTTAGAATATCAGTATTATCAATAATAATCATAATAATAATACTAATATCAAGTTAGAATATCAGTATTATCAATAATAATCATAATAATAATACTAATATCAAGTTAGAATATCAGTATTATCAATAATAATCATAATAATAATACTAATATCAAGTTAGAATATCAGTATTATCAATAATAATCATAATAATAATACTAATATCAAGTTAGAATATCAGTATTATCAATAATCATTATAATAATAATACTAATATCAAGTTAGAATATCAGTAATATGAATGATAATTACAATAATAATACTAATATCAAGTTAGAATATCAGTATTATGAATCATAATCATAATAATAATACTAATATCAAGTTAGAATATCAGTATTATCAATGATAATCATTATAATAATAATACTAATATCAAGTTAGAATATCAGTATTATCAATAATAATTATAATAATAATACTAATATCAAGTTAGAATATCAGTATTATCAATAATAATCATAATAATAATACTAATATCAAGTTAGAATATCAGTATTATCAATAATAATCATAATAATAATACTAATATCAAGTTAGAATATCAGTATTATCAATGATAATCATAATAATAATACTAATATCAAGTTAGAATATCAGTATTATCAATGATAATCATAATAATAATACTAATATCAAGTTAGAATATCAGTATTATCAATGATAATCATAATAATAATACTAATATCAAGTTAGAATATCAGTATTATCAATGATGATTATAATAATAATACTAATATCAAGTTAGAATATCAGTATTATGAATGATAATTATAATAATAATACTAATATCAAGTTAGAATATCAGTATTATGAATGATAATTATAATAATAATACTAATATCAAGTTAGAATATCAGTATTATCAATAATAATCATAATAATAATACTAATATCAAGTTAGAATATCAGTATTATCAATAATAATCATAATAATAATACTAATATCAAGTTAGAATATCAGTATTATCAATAATAATCATAATAATAATACTAATATCAAGTTAGAATATCAGTATTATCAATAATAATCATAATAATAATACTAATATCAAGTTAGAATATCAGTATTATCAATAATAATCATAATAATAATACTAATATCAAGTTAGAATATCAGTATTATCAATAATAATCATAATAATAATACTAATATCAAGTTAGAATATCAGTATTATCAATAATAATCATAATAATAATACTAATATCAAGTTAGAATATCAGTATTATCAATAATAATCATAATAATAATACTAATATCAAGTTAGAATATCAGTATTATCAATAATAATCATAATAATAATACTAATATCAAGTTAGAATATCAGTATTATCAATAATAATCATAATAATAATACTAATATCAAGTTAGAATATCAGTATTATCAATAATAATCATAATAATAATACTAATATCAAGTTAGAATATCAGTATTATCAATAATAATCATAATAATAATACTAATATCAAGTTAGAATATCAGTATTATCAATAATAATCATAATAATAATACTAATATCAAGTTAGAATATCAGTATTATCAATAATAATCATAATAATAATACTAATATCAAGTTAGAATATCAGTATTATCAATAATAATCATAATAATAATACTAATATCAAGTTAGAATATCAGTATTATCAATAATAATCATAATAATAATACTAATATCAAGTTAGAATATCAGTATTATCAATAATAATCATAATAATAATACTAATATCAAGTTAGAATATCAGTATTATCAATAATAATCATAATAATAATACTAATATCAAGTTGGAATATCAGTATTATGAATAATAATTATAATAATAATACTAATATCAAGTTAGAATATCAGTATTATGAATCATAATCATAATAATAATACTAATATCAAGTTAGAATATCAGTATTATCAATGATAATCATAATAATAATACTAATATCAAGTTAGAATATCAGTATTATCAATAATAATTATAATAATAATACTAATATCAAGTTAGAATATCAGTATTATCAATAATAATTATAATAATAATACTAATATCAAGTTAGAATATCAGTGTTATGAATAATAATCATAATAATAATACTAATATCAAGTTAGAATATCAGTATTATCAATAATAATTATAATAATAATACTAATATCAAGAACAACAACAAGAATAAAGACTTTATTTAACAAAGCTTACCAGTTTACAGTAAGAAATCCTTGGGAACTTCCATTACATACAAAAATTACAGGTAGATGAACCAAATAACAATGTAAAATAATTTAACAAGGGTACATGAGTCTGTTAGCCAAATTAAAATAAATAAACAACTGGCTAAGGAATATTTCTTATATACATATCATTTGTATTTGTCATGTAGCCAATTCACTACTCTTTAACAAAATGTTCACTGATGTATTTTACTGTTCCTGATCAAACAGCAAAAGTTTTTTAAAAAAATAATTCTTGCAATATCAGGCTTTTGAATGTGGAAGTCTATTGATGGAAATAGACCATAAAAGAACTGAATTTGAATTTATTTCTTGTCATGATGATGGACATAAGTTTACATTTCTTACGAATACTCCTTCTCCAATTAACGGTATACCACAATGGTCCATCGCCATGTTGGAATCTGGATAATCTACAGCCTGGATATCCATGCATGCCCTATTCTTTCAGATGGAATATCACAAAATGTGATTTTAGCAGTGGTTAGCCCAAACAATACGTTAATATCAAAGTTGGCCATAACATGGCTTTTGTAAAACCCAACTCTACGTGATATGTGAAGGAAATAATTGATTTCTGAGAACAGCATAGAGTGGAGAAAATGACATGCGGTATATGTCTGTTCCATGTTTAAGGTTCTTTTCAAAATATACACTTAAATCTTTATCATGCAACAATGTATTTTCATTGAAGAGACTGAATTCAACTTATAGGTACTTGATCTATTTTCAGGCTGCAGTAATCTGAATTGTTTTAATTTCAGGTGTATTTAGAGTCATTGTTTTTTTTAACACCATTATACCAATTTCCAAAGTCATCTAGGACAGAGTGAATAAAATCTGATTACAAATTAGCCAGGCAGAGAGTGATACCATTATTGCAACCCAATTTTTCACATAAATATCTGAAATAGATGGGGGCCTAGTAATGAACCCTATGGAACATTGTATAGCACAATCCCCCATTTCTGTCAAAGATATTTATTTCCCTGCAGGTAAACACTAGCACAATCATGTATCTTGTACATACTGGTGGTACAATTAACTGACCTGATGACATCGGTGACCTGCCTGATGTTTAGAACCTGGAAGGAAGACTGGTTTTGTTTATCTGGTGCCAACACAGTCAGTTCAAACTGGAACTCCTCTGCTTCCACAAGGTCATCACTTGAAAAGGTCAGTACTGCCATTTCCATGTCAATACTCACGTTGTCATGGAAACAAGGGTCACTAAAGTGCCTTAAAACCTTGGCCTTGCATGTCCACTGGTAGCTAGTAAGAAAAAAATGGGACAAAATATAAAAATATATACCTTTTTCAAAATAATGTTAACTAAACTCACTACCCAGAAATCTGAATGTTCCAATTGACAAAAAAGAAACGAGATGCAATCACTTACTCTGTTGGTGATCCAAAATCTGAAATACACTGGCTTAAAGAAAGAAGATCTATGTAAGATTTTTATCAGGTGTTTCTCGTTTTCTAAAGCACCTGTTTAATATTCTATACATAAAATTTATAAAGTATCCAGGCTGGCCATCAAGAAGGCCATTTTGAATTTGCATTATTCTAAAATGCAATTATATATTCCAACAAAGTTTATTTTGGGTTTTATATATATACGGCAAGCAATTTTTTATGTCCAAGTGGCACAAGTCCTTCAGTGTAAACTGTTATGTATTGGTTTAATTTTATCTGATTTAATTTAATTGTTTGTTTGTTTTTGTTTTTTATATATATTCCATAACATGCTATAATTGTAATGTAATTTTATTTACTAGATTTGACATTTTCCAGAAAATTAATTTTGTAGAAATTCAATTTGACCTGACTGTTTTTTGTCAATAATAGAAACTTTGTATCTAATGTTGACCAAGTTCCTGACCTTGAATTGGAAACTAGTATAGGGTTCATGTAAACAACATTTTAAAAAAAAAAAAAATTTAATTCTTTTCCAGAGTAAAAAATGGTAAAATGGTTTTAGTCATGGCCATACTGGGAGTATGTGATATCAGGCATGCAAAAAAACTTCTATCTTGTTCTTGAAACATGATCATGTGACGGGAACCCTAAATTAGCGTATAACTGTTATAGTTAGAGAATTCTGGCAGTCAGGCTTTAAACCATTGACACTTAAAGGTGTTTTATAGTGACCAGTTTGAGTTGAATACTACATTTTTATTCAAATTATTTGGATTCCAAGATATTATTTTTCCCTGGAAATACTTGTGCTTTAAATGAATTCTTGGGCAATGACAATGACAGTTATCAAAATCACAAAGCATTCAAACACTAGAATATTATTTTCCTCGATTCAACAAAGAACTGTACATCAGGATGACGCTGACCAAAGCTTATATCATCACCTTCGATTATAGATTTTATCGGTATTTGAACACAGCTTCATTTATTACTTTTTATTACTAGGACTTCTATTTTTTAATTCTTGTATCATTCTGGAATTATTTTTGGATTTGATTTGAAAAACCATAACTTCTTTTTCTCATTTGTTACCTTGTTTTTCTAGGAAAATAAATTATTAGTTAAATTTGACAAAGTTTGTTGTCTTCACCCTTTTTTTCTTGCGTTTTGAAAGACGCCTGAATGTAAAAAAAAAACGAATGTCAGTATAACCATCCACTAAAGAAAAGTTCTGATAAAAAAGATTTTTGAAGATGGATATTAGTGTGGCTATATCTGATGCAATTTTTATATAGAAATCAACCAGACATTTTAAAATGTCTTTTAATGCCACATGTCAATTTAACCATTTGTTATGGATGATTTGTGACCAGATTTTCAAGATGGCTGCCATAGTCAACAGACTGGCACCATTTTAATTTAGCCTCAACTAGACATGGTAAGAATTCGTCTCGATATCCAACTACACATAATAAGGAAGTCTTTTAGTGAAAAGTCCAAGTTGACATGACATTCCAATCAGGAGGTGTAGCAATGACAAGGTTTTCAAGATGGTCACTGATAGTCACATTGGAGCACCACTAGACTATAGGGTGAATGACTATATGCCACTACACTATAGGGTGAATGACTATATGCCACTACACTATATGGTGAATGACTATAGCCCACTAAAATATATGGTGAATGACTATAGCCCACTAGAATATAGGTTGAATGACTATAGGCCACTAGAATATAGGGTGAATGACTATAGGCCACTAGAATATAGGGTGAATGATTATAGCCCACTAGAATATAGGGTGAATGACTATAGCCCACTAGAATATAAGGTGAATGGCTATAGGCCACTAGAATATAGGGTGAATGACTATAGGCCACTAGAATATAGAGTTAATGACTATAGACCACTATAATACAGGGTGAATGACTATAGGCCACTAGAATATAGGGTGAATGACTATAGGTCACTAGAATATAGGGTGAATGGCTATAGGCCACTAGAATATAGGGTGAATGACTACAGGCCACTAGACTATAAGTTCTGAGAAAACTGACCACAAAAAAAAAAAAAAAAAGAGTTATGGTGCTGAAATTGCCTGGTCCATCCATGGACACACAGATATTGCAATTGGTATAATCTCTGTACGAACGATCTGGAAAAGGGGGGAAATAATTAAGCTATGGCTTTCAAAGGTACATTCTACACACCTAGATGGCTAATTATTAACAGTTGCTTTAATCATTAAATTTACACACTGCCACAAGATGAACATTTTTGCAGGTCATTCAGAAACTATTCAGATTTATCTACAGTCTTCTTAATGTAATAATTCTGGTATTCAGATTTATCTAGTCTTCTTAACATAATGATTCTGATATTCAGATTTATCTAGTCTTATTTATTTAATAATTTAATAATTCTGATATTCAGATTTATCTAGTCTTCTTAATGTAATAATTCTGATATTCAGATTTATCTAGTCTTCTTAATGTAATAATTCTGATATTCAGATTTATCTCTAGTCTTCTTAGTGTAATAATTCTGATAGGAAGGGTACAAGACCAGACTGTACTTGCTTGCAATTTCATCTCAGTTACATCATTTCTTAATGTATTAGTTGTTGCTTGGTTGGTTGGCAATTAAAGGCACATAAACACTTGAAAGGTTATAGTGTTGAGACAACTGGAATAATATTCCTTGACCATTACAGATAACTCAGCATGTTTTGGGCAGGACTTAAACCCATATCCTTCTCTTGCAAGTACTAGCCACTGATTCCATGTTTAATTTTCACAAGGGTATATTCTTGAAGCAACAATAACCTGTTGTCCAATACACAAAATATTTAGTTCAGTACCTAAGTTTGGTAATGTCAGGAAAATCCGGATCCATGGAATCTCTGCCATCTAGAGAAATCTGTCCCTGACGGTTGACCTGCCTGTAAACACCACCCTGGATTACACTAACTGGTGGGCTGGGAATGACTTGCATAACAGCCTTGGCTTTGGCATACACAATAGTATCCTTCATGCGAACCTGTAGATGAAGCCAATGGACTTTTCATGTTACTTATGTATTTATTTTATATTTATCTATTAAACCTGAACAAAGACTAGGATCTGCCCTTACACAATCTGAATTTGCCAGCTGATCTAAGTCTACTCTTGTATAACTATGCCATCATACATACACTGCTAATACAGGGTCCATCAAGCAAACACTGCTAATACAAGGCCCATCAAGCAAACACTGCTAATACAAGGCCCATCAAGCAAACACTGCTAATACAGGGCCCATCAACAAACACTGCTAATACAAGGCCCATCAAGCAAACACTGCTAATACAAGGCCCATCAAGCAAACACTGCTAATACAAGGCCCATCAGAAAAACACTGCTAATACAAGGCCCATCAAGCAAACACTGCTAATACAAGGCCCATCAAGCAAACACTGCTAATACAAGGCCCATCAAGCACACACTGCTAATACAAGGCCAATCAAGCAAACACTGCTAATACAAGGCCCATCAGAAAAACGCTGCTAATACAAGGCCCATCAAGCAAACACTGCTAATACAAGGCCCATCAAGCAAACACCACATATCATCATGTATGGCTGCAATAAGTGATGGCATGTCTGGGGCAATGCAGACTGAGTGAGTTAATCACTGACAATACAGGGAATTCATTTCTCATGGATTCTGTGGTTGCTACAACCATAAATTAAAAACCCAATGAAAACGAAGTATGAAATCAATCAGTTTTTCTGGAAAACAATAAAACAAATACTCTCTTCTGATAAAAAAAATTGGTTTATGCATCATTCTACATTAGTGTGAAGATGTTTTTTTTATTCACAATTTTCATCATTTAACTTGTGTGATATCTCAATGTAAGGTTAATAAGCAGAGAGAGAGAGAGAGAGAGAGAGAGAGAGAGACAGAGACAGAGACAGAGAGAGAGAGAGAGAGAGAGAGAGAGAGAGGATGTCTGCAGTGTGGCACTTTAGTGATATCTAGCACTGGGACATCATGCCACAGACATGTAGCATGATGTCCCACCCTTTGATATTATCCTAAGACCAGCCAAAAAGTCCCAACACTAACCTATTAATGCTGAGCGCCAAGCGAGGCAGCTGTTAGTAACAATTTTATGAGTCATTGGTAAAACTCTGCCAGGGATCGAACCCACAATGTTCTGCATTCGTGGAGGACATTCCAACAACTAGGCCATCAGAGCGGTAGAGAGGAGTTAATGTCAGCTACAACGGTTTTAAATTTCTTCATATTCCTGATATTTCAGGTTAATTTCTACAATACTGTATTGTGTATGTGTACAAAAGCATTGGTAAATTTTGTGCAAAATAATTTCATCTCACATGTAGTTCCACAGTGTAGTTCCCATACAAAAGAACTCTGGGCGGCAATATTAACACTCTGTTGGAAAGGTCTTTTTCGGACATATTTCGTGGCATGACCTTGATCTTGTTTTGATTGTCAAAAAAACTCCACTGGTAGACAAGGGTAGAGGTCAAATTGCAATCAGTGTGAATGGCTGCTTCAATTAGTAATTCTCTTGACCTATAAACCTATTGGCAAAAAAGAAAAAACACAACTAGAGTCTCATTAAGAGTTAGCTGTTTTTTTTATCAACAAACATTTCAAATAAATCAATTTTCAGTTTCCTCTCCCCCCCCCAAAAAAAAAGTATAACTTTCAAATTTTGCTGGCTTTACTCTCAATTCATTCATTAATAACAAAAGTGGCTGAATATTTTACTAACCTTGACTAACTACTAACCTTGACTAACTATTAACCTAGATTAACTATGAACCTTGACTAACTTCTAACCTAGATTAACTACTAACATTGACTAACTACTAACCTAGATTAACTACTAACCTTGACTAACTACTAACCTAGATTAACTACTAACCGTGACTAACTACTAACCTAGATTTAACTACTAAACTTGACTAACTACTAACTTGGACTAACTCCTAACCTTGACTAACTACTAACCTTGACTAACTATTAACCTAGATTAACTATGAACCTTGACTAACTATTAACCTAGATTAACTATGAACCTTGACTAACTTCTAACCTAGATTAACTACTAACATTGACTAACTACTAACGTAGATTAACTACTAACCTTGACTAACTACTAACCTAGATTAACTACTAACCGTGACTAACTACTAACCTAGATTTAACTACTAAACTTGACTAACTACTAACTTGGACTAACTCCTAACCTTGACTAACTACTAACCTTGACTAACTATTAACCTAGATTAACTACAAACCTTGACTAACTTCTAACCTAGATTAACTACTAACCTTGACTAACTTCTAACCTAGATTAACTACTAACATTGACTAACTACTAACCTAGATTAACTACTAACATTGACTAACTACTAACCTAGATTAACTACTAACCTGGACTAACTACTAAACCTTAACTACTAACCTTGACTAACAAGTAACATGGACTAACTAGATAATGACATAAATTGGTACATTACCAACACAATAAAGTAAATCAGTACAAACAGAATAAAATTTTAAGAACATCCCAAGGAAAACACTGTTTACATTTATTCTCATTTGATATTCAAGTCCTAATAATTAATTACATGTAAAGAATTATCAAGGTAAATTGGCATGAAATTAGCTCAAGATTATTTAGGTAAACTTATAAGGATATACACTAATATATTACCTGTCTATTGTCTTGAATGTACATTAATATATTACCTGTCTATTGTCTTGAATGTACACTAATATATTACCTGTCTATTGTCTTTAATGTACACTAATATATTACCTGTCTATTGTCTTGAATGTACACTAATATATTACCTGTCTATTGTCTTGAATGTACACTAATATATTACCTGTCTATTGTCTTGAATGTACACTAATATATTACCTGTCTATTGTCTTGAATGTACACTAATATATTACCTGTGTATTGTTTTTAATGTACTCTAATATATTACCTGTCTATTGTCTTGAATGTACACTAATATATTACCTGTCTATTGTCTTGAATGTACACTAATATATTACCTGTCTATTGTCTTGAATGTACATTAATATATTACCTGTCTATTGTCTTGAATGTACACTAATATATTACCTATCTATTGTCTTGAATGTACACTAATATATTACCTGTCTATTGTCTTGAATGTACACTAATATATTATCTGTCTATTGTCTTGAATGTACATTAATATATTACCTGTCTATTGTCTTTAATGTACATTAATATATTACCTGTCTATTGTCTTGAATGTACACTAATATATTACCTGTCTATTGTCTTGAATGTACATTAATATATTACCTGTCTATTGTCTTGAATGTACACTAATATATTACCTATCTTTGTCTTGAATGTACACTAATATATTACCTGTCTATTGTCTTGAATGTACACTAATATATTACCTGTCTATTGTTTTGAATGTACACTAATATATTACCTATCTATTGTCTTGAATGTACACTAATATATTACCTGTCTATTGTCTTGAATGTACACTAATATATTACCTGTCTATTGTCTTGAATGTACACTAATATATTACCTGCCTATTTTCTTGAATGTACACTAATATATTACCTGTCTATTGTCTTGAATGTACACTAATATATTACCTGTCTATTGTCTTGAATATGCACTAATATATTACCTGATTATTGTCTTGAATGTACACTAATATATTACCTGTCTATTGTCTTGAATGTACATTAATATATTACCTGTCTATTGTCTTGAATGTACACTGATATATTACCTATCTATTGTCTTGAATGTACACTAATATATTACCTGTCTATTGTCTTGAATGTACACTAATATATTACCTGTCTATTGTTTTGAATGTACACTAATATATTACCTATCTATTGTCTTGAATGTACACTAATATATTACCTGTCTATTGTCTTGAATTACACTAATATATTACCTATCTATCGTCTTGAATGTACACTAATATATTACCTGCCTATTTTCTTGAATGTACACTAATATATTACCTGTCTATTGTCTTGAATGTACACTAATATATTACCTATCTATTTTCTTGAATGTACACTAATAAATTACCTGTCTATTGTCTTGAATATGCACTAATATATTACCTGTCTATTGTCTTGAATGTACATTAATATATTACCTGTCTATTGTTTTGACCCAGGATCTTTACATCTGGGCGATGACAGTACAGTTCTGTTAAAACAAACAGCGTTTCAGTGGTTACCTCGCTGCTTATGGGGTTCTGTGCCAAAAGGGTTACCAAATACTCTCCCTGGCTGTCAACAAAAAACAAATGAATGAATAACAATAGTCTCTCATAGAGATACATGCTCTAGAAAGGCGAAAATAATTTCTAGACAAGATGAGACCATACAACAATTCCCAGACAGTACACAATAAGATATTTGCTTCTTTTTTTTTAACTGCTGAGTGCTGAAGCCCTTTCTCTTACCATAGTTGATGTGGCAGCTATACTTGATGTACAACTGGCAACATTTTCATTTACAACCAACTACATACTATAACAAATCTATTACTGAAAACTCCATGTTGAAATAGCCAATCTATTTGGAGAGGAATTGAGATAATATTTTCAAACTATGGCTTTTCATTTAGATGTAGCAATGGCCAGACTTTCATGATGGCTGCTTAGGCAGCCATACTGGATATCAGATCTGCTTAGGCAGCCATACTGGATATCAGATCTGCACTTTTTCATTTAAAACATCACATATAACTTTCTGCTGAAGTAGAGTTGAGATAAAAAGATCTTTTCAGATTGCATGGTGGCCATACTGGATGCTATTTAGAGCCAGATAGACACCAAATGATGTATTTTAATGAAAACAATGGTGTTACAACCATCCATTCAGGATGTTTCAAGATGGCTGCCATGGGATCCATATTGGATATTATATTGCCAACATTTTCACATAGGTGGCGCTCTACAGTTTCGTACTTTGCATAGGGTTAGAATTTTAAAGAAAAATAATTTTCTGGGATTTCTTCACTGGTTATACTGGCAATATAATAAAGACTTTGTATATCTTAGGTGTTGGGAGAAGAACTTTCAATTCCCTTTATTTTGATGTATGATTGATGGGTGTACTTTAGGTTCTAGAGTATACAGCTTGGGCTAACATAAGATGTGCTCGTGTAAACAAACTGCTAGCTCCGCATGGTCATTTTCACTCCCTGGACTTCAGAGGTAAATTGTAGAAAAATGGTACGATAACTTTTTTTACTTTTCAGATATTTTGTAATTTGTTCATTGCACTTTCAGAAGCTGCTATTGCCTACTTCAGCACAATTCGTTTTCCCTAGTTTAATAACTGCTAAAGTTAGTGTACTTTTGATTAATTCTGGCTAATTTTTCAAGCACAAGGGAGCATCCATTTTGTTGTACCATGCGCTTAGATCATTTACAATTTCCACAAGTGCAGTATCCAAAGAAATATCAGCCACATTACATCAAAGTAGCATTGAGATATGCCAACATATTCTCCATTGTGCATGTTACAAATGCAAACAACTTCACCTCACATACGTCACTATCTGAAAAGTACATATTAACTGGTGAGCGCCCCCATAAAGAGCATTCAGGTGTATACCCATGGAGTTATATTTATTGCTGTTTGTATTAATATTGGCTCATTTAGTTTAAATTCACTGCAGTTTAGAACTTAAATATCTTTACATTCCGAATTCTGCTTTAATTAAGCGGCTGCAGGTGGGCTTGAGAAGAGTTATGTCCCTTTCTATTGTACACAATACGACATAGACTAGTGGCAATTAGAAACCTCTGTGTGTCATTGTTTTTAAAAATGTTTCATTAATTTCACATTTCTCAAAGAAAGATGCTATCAGTTCTTCTTTGAACTGGTAATAATTTGGATATTTTTCCCTGTTTTTTCATTGTCAAATTAAACTATTAACAAAATTTATTTTTTTGGTATTAAATAATTTTGTATTGACATATAAAAAAAATTCTGTAGTATCATATGGTCATGGTTTATTAAGCTAAGTCAGAAATATTTCAAACTAAATTAACAGTTCAAGATATAATGACATATAAAAGAGCTTTAACTCAACATACATAAGTCTGCAGCAAGTGTCACATTTGGACAGGCTCACATGAACAACATGGTTATGAAATAATTTATGTAACCTTTCGTGGGAAAAGAAAGATTGCTTTGGCTCACCGACTAAGGTTCTATGTTGAAACTATGGTAAATTCACTACCATATCAGTGTGACGTATCACATAGATGCCATACAAAAACATGATCATTTATCACTTGAACCAAATAAGAGAAACTTTGGCTAGAAAATCATGTAAAGCCTATGGTGAATGCCAAGGCAATATGGGCTAGGGGGAGTGGTGTATACTGTGATAGTCAGGTACATTTAATAATTGTTACATGCATTCATTTAAAGGATTTAAAGTGTATGGATGTTCATTGGGTATAAAATTATTTATTGAATTAGCAAACATTGAATTTTGTACAAGTTTTCTGTTGCTTTTTTGTTTGCATTTGATGTAGCATATGTACTTGTACTGAAGACTTGATTTCCTCTCCCTATCTTTTACTGTTCTCTGATCTCATTCTGCTATGAGCTGAAATACTGGATCAGACTGAGTAGAACAATTCCATGAGACTTGGTCAGTGGGAGTGTAAAGTTTCCTGTACCATACTCAGAGCTATGAGGGAATGAATGACATAATGCATCAAAATTTCTGCTCCATACTGATATTTTAGGTGCATTGGTAAAAATGATATTGTGCAAGCTCTCGCACTTATTTGTGTTTAGAAAGTGTGAAATCTTACTTAGCTTGACATCTAAGACAAAATTTCTTAGTAAATATTCAAGCTTTTTAATATAAGAAAGATTTAAATGTTTCCCATATGGCAGAAATTTTGAGTAATAGGATGCTAAATGGGCAAGTCAGTCACTCCAACTTTGGCCTTGTAGCAAGAAAGTGCCAACATCGCATTTAAATTTCCTGTGCCTGGGCCTCACTTTCTATGCCCTTGGCACTTTTCTGGACAGGCAGCCTGTTCTGCTTCCTGCAGATTGCAGTTTGTACATTTAACTGTTAAAAAGGCACACAGTCCTTGAGTTTTGCTTTTTTATACATCGGTGGATTATATCGCTTGCAATTTCCAGCTCAGTCATACATTATGCACAATGTTCCCAATATCCTAGTCAGTTTTGGTATGTTCATAATTACATTTCCATTGATGTTGACAACACGCTGCAACATGTGACCCAACAATTAAGTTTTCTTCATTTCTTTCTTTCTCCAATTCAGGGCAAAGCTTGGGTGCACTTTATTTGGGCCACAGGAAGATAGTGATTCTTCATATACATCAATTCTTGGGCGCTTTATTTGTGGAGATGTAGAACCAGATTGCAACCTGAATAGGTTGGTCACTCTTGGATACTCGTAATCCATAGTCCTATGGTTGACTGTGTTGTATGAACTCTTGTGGACAAATAGCTATTTTCTTAGCTCTTCCTTTAGCCATGTTTTCTAAGATAGTGGCTAATGTGGGTTGATGTAGTATTAGTGACATCATGGTTACCAGTTGTTCCTGGTTGTGATGGATCTTAGACAGTATGTAACATCATAATCAGGCTGGGGCTTGAAATTGTTGGGAAACACACCTACCCCCTTTTTTGGCATACAAGTCTGCATGTTTTGGTTTTATAATTAATTTTACCATATAAAGCAGTCAACATATTTGATTTTCATTGTAATCGATTATGTATGTAATCATCAATCACATTCCTGGTCCATGGAATGGTCTCACCAGGAGTTAATTCCCCTTGAATTTTCATTTCAATTCTTTGACATACAAGCATTAGTGCAGATTCAAATTAGATTACTAGTGCCGGGGAAAAAAGTAATTATTTACAAACAAAATATATATTTATGTCTACTGTTATGAATTTATAGCATCAAGGACTTTTTTTCTTAATCCAATGCTGGACAATTTTTGCACTATTACCTCAACTTTTATGGAATTTTCCTCACTTTTCTCACTTGATTTACATGTATACATGACCCAAGTATAGTTTGCAACTTTGGAAATGATCTAAATACATTATCTGATGTTTGGATTGAAAAATAAAACAAATACTTCATATGCATTTATTCTTGAATGTCTTTCTTTAATGTCAAAATAATAGCATTTCCCAGTGACGTTAAAATACAGTTTTGACGTCATGAAGCTACATTTAAGTTACTTCAGAGGGGTATAGTAAATTAACTATGTGTTTGTAATTTTGGAAGTAAATACCATGTATGATATATCAATATGTTTGAAATTGACAGCAGAATATGACAAGTTTTTCAATAAGTTGAAAACACATCTTTAGTGGTTCTTTAAGGTGGCGCTCTACAGTTTCGTACTTTGCATAGGGTTAGAATTTTAAAGAAAAATAATTTTCTGGGATTTCTTCACTGGTTATACTGGCAATATAATAAAGACTTTGTATATCTTAGGTGTTGGGAGAAGAACTTTCAATTCCCTTTATTTTGATGTATGATTGATGGGTGTACTTTAGGTTCTAGAGTATACAGCTTGGGCTAACATAAGATGTGCTCATGTAAACAAACTGCTAGCTCCGCATGGTCATTTTCACTCCCTGGACTTCAGAGGTAAATTGTAGAAAAATGGTACGATAACTTTTTTTACTTTTCAGATATTTTGTAATTTGTTCATTGCACTTTCAGAAGCTGCTATTGCCTACTTCAGCACAATTCGTTTTCCCTAGTTTAATAACTGCTAAAGTTAGTGTACTTTTGATTAATTCTGGCTAATTTTTCAAGCACAAGGGAGCATCCATTTTGTTGTACCATGCGCTTAGATCATTTACAATTTCCACAAGTGCAGTATCCAAAGAAATATCAGCCACATTACATCAAAGTAGCATTGAGATATGCCAACATATTCTCCATTGTGCATGTTACAAATGCAAACAACTTCACCTCACATACGTCACTATCTGAAAAGTACATATTAACTGGTGAGCGCCCCCATAGCACGAACTAGACATAACAAGAAGTCTTTCTGAGATGAAACCCCACAATGTAATAACCATCCATTCACAAATAGTAGCGACAACAAGATTGTCAAAATGAGTTTAACATGGTAGCAATGCTGGACTCCAGCTTGGCAATATTTTTACCTAGGACAAACTGGGATGAAAGTAAAGTTACCTGTTAATCCTCTAAGTAGTTTAGGAGGAATAACAACATGTGCTAAGAGCAATAAAAAAAACTGTATAATCACATTTAACCTGGCAAAAGAAATGAGGCAAAAATACCTGGTTTCTACCATTCCAGACACCTAACATAACAGACACCTTTTTTTAAAGACCCTGGTTATACATACCTTTTGTAAACATGCTGTACGGTTTTATTTGTAACTGTAATGTTGGGACTGCCATCTCCAAAATTCCACGTAAAATTCAAATCGCTTCCTTGAAACGTATACTCTGTGAACTGGATTGGCTGGTTCACCAGCAGGTTTTTTGTAACTTGGATCTTCAATTTCCTCACATGCGCAATTACATGAATCTCAACAGGAAGTGAAGTGGCATTGCTGATATAATTATGGGCTGTGACTGTGGCTATATACCTTAAATGTGAAAAAAGAAACAAACTCTGAAAATAGCATTCATTGTAATGTCTGATATAATTATGGGCTGTGACTGTGGCTATATACCTTAAACGTGAAAAAAGAAACGTTGTAAGAAACATACTCTGAACAATAGCATTCATCGTAATGTCTGATATAATTATGGGCTGTGACTGTGGCTATATACCTTAAACGTGAAAAAAGAAACGTAAGAAACAAACTCTGAACAATAGCATTCATCGTAATGTCTGATATAATTATGGGCTGTGACTGTGGCTATATACCTTAAACGTGAAAAAAGAAACGTTGTAAGAAACAAACTCTGAACAATAGCATTCATCGTAATGTCTGATATAATTATGGGCTGTGACTGTGGCTATATACCTTAAACGTGAAAAGAGAAACGTTGTAAGAAACAAACTCTGAAAATAGCATTCATCATAATGTCTGATATAATTATGGGCTGTGACTGTGGCTATATACCTTAAACGTGAAAAGAGAAACGTTGTAAGAAACAAACTCTGAAAATAGCATTCATCATAATGTCTGATATAATTATGGGCTGTGACTGTGGCTATATACCTTAAACGTGAAAAGAGAAACGTTGTAAGAAACAAACTCTGAAAATAGCATTCATCGTAATGTCTAATATAATTATGGGCTGTGACTTTGGCTATATACCTTAAACGTGACAAATATATGAGAGAAATGTTGTAAGAAACAAACTCTGAACAATAGCATTCATCATAATGTCTGAAGAAAAAAAATAATGAAATTTTGAATTCTTTTCTTTTTTAACATTTTTGCAGAAGCATTCCCATGGCTGTGGTAACTTTTATTTTTTGACACATCTTCAGTATTTTTTCTAACATACAATTTTTGAAAGATTAAAACAAATAATCTGAAGTAACCACATGTAACTATATTATCCAATGTGCTAGCCCCATCATCCCATAATAATCAGAAACTCACCTATGATGTACATCAACTAACAATCAAAACCACATATCATATCATCTTTGCTATACAATCCAGTAATAATGTAATAATTATTTAAATGTATATGTTTTGGAAAATACTTTAAATAACTGTAAGTAAGTTCTACTAAGAAAATGTGAGCGTCTGCCTCTGATGCATGGGTTCGAATCATGGCCAAGTCATACCAGACAAACAGTTGCCTCACTTGGCACTCGGCATTAAGATGCTACAGTTAGGAATGGTTGAAACTGTATCTGGATAATAGCGTTGGGAATGGTGGGCTTGGTGTCAGGATAATGTGACTGAGCGGGTCATGATGATACATGTCTGTGGTATGATGCCCTAGTGCTAGACATCACTATAAACTGCAATACTGCAGACATGGTAGTGATATGACTGAAAAATTGTTATGTTAAAAATCCAAATCACACATACACACACAATCGCCTATTTCCCTATTGGTAGCCTCAGAGATTTGACTTCTTCTATCTAGTTTCACCTGGAATAACCAAAGAACTAAGCATATTTAAAGAGAGTAAATAATGCTGCATAGCCAGGTGGTGAGAATATATATCATAATTAAAATAACAATGTGGATATAGAGGTGCTAAGTGATAAAGAAATATAGTAATGTCCTCGTACATGAGGAAGATCACAATTGTCAGGTAACTGAAAATACAGATTACACTAAACATTTTTCTCTCTCTCCAAAACCTACAAATAAAAACTGACCTGAATAAATATGGTCAAGAACAGTGATACAACATTGTTGCATCTCTCTGTGTTGCTAATAACAATGAAAGTCATTTTGAGTACTTTTATTTTTTAACTGTAATTGGATTCTTGAGAGCAGAGTGAAAAAATGTACGTTTAATTTGTATGTACAATCAGGCTGTAGAGTAAGTATCACGATTTATATTGCCCTTGTTCAGTATTTATTTATTTTTTGTACAGTCAGTACTACAAACTATTTATTTTACATGTAACTTTTCATATTCTGAAATTATTTATTTGGTCCTTGAAAAATTTTATGAAATACAATAAACAGGTCTGAATTATTTTCAACACTGTTTTAAAGCAATGTTCTAGTCTATGAATTCAAAAGTGCTGGGGAGAAAATATACACGTTGGGAATTAATCTGAATTTGTCAAGTCAAATTCCCTTTCAGAAAAATGCAAAAAAAATCCACACTGATAAACTACAAAATTGTCTCACCTTCCATTCCTCGAAAATACTTTGTATAAAACAGCTTTATATCTGTGTTCCCAATGAGACATTCCAAAATCCCAGGAAAACCCTTTTACATTATCAGTATAATCTGGGAATGGTATAGCCTGAAACAAAGTTCCCTCCCCTGTAGCCAAGACAACCTTTTGAAACTTGATGTCTGCACCTAGAAGAATGAAAGAATCTGGTTAACCACATGGAAATTCTTCATCAAACTTGAGGATGAAAAAAATTGAGAATTTTTTCTTTCATTACCAAAATGTTCATTGGTAAACTGGCTATTTTTATGAATTCCTTCACCTACTACATATAATTCTTATCGACATGGTAATAAAAAGGACTGCAACCATGATTCATATTCAATGTAGATTTTATTGTGGTACTAGCTGATTAGAACATAAAAAGAGCTGGGTCTGGTGTCAGGATACTATATGACTGTGGGACATGCTGATACATGTCTGTGGCATGATGTCCCAGTGCTAGACATCACCACAAACTGCCACAATGCAGACATAGTAGCAATATAACTGAAAAATTGTTACAGCTATGTTAAAACTCCAAATCACACACACACATACACACTTTCTTAGGCTGCCAACTCTGAAACTTTTCTTCAGACCTGTAAAATGTTGCTTCAAAGAAATTTATGGCCACACCTTTTTATTAATATTATTATTCAAAAGTTTTAACATGCCAGAAGGATTGGATATATTTCCATCCATCTATCTTTCTATCTACTGAGATATTCCTTTAATATTATGTGCCCTGACTTCCACACACACACACACAATATATATATATATATATATATATATATATATATATATATATATATATATATATATATATATATATATATATATATATATATTCCTTATCAAATGTTAATAAAAATGACTGCAAGCTAGTGGGCATGATTCATATTTATTGTTCACTTCACGACTCATAATACTGATGAGTAAATTAATTAAACATTAAAATTAAAATTCATTTATTATAAAATTCATATCAAATTTGGAAAAAATACCTCTTGATAATTTTCTACTGATACTGTAGTAGGTATGACACAAAAGCAAGCTATAGTAGGGGAGGTAGCAACCCAATCAAACAATTTTCTCTTCGGCTCAGAACTAGAGTTATCTCCCATTATACAGGTTGAATGGCTTCCAAAAAAGAAAATGAACTTAAGTAACTAGATATTGAAAGCACCTTCTTATTAATAACAAATTTATCCTTTATATAATAGTAGAGGAGCAGACATTAAATTTCAGTTCCTTCAAACCAAAAGAGCATGCATGCATATATATATATATATATATATATATATATATATATATATATATATATATATATATATATATCAATCATCAACTCACACAGAATGGGGTCCAAAACATAAACTGCCTATAATATAAGCAAGGTTGTGAGTTAATGAGGGACCTAAAAAATAAGTGATTTCAATTAAACATCGAGAAAACTGCATGCGCCATATTTGTGATCAAAATTAAATATCATTATTTACGGTGTCCTACGAATGTCATCTGGAAAGAAATAACTTCCTATTAAAAGTTGACAATTTCATAATGCTGATTCAAATTTCCAGGTCCTACCTACTATTTTTGATGATAAAACAAGCGATATATCAAAGTTTGTGTCATTAGTTTTATATAAGGAGGCTTAGGACTTGTCAGGGCGCAAGTTATCGAGGAAGTGGTGTATATGTATATGAATGAAGACTGACTACATTGTTCATTAGTGACTGGGTATAAACTGATACAGACCCAGAAGTAAACTTATCAGGAGAGAAAATTGAATCAAGTTTTAGTTGGTTTTCTACAGACTTAATATTTCATTCTGTATTATGTAACTAACAAACCTTGCGATAAACTGATAACCGTACCCATCTTTTTTCACATCATTTTCATGCGGAAGCCAAAACTTGTGATATGTTTTCATACTGACTGGGTGCGGTCTCATCTGAGATTTTCATGTAACCTACTCTGACCAAGAAATTACAAGGAACAACACAGAAGTAAGGTACATGCAAAATGGTGTCCATCACATGTCCCACCTTGGATAACATGTTCCACGTAAATGATGACAGAACGATTCAGCGCAGCAACCTCATTCTGGGCCGTTAGAAAGACTATCTTTTTCCCCGCAGTCTTATATAGGTGAGTAATGGTTGGTCCTGTCAAAAAGAAATAAATATTAGTTGTCTCAAATCTAGCGCATTTATATAGTTTGTCATTAAAGAAGACAAGTATCACATAGTTAAAGAGGAAGTGCCTGATACTTTGTTAAAGAAGCCGAGAGATATTGCTCATTTCAAACAAAATTTATCAAACATATCTGCATTGTGAAATTGAATGTATTCTTATACATGTGTAAGAAACCATCACCACTACCCTTCACAAAAAAAAAAAAAAAAACCCGAAAGGTTTACATCGCAATAATTATGAGAAAATGGAGTGTCTCAGTTCAAACAAACAGTCTACATTTTTTAAATAAAATAAGATCCCACTTTCAAATGCAGAAATAAGTATTTTGAATGAAAAGCCACATTAAATTCTTGCCAATATGGATTTTGTCCTACGTTATTTTAAGCAACATGTCCAAGGGCAATAAATCAAACTGGAAACAGAGTGGATTGTTGCTATGCACATCTCCATTTACTCTTGTCAACCATCAAGCTATGGTATTGTTCACAAGATTGATGAAGAGAAGGATGAATAAAATGATTCCTATATATCTGGCAGCAATATAACATGTTAAACTGATAGCAATTGATATGGCTCCATCCATACCCTAGTCTTTGTACCAAGCATCTGATATGACACTGTATCAAAACAAACTCTTCTAATAAGAATCTCTTTAAGGGACTGACACTTTACAAGGTGACTACCAGGAATTCAAGAAAAGACCATTTCTTCTTTTTAACTGCAAGTGTAAAAAGCAACTCTGGTTCATTTGGCCAAAATGGACATTAGATTGGCACTATTTTCATTTTGTCAAACTGGACATTAGATTGGCACTATTTTCATTTTGGCAAACTGGACATTAGATTGGCACTATTTTGGCAAACCGGACATTGGATTGGCACTTTTTTCATTTGGCCAAACTGGACATTAGATTGGCACTATTTTCATTTTGGCAAACTGGACATTAGATTGGCACTATTTTCATTTTGGCAAACTGGACATTAGATTGGCACTATTTTGGCAAACCGGACATTGGATTGGCACTATTTTCATTTGGCCAAAATGGACATTAGATTGGCACTATTTTCATTTTGGCAAACTGGACATTGGATTGACACTATTTTCATTTTGGCAAACTGGACATCATTTAATAGGACCAACTAGGTATCATAAAAAGTCTAAAGATGAGGGAGATAACAACATTATGCAACTTTCCATTGAAGAGTAGCAATAACAAGGTTTTAAAGATGTCAGATGTCAGATTTCAGATGTTAGATTTCAGATGTTAGATGTCGGATTTCAGATGTAAGATGTCAGATATTTGATGTCAGATGTCAGATGTTAAATGTCAGATGTCAGATGTTAGATGTCAGATTGGCACCATTTTTATTTAAGATCAATTAAATATCATGTATTTTAATCTAAAATTCATGTTGATACAACCATACATTCTGCAGAAGATGTGATAACAATATTTTAAAGATGTCCAATGTGTGGTAACCATTCTGCTAGTTCAGCACCCTTTTCATTTAAGGACAACCAGACACTGTAAAAGTCTTTTAGTGAAACCCAATGTCTCGATGATTTTCTGTTGAGGTAAAGTTGTGATAACAAGATTATTTATGATGGCTGCCATGGCGAGTAAAATGAATGTCATGTGGGAATCACCTTTATATTATAACCAGTTAGATATTACAATTAACCTTTTATAAAAAATCTCATCCTGATTTGACCAGCCAGGTAGGAGGATTTACAATAACAAGATTTTCACGACAGGTGCTGTGGCAACCATGTAGGGTGTCATTTTCATTGAGGACCAACAAGACATTATAAAAATTCTTTTGGTGAAAACCTAATGTTGATTTGACCATTCATTCAGGAGGAGTAGTAATAACAATTTTTAAGATGGACACATACTGGATGTCTGAGCAGCACCATTTTCATTTAGGACCAACCAGACCATGGGATGAATGTGCATGTAAAGCTTCATAACAATCCTCCATGTTATTTAATAGAAATAACAAAGTTATGTGAACATATGGATTGACAATGGACAATAGATAGGAATAACAGCTATGTGAACATATGGATTGACAATGGACAATAGATAGGAATAACAAAGTTATGTGAACATATGGATTGACTATGGAAAATAGATAGGAATAACAAAGTTATGTGAACATATGGATTGACTATGGAAAATAGATAGGAATAACAAAGTTATGTGAACGTATGGATTGACAATGGACAATAGATAGGAAAAACAAAGTTATGTGAACATATGGATTGACAATGGACAATAGATAGGAATAACAGTTATGTGAACATATGGACTGACAATGGACAATAGATAGGAATAACAAAGTTATGTGAACAAATGGATTGACACTGGACAATAGATAGGAATAACAAAGTCATGTGAACATATGGATTGACACTGGACAATAGATAGTAATAACAAAGTTAAGTGAACATATGGATTGACACTGGACAATAGATAGTAATAACAAAGTTATGTGAACAAATGGATTGACACTGGACAATAGATAGTAATAACAAAGTTATGTGAACAAATGGATTGGCGATGGACATAGATAGGAATAACAAAGTTGTGTGAACATATGGATCGACGATGGACAATAGATAATCCCCTAAACTATTCTAGTCTATTAACAGTAAAGCTAAAACTAGATTTAATATAACTTATAGATTCAAGAACATGGCATTTCAAAAAATTTCTTCACCAATATTTATCTTTGTGGAGATTTTGGACCTGAAAGGTTTTCTTAAAATTAAAAGGTCATTTACAATATTATCTATATATATACTGAAGACTAACAATGCATTTCAGTTGATTACGCACCTGTGTTGACCTCGTCCGACTGATCTCCAAGTTTCCAGGTGAAGGTCATGTTCGTGCCAGCTGTGATATTGGCATGGAAGATTATTTTGTCTCCAAACTTGTTTGCATACTGATTTGCATTAAACCATCGTGCCCCCTGCAGGAACAACATCAATCCCTGTGGTGGAATCTGGACAATGAACTGCATGTATGCTGTCATGTTAGTCAATGGGTTCGAAGCTGTGACACTTATGTTATAAATTTTCTCTGCAAGTAGACAACATAGTAAGAGATTTAAAAGAGATGTACATCTCAGATGGTACACACGCACGCACGCACGCGCGCGCACACACACACACACACACACACACACACACACACACACACACACACACACACACACACACACACACACACACACACACACACACACACACACACACACACACACACACACACACACACACATGTACCTTCTAGGTTCTTGGATTTGTGGCCATATAAGAATTTGAACCGATAACAAACACTCCAAATGTTTGGGACTTCTGACTGTACAGGAAAACTTCAACCAAAATTTTAGCAACCTTAGCAATATATGGATATGAAAAGACAGAGCTACTTGATTATATTGTCCAAGAATGACAGCTATCCCTTGTATGGATATTAAAGGGCAGAGGTCCCTGATTCTACAGTCCAAGAATGGCATCTATCCCTCCATGGATATTAAAGGGCAGAGCTATTTGATTATATTGTCCAAAAATGACAGCTATCCCTCCATGTATATTAAAGGGCAGAGCTCCCTGATTCTATGGTCCAAGACTGAGAGCTATCCCTCCATGGGTCTTGGGACTTGAGATCATGCAGAAAAGACATCTGAAAACTTGATAATACATTGCAAATATTCATGGCTTTACTTTGGGAACAGAAGGACAGTAAAAGCATATTTAGTTAAAAAGTGCTATGCTTACCAATTCTACACTTCAAGTATAACCATAATCCTTCTAAGGGTTTGTGACTTGTGATGATACAGAAAGTCAGACTAACTGAAAAGTGAATCAAGATTTTCAAGTACATGTAACTACAATCTTGTAAAACAGCTATTGATTGTAGAGGTGGGTATTTTAATAGGGTCAGCCTTACTGGGCACAAAAGCATATCTTGTTCACTCCACGCACAGATTCAACTGAGATTCAGAATCTCTTCAGGTAACAGACTAACCAAAGATTACTGATTTTTGGCTAAAAAGGTTGACAAGGGGGAGATAGGAATTCATAATTGTTTTTGAACTAGAGAAAACCAGGTGTCAACAGACAACATATGAATCTAGAATCAGTGGTGTGAGGGTCTGCAAAGAGGAATCACTAAAATGTTACTAGTTTTGGTTAAAGACCATAAAACAAGTGGATTCCATAGCAGTTTAAGAAAACAGGAGGCAAGTTTCTACAGCTCAATCAGCAAGGAAATGTCAGCCATTTAAAGGAGATAATGAACATATTTTACTCTTGTAAAGGAACAAACAGAAATAAGAGATGAAAGTTACTGAAATACAGCAAGGATCAACATGTTTCCTACTGCACAAATCACAGAAGATTCTCCAACTTGCATGGAATATCTTGGAAGTGAATGCTTTCCTGGCCTGAACGAAGTAACTTCTACCTGGACTGAATAACTGACTCTGGATGACAGGTAACCAGAGATTATCCAAGCATGAAGATGGAGGATGTGATGACTCTTGTGGCAGTGGAAGCCCATGTTGTGAAATAAGATCTTTCCTGTGAGGTAGCAACCTCAGTTGATCAAGAGGTCTAGAATATTGCTGAAACATGGTCATTGGGGTCACAGTGGGGCTATGAGATTGATATAAGCAAAGGAGGTTCTGATATTTTGTAGAAGACGAGATAGCACTCAAAATGGAGGGAAGACATATGGATATAAGAAAGAATACCATCTCCAACACTGCACATATATACAGACATTAAACCCACTATTTAACACACCTAGTAATAGTTCACTTACCTGCTTTGTACCTGTGTGTTACCACAGCTTGCATATAGTCCCAACTGTATGGACCCATTGCCCTTCCTGTGGCTTCCTTTACTGTTCCATCTCCAAAGTTAATCAGAAAGTGTACATGGGACCCTTTAGCTCTGAAAAAAATATTTTGTTTGCCAATAAAATGGTAATTCAGGAGATGGCAATGGACCGAGATGCCAACTAATCAACATACTTATAAAGAATCCAAGGATGATGTTTTCAGAATCTGGGCAACCATCCTGAGTGGACAATACATTTTTTTCATTAAAAGTAGCAAACTAAGTTACCATGCTGTTTTATCAACCAATTAGCCTACAACTTTTCTGTCCCAAAACAAAAACCCAAAAATCTGAATTATCTGCATCTTTTTTTCTCTTTGTGTGTAATATATATATATATATATATATATATATATATATATATATATATATATATATATATATATATATATATATATAGCTCTTGCTGAATATTTTTCCCAAAATTAACATTGTAGCATTGGACCCTGAATTATTTGCCTTGTTCCAAATATTGTAGTCTCACATGGACCCTAAATTATTAACCTTGTCCCAAATATTATAGTCTAGCATGGACCCTGAATTATTTGCCTTGTTCTAAATATTGTAGTCTCACATGGACCCTAAATTATTAACCTTGTCCCAAATATTATAGTCTAGCATGGACCCTGAATTATTTGCCTTGTTCCAAATATTGTAGTCTCACATGGACCCTAAATTATTAACATTGTCCCAAATATTATAGTCTAGCATGGACCCTGAATTATTTGCCTTGTTCCAAATATTGTAGTCTCACATGGACCCTAAATTATTAACTTTGTCCCAAATATTATAGTCTAGCATGGACCCTGAATTATTTGCCTTGTTCCATATATTGTAGTCTCACATGGACCCTAAATTATTAACCTTGTCCCAAATATTATAGTCTAGCATGGACCCTGAATTATTTGCCTTGTTCCAAATATTGTAGTCTCACATGGACCCTAAATTATTAACCTTGTCCCAAATATTATAGTCTAGCATGGACCCTGAATTATTTGCCTTGTTCCAAATATTGTAGTCTCACATGGACCCTAAATTATTAACTTTGTCCCAAATATTACAGTCTAGCATGGACCCTGAATTATTTGCCTTGTCCCAAATATTACAGTCCAGCATGGACCCTAAATTATTAACCTTGTCCCAAATATTATAGTCTAGCATGGACCCTGAATTATTTGCCTTGTCCCAAATATTACAGTCCAGAATGGACCCTAAATTATTAACCTTGTCCCAAATATTACAGTCTAGCATGGACCCTGAATTTTTAGCATTGATTACTTTGACTTTACAGATCTCTTGCCATACTTGATGTATTTTCTTTCTCCTAGTCAGTACAGTAAAGGAGTTTTGGACAAGTTCTAATCAAAACTATTTTACACTCGAATTGGGAAATTTGGGATTTGAGCCAAATTTTAGCCCAAAAACAGGTCCTGAAAAATCCCTGCAGGAATCAAAATTATTTGCTTAATTAGATCAGACAAGTGAAAAGGAACTGTAATTTACTTTAATTAAACTTTTAATCAACTCCAACTGTAATTATTTACCTTTATTAAATGTAATTTACCTAAATTACATTTTAATCAACTCCAACTGTAATTATTACCTTTATTAAATGTAATTTACCTCAATTAAACTTTTAATCAACTCCAACTGTAATTATTTACCTTTATTAAATGTAATTTACCTTAATTACATTTTAATCAACTCCAGCTGTAATTTCCTATAATAGTTTTCATGACTGATTTTTTTCCTAATGAAAACTATGACATGTGGTATTCAAAATAAAAGTTTCCAATTATTAAATCATGGGACGGATTTATAGATGCATATGAATACACAACGTGGAATGCAACAAAAATAAGAACAAAAACAAAAGAAATAGCTACTACAGCATAGAGAAATAACTATGTTAACCACTATAAAAAAGCAACTCACGTTACTTTGAATTCCACTTCATCTGTCATCTGATTGGGAGAATCGTTTTTAAGTGGTGCTCCCTTGCTGGAATGCTGGAATGAAACTGACTGGATTTTGTCTACCACCTGGAACTCAAAAGGCAAAGTTGCAATGATGCCAGATCTGTAGTGCTTGTTGGTTACCACAGCACTGACCAGGTAATCTTCTGTCATAATGAAGCTGTGTCGAGCCACACTCATGTTGGATTCACTGGAAGATTGAGATCAATGGGTGAAGATCAAAATCACTTCTGTTGCATTTTCTTAAATGTCCAAATAATAATATATGTGTTAAATTATGTCTTTTTGCTAAGAAAATTGTATCAAATAGAGTGAAATGAAATAAGTACCCGTAACTAAGGCATAATATTCAATTATCTGATGACAAGTCCATGCCTGATGATTGATGATGAGCCAATGTTTGATGACAAGTCTAAGATTGCTGATAAGCCAACCCGAAATTTTTTGCAAGTATTTTGCTCAAGTTAGTTTGTCTTCTAACATATCCACTCCAAATTTCTTACAATTTTATCCAGGACACATCTGTATTTTTATCTAGACCTAAATCCACTCTAAAATTCTAAAAGTTTTGTTCAGGCCCATGGGCATATCATACGACAAATTTGCATTTTCAAGTAAAAAACTGATTTTTGTTTGGAAATCTTGATTGCCACTATTACATACCTACAGACCCAAAAGTCTATACCACTGGTCCAAAACCTTTTTTGTGCCTATGAGCACATTTGAGAGTTTGAGACCACTACTCCTTACAAACAAACTCTGATATGTCTTTGCATATGTAGTGTTAATGTACATTGCAAGCTCATAATCTCAATTAGTGTTAATGTACATTGCAAGCTCATAATCTCAATTAATGTTAATGTACATTGCAAGCTCCTAATCTCAATTAGTGTTAATGTACAGTCATTGCAAGCTCATAATTTCAATTTGTGTTAATGTACATTGCAAGCTCATAATCTCAATTAGTGATAATGTACATTGCAAGCTCCAAATCTCAATTAGTGTTAATGTACATTGCAAGCTCCTAATCTCAATTAGTGTTAATGTACAGTCATTGCAAGCTCATAATTTCAATTTGTGTTAATGTACATTGCAAGCGCATAATCTCAATTAGTGATAATGTACATTGCAAGCTCCTAATCTCAATTAGTGATAATGTACATTGCATGCTCCTAATCTCAATTAGTGATAATGTACATTGCAAGCTCCTAATCTCAATTAGTGATAATGTACATTGCAAGCTCCTAATCTCAATTAGTGATAATGTACATTGCAAGCTCCTAATCTCAATTAGTGATAATGTACATTGCAAGCTCTTAATCTCAATTAGTGATAATGTACATTGCAAGCTCCTAATCTCAATTAGTGATAATGTACATTGCAAGCTCCTAATCTCAATTAGTGATAATGTACATTGCAAGCTCCTAATCTCAATTAGTGATAATGTACATTGCAAGCTCCTAATCTCAATTAGTGATAATGTACATTGCAAGCTCCTAATCTCAATTAGTGATAATGTACATTGCAAGCTCCTAATCTCAATTAGTGATAATGTACATTGCAGCTCATAATCTTAATGTACATTCCTACTCTTAATATAGCCATCATCATTCATTATAACAATTTTAATTACATTAATATAGCCATCATCATTCATTATAACAATTTTAATTACATTAATATAGCCATCATCATTCATTATAACAATTTAATTACATTAATATAGCCATCATCATTCATTATAACAATTTTAATTACATTACACTGGAGACCACTGGTATGCACTAAAGTTCAAAAAAAGAAAACTATTTTTACAAACTACTATACAAGTATGAAAATCTAGTCGCTAAAAATGAGTTCAATCATGTCTATGGTAACTCAACAGTCCACCTCAAGTGTTTGTTGTGAGAGAAAAAAGTGCTAGTAAAATACAGGGCTTGAAAATAGTGTTGATGGGTGGCAAGTCCAGGAACGTATTTCCCTCTGATGGAGCAGGGTCAGACACAAAAAGAGCTCTGAACTGACCAGTTGTTGTGAGGAATATCAAATTCATCAAAAGCATAGTTATGATATTTAATAAATGAAAAAAGTTGTCATTTTTTTAACAATGCAGTATCCTTTCTTTACTGATCTCAATACAATATCCAAACCATTTTCTCACAACAGACATATTAAAATACATGACCATTTGAGTGGAGGCACAAAATATAACAAATTAACTTCCTGTAACCTATTACCCTAAAAATTAGTAACGTATACAAGGCCTTATTATGAAAACAAGATCATCTAATTCTGGCATATTTCCTTTTTCTTTAAAGCTTTCATTCTGTTATGGGATTGTTTTGTTAATTTCAGTCATAACTTCCACAGGATAAGGTTTCATGTATTTATCTGTGCCTATATATATATATATTTCTCAGCCCCCGCCATAATTGAATTCTCATTGTACTGTCGGATAATAATTGGCTGAATGATGACACTAATGACCAACTCTACTTGCATCATTAACCTTTATAGATCAAACACAATGGGCAAAAGTTTTTTTGCATATTTTGTTATATCCCAAAAGGTTACAAAGCCAAGCTCAATGGGCATGGATTTAGCACACATTATAAATTAATCGCTGAGAAAATTTATAAAAGAATCAAAGAGAAAGCTAAAGGTCAGAATATGAGTTACTCTTTATAAAACGCACATGTAACATGCATCCAGTTAAATATTATAGGTTATACCACATGAACCCACCCATACGTAACAATGTGCAAATTATGGCATCAACTAGAAAATATTTCAAACCTATTAGCCTGTGAAAGCTGCAAAAATTAAACTTCATGGATTTGCATGTAAACAGTACTTAACAATAATAGTTAAAAGCAACTGCAAATATCTTGTATTATATTTTACCCAAACCCAACATCACTGGAACTACATTGAGAATTTGAAAGCTTCATTGCCATCTTGAAGCATTATTCCTAACATGATCCTCTGTAAGAGTAATGCCCAACATGTTGATATGTAAACATTATGCCCAACATTATCATGTGAAAGCATAATGCCCAACATGTTTCTGTGTAAACATTATGCCCAACACTACCCTGTGAAAGGATAATGCCCAACATGTTTGTGTAAACATTATATCCAACATTATCCTGTGAAAGCATAATGCCCAACATGTTTCTGTGCAAACATTATGCCCAACATTATCCTGTGAAAGCATAATGCTCAACATGATGTTTTTGTGTAAACATTATGCCCAACATTATCCTGTGAAAGCATAATGCCCAACCTGATGTTTCTGTGTAAACATTATGCCCAACATTATCATGTGAAAGCATAATGCCCAACATGTTTGTGTAAACATTATACCTGACATTATCCTGTGAAAGCATAATGCCCAACTTGTTTCTGTGTAAACATTATGCCCAACATTATCCTGTGAAAGCATAATGCCCAACATGTTTCTGTGTAAACATTATGCCCAAAATGTTTCTGTGTAAACATTATGTCCAAAATGTTTCTATGTAAACATTATGCCCAACATGATCCCATATAAGCATAATGCCAACATGATGTTTATTTGTAAACATTATGCTCAAAACTTTTCTTTGTAAACATTATGACCAATATGATTGATGATCCTGTGTAAGTATTATGCCTAACATGAATTGCAAACTGATGTGGATGGATATTAGGCTAGAGGGTTAACAGAAGGATGTACAGACATAATCACTCTCAATACAACTATAAATTACTCTGAGGTCAATGTAAATTTTAGTATTTATATTGAACAGTTCTATCCACATTAAGAATATTGAAGTCCAAGGTAGGAGTAAGAAATCAATGCATTTTTTTTAAAACAATGAATATATCATTGGAAAATCACCCAACACACATACAACTACTCCTTTTTCTAGGTATACATACACATTTACTTCTGATAAATGAAACTCGTATGTGAAGCTAGTTAGCTGCAAAACAAGCCACACTGGCCTATTTTGTAAAGAAATGAAGCAATTATAACAATACATGTACAATGTTAAACGCTCACAAGGCAAGATGGTTGCTATGGTCATTAACTGGATGGATAATGCTACATACCTGTACCAAATTTCTTGTGTGGTAAAAAAAAAAGAAAATCTTCGGAGTCATGGGTAATATTGGTGGCAATAATAAATGCAGTCCTCACTAGATGGAATGAGGTGAATAAAAAAAACTGATTAATTAACAAACTCATAAATTTTTCTTCTTCTGAACAATTCAACTACATGTATCAAAACTAACACTTACACTCATGTCTCTCTCCCATACACTCTCAATCGATTTCAAAAGTCGATCTTGACTGAGATCAAAAGATATTGTGAAGTATCTGTATGTGCAGGATTTCGATTTTAAGCACAACTTTAAAAACATTTCAGTCATATCTCTGTGATGTCCGCAGTGTGGCAGTTTAGAGTGATGTTTAGCACTGTAGAATCATGTCACAGACTGGAAGCACAATATCTCACCCAGTCACATTATCCAATCTGACCATTCCTAACACTAACCTCTTAATGCTGAGTACATAGCGAGGCAGCTGTAAGTACCATTTTTATAAGTCTTTGGTATGACTCGACCGGGGATCACACCCACAACCTCACACATTGACGGTGGACACACTAACCACTAGGCTACTGGAAAGGTCTATGAAGTATCTGAACAGCTTACAAGTTCACTCACCTTTTAACAATAGGTTTCAACTTATCAGAGAAATTCCAAACAAATGTAAGGTTTCTTCCTGACTCTGCAAATGCTTTCACAATAACTTGGTCCCCTGTTGACACTACACGTGGTGAATCTGTCGTCAACCAAACTCTCTTAATTGGTTCAAAGATTTCCATCTTGGTAATGTAGGAGACATAATTAGAAACATTGACCCGAATATGGAAGGTGTTTGCAGTTGTGTAGATGTGGGGTAATGACACGATGTAGAGTGGGCTGTGGTCTCGAGAGCGGCTCAGCATCAGGTTAGTTTTGTTGCTTTCGGACCACAACTCCGTTGCTTCTCCATCTCCAAAATCAACTGAAATGGAGAAATCTCGATCTCCAAGGACCTTTATATCTATAAATGTTGTCTTGTTGATAAGCCCTCCAATAATGTTGATTTCAATGTCTCTGATACGAGTGTAAGCCATAACTGAAATGTTGGCAGATAATGGTAGCTGTAGGTCATTGTAGGCTGTCACGGAGAGGACATATTTTCCTGGATTTTCCATTACCATCTCAAACTGCAAGAGATTAGGAAAGATTAAAACCATAAAAAAAAAAAGAGTTCCTTGAAAGAACTGATGCTTTGACAAGTTAAAATATTTTCCAACAATTCAAAATACAACCCTTTCTTTCTCTCAAGTGTCAGGTGTTGAAACCATTTCTCATGCTCTTTAACAACAGGATTTTCAAATTAGCTGCTGTGGTATACATAATGGAGATCAGAGTGGCACGATTTTAATTGTGGACAAAAGAAAACATTAAAAGTCTTTTGGTCAAACTTTCACATCATCATGACAAGTTTCCATGGCAGCCATATTTGAAGTACAACTGGCACCATTTTCATTTAGTACTTGGTGAAAACCACATGTACATAAAACCATCAATTTAGGACAAGTAGTGACATGATTTTCAAGATGGCTACCATGGTCGCCATATTGGACCTAACTGGCACCATTTCCATTTAGAACAAGTTGAATATCACAAGAAGTCTTGTAGTCAAAAACTCAATATGGTATGATTGTCCATGTGGTGGAAGTTGCAATAACAAGATTATAACAATGACCACTAGGGTGGTCATACTAGAGATCAGATCATTTTTCATTAACCCTATAAGTGCTGCATTGTTTTGCAGTAAAAGTAAAAACAAAGAATTGTTTCAGGGGAGAAAAGAAGAAAACTGCAGTCTTTAAATTGCATGTATTTCATTAAATATACACTATTGATAGACAAACCCTATATAAAAAATGATGGTGCGTGTCTATACTTTAAGATCAGCATCAAGACACGTGTAGGTTTAACATATTTGCAGGTACAGGTGTAAATATAAATACAGGTAAAATGACAAGTTACAATTGTATTTCATCAGTATTTTTGTTTGTTTTTGATGGAAAAGTTCAAATATATCTACGAAATGTTATATTCTTTAGTATTCCAACCATGCACATGTTATGTCTTTCACAATGTTATATATAAATTGTGAAAATCACAGGTAAAGGCAGGGTGACAGTTTTGCAAAAATCCACTCCATGAATGTCAGAGGTATGTTTAAACCCTCCAGTCAGCAATTAATGTTCATGAAAAACTATCACGTTATTTATTATAATATCATCAAACAGAGGTCCACATCTGGTGATTAAACCTCAGCAACGGCTTTATTTTTGTTCAATCATTGGGCTGATTTTGTGTGAAGAGTCACCTTAATTGTTCTCATTGTCTGACAGGTGTAAATTGCTTGGAATAGGTTGAAATCTATCCCATACTTATTTTTTTTGCTGAAGTATGCGGTTGATATCACATCATCAATAGCTCATTAGGAATCGAGAACAGACATATGTACCAAACCCATAGTTTTAATCGATGCAAAAACGTTTTAGATGCTCAGATAAGACAGGCCGCCATTTCTTCATGCGACTTTTTTCGTTCAAGTCTGCCCCATGAACTCTCTGATCTGCATTACGATTTGTTTGATCTACTATCAGATGCAATAGCTTGTCATCTAAGAAAAAGTCTTCAATAGTCCGTAGGTTCATTATTCACCATCTCGACATTTAATTTTGAATTACCAGTGAATAGGGGTTGACAAGCGCGCCATCTTTTCACGTCAAGCGTGCATGTACATCAGACTCCAGTTCCATGTAAATTACTGGCTCAAAATCATTCATGTGTATTTCCATTACTACCTCGCTTGCTCCAATAATGTCATTTTTCTCAAAATATTCAAAATCACTATTAGCATCACTATCAGAAGCGAATATTTGTTGCAAGAAATCACCTGCGTATTCAGTGTCAGCCATTTTAGCTTTGCACAAGTACCATGTGTTTAGAAGCGAGCATTTGTAAAATTACATAGTTAATAATATAGTAAAGTACTGCAGAATGTATGTTCCGGGCCTTTTTAAACCAATCAAATATAGTTTTACAGGCATTTATGGCAAGATGAAGTTATAGAATGCGATCAGCGTTGCTCACCTCGAGCGCGACTATAGTCGCGACACGCACTACGGGACCAAAAACAACAGCGCGACTATAGTCACGACACGCACTTTAAGGGTTAAAGACCAACTGGACATCATAAAAAGTCTTTTAATGATAACTCCATCCTTATATGACTGACCATCCATTCAGGAGAAGTAGCAATAAGATTTTCAAAATGGCTGCCAGAGTAGCTATATTGGATGTCTGAATAATTTTCATTTAGGTCCTGCTAGACATCATTAAGTCTCTTAGTGAAAACTACATCTTGATAGGACCATCCATTCAGGAGTAATAATAAAAATTATATTTTATGATGGCTGCTATGGCAACCATACTGGATGTCCAAGCAAAACCATTTTCACCTTGGACCAACTAGACCATGAGAAGAATGTTTCTGAAAAAGGTTCATGGCAATTGCCCAAGAAGTTTAGAAGGTGTGGCACTAGCAAATAGACAAATGAACAAAATACCTTCCCATAAGCCCTTCTGGTCTATGAACAGTAAGCTTAAAATGAAAATTATAGCATTAGTACATCAAACCAATCTAATGGCAAATATTAAATTAGTACATCAAACCAGTCTATTGGCATATATTAAATTAGTACATCAAACCAGTCTATTGGCATATATTAAAAAAAGATTTGGGTTTGCTGTCTTCATCTTGTTTTTCTACTGTCCAAATAAAAAATTCATAAGATACAAGCATTTTGTCTTCCTGCTAGAGCACTAGAGGTTTCCTAATTTAAGAACCTTTGAAAGATGAATGCATAGGCCAATCTCTAACTATTAACATTATAAGTCTGAAAAAGAATAACAGGAGTATAAAAAGTGTAAGCTGTATATTGCATACCATAATTACAGGAAACAGTCAGAAAAAATGTGTTTATTTTAGCTACAAAACTGGAAAATCTATTTTGATTAGTACCAGAATACAAACACCATACTGAAAATTCTTTTTAGACAACACTAACTTTAACCAGTCTACATGTCTAGCTTTCTCAGAATGATATTGGAGTCAACTTAAAAAATTCTACAATAAATATAAAAATTTGTTTCATCTGTGTGTTATACTCAATCTGATATTCTTTTTAAACTTCAAAACAGAACTATTGAGGTGTCCTTTACATGATCAGACATATTTTGAAGTTTAAATCTCTTCAAACACTTTTCAGTGATATAACATTCATTTGTCACATTGATAAAGCCTGTTTTACTTACCTCTGGTGTTATTTTTTGCATTTTATCTGGTCTGCTAACAAAATATTTTATCAAATAATAAATTGGTAAGATAAATTTTAAACTGAAGAAACTGATCTGTTTTCTTGGAAATGTGTCATTTGCAGTTGCTATAAATAGAAAATAAGTACATGTAGATCTACAATGGACAACTCTACTCTTCCTACACAGCATTCTTCATTTTGAAAACATTCTCAGAATTTGTATGATATGTGGAGGCTAAAGTGATGATTTGTTTATTTTATTTGTAATGAACCAAAAATGCATAATCATTATATTGAAAAGCATAAAATGTAATAAAATGAAGAAATTAAAACAATATGTAATTAATAGGCCAAAAGTGTAATGGTTGACATGTGAACAGTGTCATTTTTGGAAAATATGCAAAAACTATATCGGAGGCATCAAGCTTATTTTCAATGGCTTTTGAGATATATTTTTATCCACACGGAACATTTTATTCAAGTCTTTTTTTGTGTACAATGCACACATGACTTTTTTAAATTATTTGAAGAATCAAGAGAAAGGTCTTACACATTATGTGATGGCAGGCCTGGGTCTACACTGTTACACAGACCTTACACATTATGTGATGGCAGGCCTGGGTCTACACTGTTACACAGACCTTACACATTATGTGATGGCAGGCCTGGGTCTACACTGTTACACAGACCTTACGCATTATGTGATGGCAGGCCTGGGTCTACACTGTTACACAGACCTTACACATTATGTGATGGCAGGCCTGGGTCTACACTATTACACAGACCTTACACATTATGTGATGGCAGGCCTGGGTCTACACTATTACACAGACCTTACACATTATGTGATGGCAGGCCTGGGTCTACACTATTACACAGACCTTACACATTATGTGATGGCAGGCCTGGGTCTACACTGTTACACAGACCTTACACATTATGTGATGGCAGGCCTGGGTCTACACTGTTACACAGACCTTACACATTATGTGATGGCAGGCCTGGGTCTACACTGTTACACAGACCTTACACATTATGTGATGGCAGGCCTGGGTTTACACTGTTACACAGACCTTACACATTATGTGATGGCAGGCCTGGGTTTACACTGTTACACAGACCTTACACATTATGTGATGGCAGATGGGGGTCTACACTGTTACACAGACCTTACACATTATGTGATGGCAGGCCTGGGTTTACACTGTTACACAGACCTTACACATTATGTGATGGCAGGCCTGGGTTTACACTGTTACACAGACCTTACACATTATGTGATGGCAGACGGGGATCTACACTGTTACACAGATGTGATGGCAGGCCTGGGTTTACACTGTTACACAGACCTTACACATTATGTGATGGCAGGCCTGGGTCTACTCTGTTAGACAGACCTTACACATTATGTGATGGCAGATGGGGGTCTACACTGTTACACAGACTTTACACATTATGTGATAGCAGACGGGGGTCTACAATGTTACACAGATGTGATGGCAGACCTGGGTCTACACTGTTACACAGACCTCACACATTTTGTGATGACAAACATGTGTTTACACTGTTACACAGACCTTACATTATGTGATGGCAGACGAGGATCTTCACTGTTACAAATCACAGACCTTATACATTATGTGATGGCAGACTTGGGTTTATAGTGTTGCAGATCACAGACCTTACACATTATGTGATGGCAGACTTGGGTTTATAGTGTTACAAATCATAGACCTTACACATTATTTGATGGCAGACTTGGGTTTATAGTGTTACAAATCATAGACCTTACACATTATTTGATTGCAGACTTGGGTTTATAGTGTTGCAGATCATAGATCTTACAAATTACGTGATGGCATACTTGGGTTTATAGAGTTGCAGATCACAGACCTTACACATTATGTGATGGCATATGTTTTAGATGGATGTACAGTATGTACCCAGTATTTGGGGATGTGGGGCGGAGATTACATGTATAAACAGATGCATCAACAACCTGATCCTTGATTCCATCACTACAAGACATCATAGCAACCTACTCCTTGATTCCATCACACAAAGACATCATGGCAACCTGATCCTTGATTCCATCACTACAATACATCATAGCAAACTGATCCTCGATTCCATCACTACAAGACATCATAGCAAACTAATCCTCGATTCCATCACTACAAGACATCATAGCAACCTAGATTCCATCACTACAATACATCATAGCAACCTAATCCTTGATTCCATCACTACATCATAGCAACCTGATCCTCGATTCCATCATTACAAGACATCATAGCAACCTGATCCTTGATTCCATCACTACAAGACATCATAGCAACCTGATCACTAATTCCATTACTGCAAGTTGTTGTAGCATAAAATCATGGGTGAAGTTAGTTTCTAAATATGCAACTCATTTGACACAAGTTCAAAGTAACTACTTCCAGTATAATAAAAAAAAATAGCCTATCAAGGGTTTGTCATGAACAATACCTTTTATTGCCTATTCATGCCGAGTGTGTTTCCCAACTTTACCGATAAAATGCTTTACGGTCATTGCTTCGCTGAACATTATTAGTTTTAGGAACCATTGGAACAGGAAAATCAACAGTAAGAACATCCTTGTTGTAATTTCCCTACCTTTGGAGTGGTGGTTTTGAAGTCCTTGATGACATTAGTAAGTGACCAGACATATATCACATGACTTCCAGAGGCAAGCTCAGCAACCCAGGTGTTTCCTGTGACCCTGGAAAATGTTTGAATACTAGCTTATATATTGTGGAGAAAAGTGACTTTTGCTTTATGCTGACAAAATTAATGGCATGCAATATATCATTGAGGTTTTAATGTAAATTTTTTAACTAATACAAAATATTTCTTTCGCATCAACCTTGCAAAGAAATCATCATCATCATTCTTTAAAGCCCATGACCTCTTTCTCAAAACCTCTCTATACAACAGCCAAAGATTTCAACTAACCCATGGACAAAACTGAATAAGGGTCATTCTGTGCCTCATTTCTCAGTGTCCTTATATGATGTACACTGCACATATGAGATGGTCAACATTTACATGACATCAGTTTTGAGTTCACATGTCTGTTGCCATGGCTACTGGGTGTCAACACACTTAAAAAAGACATGAAACATACATCATATTTTAAATTTACTTAGTTACTACTTTTACCATGAAGTATTCACTCAGTTTAAAATTTGCAATATGCATTTTTATTATTTTAGGGGTTATAAAGCTCTATATAAAAAAAAGTTTAATTTCTCAAACTATTCCAATATGGTCCATTACACACACACACACACACACACACACACACACACACACACACACACACACACACAAATTGAATGTCAACTGAAAGCTGTGTCTAAATTTCATTGACAAAAAAGGTGCTCAACCATAAAATATAAAATTGTTCCTATAGATGTCTAGTATTTTTGAATTATTTAAATGACTGTTTAATATTATTGAATGATTTCATTCTAAAAAGAGGCATTAACTGGGGCCTATAAGTTCAGTTCTACACCGAATATATTGATTTGTTACCTTCACTGGAAATAAGTGTTCTTTAAATATTTATGTAATTTTATCCTTATATTTTCATGCTCTTAATGTTATAGATATGTACCCCCCTGCCCACCAAAACAAACAGAACAAAATATTTAATAAAAATTTAGTGAAGGATGGGGGATTCGAACTAGGTATATCAATAAGACACACCAATGCTCTACCTATTGAACTATGAAAGTCAGTTATAATATGTATTTATGTCATGGTGATGACACAATCATGCAAGCAGATTTAAACAAATGCAGACAATTCTTTCTTGTTTGCTTAGTTTATGCAATAGTCTTCAAGAATTAATATTGTTACAATATGAAGAAAGACGAGTTAATAAAATATAATGAAGTATATGCTTTTTACAACTATTATCTGAAAATTGACAGCTTCATTTGTAAGTAAGATAAACAGAAATACACTATGACATGAAGTACAACACACTATGACATGAAGTACAATACACACTATGACATGAAGTACAATACACTATGACATGAAGTACAATACACACTATGACATGAAGTACAATACACTATGACATGAAGAACAACACACTATGACATGAAGTACAACACACTATGACATAAAGTACAATACACACTATGACATGAAGTACAATACACACTATGACATGAAGTACAATACACTATGACATGAAGTACAACACACTATGACATGAAGAACAACACACTATGACATGAAGTACAATACACACTATGACATGAAGTACAATACACACTATGACATGAAGTACAATACACTATGACATGAAGTACAATACACACTATGACCCTATTCTTTACAGCATGCTTTTGTGAAAAATACACAACATGAAAATAAAATTCCAGGTAACATTGAAAAACACAGAGTTCCCAAAATGTCTTACTGATCTATCTGAATAATGGTGGGTCCTGTTAGCTGCAGTCCCGTGACAGGTTCCTCCACCATCAGGTATGACGTCAGCATATCCAGCATGACCTCTGTCTGATCCTCTATAACCACCTCCACCTCTTTCAGTCCACTCTTCACATACTGGTGCTGCCATCTGATAATAAAAACACCAAAATATATACGGAATTTATTGCTCTCATGTACCAGGCTGAAGCCCAAGATGTTTAAAGTTAAATTTCATCGATACATATGTACCAGACTGAAGCCGGAGACATTTCAAGTTAAATTTCATCGATGGATATGTACCAGACTGAAGCCGGAGACATTTCAAGTTAAATTTCATCGATGGATATGTACCAGACTGAAGCCGGAGACATTTCAAGTTAAATTTCATCAATGGATGTGTACCAGACTGAAGCCGGAGACATTTCAAGTTAAATTTCATGCACAGACGCAAAACTTTTTCCTTGGATGAGTACAAGACATTTATTCTCTTGAAATTTCCTCAGTATACCATCAAAAATTTCCACATACATTTTAATTTTTTCTTATCACCGTAATTAGTATATCTCATTTAAAAATAAGTGGATCTCACATCAATGTCTTGGCCTATGTAATGGCAGCTGTAAAATGCCATGTAATAAGTCAACAGAATGTAAAAATTGGATTAAAATTTTGCAGCTCTAAAAAGGGAAAAAAATCTGTTCATGGAAGTCGAAACAAATTTCAGAAAGTCAGACAATTTCAACACATCAACTGTTTGTATTAGTGTCAATTTAGAACAATAACAAATACAACAAAATATGATCTAATAAATCAAACTCCAACTCGCTGCTTTTTTTAAATCAAGCTTGCACCAATTTAAGTCTGAGAAATATCTTTCAGTAAAATTCTATTTCGAAGAAAAAAACTGTTCCAATAGAAGAGCATATTTAGCTCACATTTTTAAAGTTCTATTCATGCAAAATTCAGAAAATTTTAAAACAAGCTGAATAACCCATTATTTTTATTGCAGTGGTTCAGTGCATTTTGTGACCATTAATACTAAAATAATAAGTTTTAAAACTGCATGGATTTTTATATTCCTTACTGTGTGAAATTTGCAAATACCACATCGTCGAGTGTCAGCACTTTATGACAACAGAACAAACCTATTAAACTGAAACCAAAAAATAACTAACTAAATCACAAAAACCTCAGTTGATCAAATTGACATCATGATGGTGAGACGCGTCACTAACCTTGCTGAAACTACCGAATCACCAGATCATATGACTGCAACATGGCTTCACTAATATTACTTGTTTAAATCCAAATGGATAAAGTGAAAAACACTACACATTATTTCTCTACAAAATTCTTCACCAGAAAGAGTCATATAAATAAGGAAATGCGTGTCCCACAAATTCCTTTCACCAAACCGCACATTCTACATGACCTGTAGAGTCATTTATCTCCATCCCTTTGCTGTTGCCTCCAGGAATACAACAAAACCAGACACGACAATAACAACGGCAACTACTAATAGCATTAGAACATGAAAGCAATTAAGAACAATAGCTATAATCCGTCCAGTCAAGACAATGTACAAGAAGATCAGAGGGCACCTGTTACAATATTGCTAATGAGCTACTTAATTACATCCCCTAGGATCGGAAGCATAATGTAGATCATACAAATCGGCACTGTCTACTCTGTCATGTTTGCAGTAAATCAAAGGGTCTTTACTGTAATGAAGAATCACAGTATCATATATACTCTTATAGAATTATATACATCATATATACTCTTATAGAATTATATACATCATATATACCCTTGTTGAATTTATATATCATATATACTCTTATAGAATTATATACATCATATATACTCTTATAGAATTATATACATCATATATACCTTTGTTGAATTTATATATCATATATACTCTTGTTGTATTATATACATCATATATTCCCTTGCAGAATTATATACATCATATATACTCTTATAGAATTATATACATCATATATACTCTTATAGAATTATATACATCATATATACCCTTGTTGAATTTATATATCATATATACTCTTGTTGTATTATATACATCATATATACCCATGTAGAATTATATACATCATATATACCCTTGTTGAATTTATATATCATGTATACTCTTGTAGAATTATATACATCATATATACCCTTGTTGAATTATATACATCATATATACCCTTGTTGAATTATATACATCATATATGCCCTTGTAGAATTATATACATCATATATGCCCTTGTAGAATTATATGCATCATATATACCCTTGTAGAATTATATACATCATATATACCCTTGTAGAATTATATACCGGTACATCATATATGCCCTTGTAGAATTATATACATCAGATATGCCCTTGTAGAATTATATACATCATATATGCCCTTGTAGAATTATATACAGGGTGAACATCATATTATATACCACAGTACAATTCAAATACTTCTGAAAAATAGGCTCTGGTTGATCACCGAACTTCTCAACTCAGCTCAAAACTGAAAATGAACTTGTATAGATTCATAAACAAATTTAGAATTATATTTTGGGTATGATCAAAAATCTATATTCCTGCAGTCAGGTAATTAATCATCTGAATGCAAATAGGAGCAGGAAAACAGGAACAGTGTTAAAAAAACTAAGATAAAATTTATCATCAATTCATAAATGTGATCAGCTCTAGATATGCAAGTGTATTTTGCATATTTTACAATCTCACTATTAAAAAAAACATGAATAAATTTATCTATGCATTAACATTATGCAAAACAATCTATGCATTAACACTATGCAAAGCAATCTATTTTAAGTGCGGTCCATGCTGTATGTTGATGAATTTGATCTAAATAAACTAAGCCATAGGTACAAGTTCCATGTATTCATTAGCAACTAGATAATCAAAGTCTCTATGCACAAGTTTGAGACTCGGCCTGACTTGCTCTGGCACACGAGAGAGCTAGCTGGTGGCTACCCATAGGTTGTGTTTTCTTCCTGGTCTTCTTCTGCCAAACACACTAGCTGCCATGTATAGCCTTGTATGTGCTGAAAAGTGGCATCAGACCACTCAAAACCATCCAAACCAATTCATTATGGTGTACTGTATATTGATTATATGCAAATTTCATTCATTTTTAATTCATTAAATTAATGGGGGATTTACACAATTTTATGTCCTAGAGAAAACTGTCACTGGACAAGTCGACTAGAGAGACGCGCATGTGCATTAGAGCAAACTGCTACTCAGTTTTGGAAATGAAGACAGAAGGAATTATGGCACATCAGTCAGACAAATTGGCAGATGGCATTATAGTATGTTATTATAATGTCAGACAAATAGGCTGATTGCATTACAGCATCTCAGTCAGACAAATAGGCGGGTATCATTCAGTACATTGGTCAGAGTGATATTAGTCAGATATCATTATGACCACTCAATCACAATCAGTCAAAGAAGCAGATGGCATTACAGTATGTCAGTCTGACAAACAAGCAGATGGCATTACAGTACATCAGTCAGACAAATTGGCAGATGGCATTGCAGTACATCAGTCAGACAAATAGGCAGATGGCATTGCAGTACATCAGTCAGACAAATAGGCAGACAGCATTACAGTACATCAGACAAATAAGCAGATGGGATAACATTATATCTGTCAGACAAATAGGCAGATGGCATTACATCAGTCAGACAAGCAGATGGGATAACATTATATCTGTCAGACAAATAGGCAAATGGCATTACATCAGTCAGACAAATAAGCAGATGGGATAACATTATATCTGTCAGACAAAAAGGCAGATGGAATTACATCAGTCAGATAAATAAGCAGATGGGATTACATCTGTCAGACAAGTAGGCAGATGGCATTACATTAGTCAGACAAATAGGCAGATGGGATTACATCAGTCAAGTAGGCAGATGGCATTACATCAGTCAGACAAATAAGCAGATGGGATTACATCTGTCAGACAAGTAGGCAGATGGCATTACATTAGTCAGACAAATAGGCAGATGGCATTATATTAGTCAGACAAATAGGCAGATGGGATTACATGTCAAGTAGGCAGATGGCATTACATCAGTCAGACAAATAAGCAGATGGGATTACATCTGTCAGACAAGTAGGCAGATGGCATTACATTAGTCAGACAAATTGGCAGATGGCATTACATTAGTCAGACAAATAGGCAGATAGCATTACATCAGTCAAGTAGGCAGATGACATTACAGTACATCAATCAGACAAATAGGCAGATGGGATTACATTAGTCAGACGATTAGGCAGATGGGATTACATGTCAAGTAGGCAGATGGCATTACATCAGTCAGACAAATAAGCAGATGGGATTACATCTGTCAGACAAGTAGGCAGATAGCATTACATTAGTCAGACAAATAGGCAGAAGGCATTACATTAGTCAGACAAATAGGCAGATGGCATTACATTAGTCAGACAAATAGGCAGATGGCATTACATTACAACAGTACTGGAAGGTACTCGTGATAGAAATAATTTTAAAAAGATGGAGATAACGATCACGATGTTGTCATAGCAACATTTTGAAGCATTTGATATATTCTGAGACGTACACATGCAAATCATTAAGAAATCTAATAAAATAGTTGAGTTGAGTTATAGTGTTGATCATCTGCAAACAAAATATCCATTATTACAGAATATGCACTTTGAGTTATGGTACATATATCCACAACAATAACAACAAAACAATCCTGTGATATGGAAAATTATGCACATGTAGTCTGCGTGTAGACAGTTTATAAAGAGACAGATCAACAGACAGACAGATAGATAGGAAGCCAGACATATTGACACAGACATACATGTAGACAGATGGATATATAGAAAGACAGACCTATTGACTAACAGACAGACAAACTGACAGACAGTCAGACAGATGGTGGACAGACAGACAGACAGACAGACAGACAGACAGACAGACAGACAGACAGACAGATAGATAGATAGATAGATAGATAGATAGATAGATAGATAGATAGATAGATAGATAGATAGATAGATAGATAGATAGAAAGAAAGATAGACAGGGTCAAGGACAGACAAATAAATTTGATAACAAGTGGGTAGAATTTCCTTTATGAGTTTATATACAGTCCCTCTAGGAAATCAACTGAATCATGTAACAGCTGACATGACCTTTTACTAAACTACAGTAACAATGAGTGAGCCATTAACGTTCTGCAAATAATCTTTATATTCACTTAATGGTATGGGACACGAATTCCTTCATGGTTTTCATTCAGGAAAAACTCTAAACATGTATCTTAAAAAATATACATGGAAACATTAATTTTAACATCAATACAAATACATTAGTATATTAACCATCAAGGTCATTTTTTATCACTTCAATACAAGAGTGATTGATTGATTGATTGATCAATTGATTGATTGACTGACTGGTTAATCAACTTGATTTTGGTTTCTGTAGTATCTCTGGGCATGGGCATTGCGCCAGCCAATTACTCAGTATCAAATAGTTTTTCATGTGATAATGTGCCTGTCAATCAATTATTCAATCAATCAATTCCATATGTCAGAAAAACTCTCTGCAGTATGCACAATTCCCAATGTGGTACATCTGCTGGATTATTTGTAGTGGTAGTACACGATTCACCACTGCTGTTATGTTGTTATAGGGTTTAATGATATTTTTCAGCACAAGATAGGCTATACATAGTGACCAGTATTAATTGTGGAGGAAGATAAACCCTTGAAAGAACCACCGACCCATGAGAAGCTACTGGCAAGCTTTCTCACATACCCACATTGGCCAAATCCAGGACTTGAACCCACACAGAGGTGAGATGGCAGTGATCCATAATGAAGAGCACTTTAGACCACTTGGCCTCTCGGGGGGGGGGGGGGGGGGGGGGGCCGCCCATTCACCACTGTAGTACATCTGCCTAATGATCAGCTGTGATAATCAGCTGGATTATTTGTGATATACATGATCCCCTGTACAGGATTATTTGCACTATGTACTGTTTGTTCCCTGTGTAGTACATCTACAGGATTATTTGCACTATGTACTGTTCCCTGTGTAGTACATCTACAGGATTATTTGCACTATGTACTGTTCCCTGTGTAGTACATCTACAGGGTTATTTGAACTATGCACTGTTCCCTGTGTAGTACATCTACAGGATTATTTGCACTATGTACTGTTCCCTGTGAAGTACATCTACAGGATTATTTGAACTATGCACTGTTCCCTGTGTAGTACATCTACAGGATTATTTGCAGTATACATTGTTTCCTGCATAGTACATCTACAGTATTATTTATTATTTGCAGCATACATAGCTGTGATCAAAAAAGTTGTTACAAAGTTACATTTGACTGAAGATTGATGTTCACAAGTTTTTTTTAATCAGAAGCTCCCTGATCAAATCTGGTCTTTATTTATTTTGTTGTTTGATATATAGAGCTGTTCAATATTTAATAATACAATAACCAGCTTTTACTCTTTAATATACTTATAAAATAATTTATAAGACATTGGGATGACCAATCTTACTGTTTACTTTTTACCAAATTTATTCTGTTGCTTGTTAGAAAAAAATTAAAACATACTGAAGCCACGTCAAGACTGATGCTGAATCAAGGGTAAAATTTAACTGTTGTGATTTAAAAAGAACATTCTGTGTTACCTACATTTTTCTCTTTTATAATAAATTACATGTACAAGATAAATCTGTGGTGCCTATGGATATCCATTATCATCATGCCTGTAAACTTCCAACATTCTTACATTATCAGAAATATGGACTTCTTTGCTCAATGTGATCTGCAAACTACAGTCAATTGTGGTAATTACATGTTCTGCCAAAGTTCAAGTATTTTGCTTTTTAAAAGCCCCATTTATTTTAGGTATTTGGTATACACAATTTATGTACCATATATACTCGTGTATAAGCCCACCCACCCCCTTCTTCAAGACTTATATTTTTTCCCTAAATTGTTCAGCTTATATGAGAGTATATACGGTACTTGATACAGTTGTGTGCAAATCAGATCCAACTGCTAACTGCACAGATCCAAATCTGCCATCATATAATGCATCAGTATGTCTGGATCCATGCAGTCAATAAAACAAACAGCATCATCCCTGGTCTGGCACATAATGCAATAGCAGATCAGGGTCTGTGTTGTTTGCAGTTGCATCTGACATTGTATATATAATCTATTCAGGAATTTACTCAGTATTTGCCATGATTGGTCTGGCTTTCTCGGCTTTAATACCATTTTTCATCACACAACAGACTATACATGGCAGCCAGTATATTTGGTGAAGAACACCAAAAGACCCCTGGAAAACTCGGCGACCCACAGGAAGCTGCTTGGAAACTTTCTTGCATTGATTGAGCCATAAGATGTTTGATGTATGTGTAAAGATACGCACCTAGACAATTTTGGCCACTCAAAGCCCGTTTCAACAATTGTTACTTTTCATAAATGGACATATGATTAAGAATGGTAAGCTAATGATTCACTTTAAAATTCCTGTAAACATGGAGAAAAAAAAAGACATTATCTTATAAATAAATCTGTATAACAACATATGAGGGTAAATAAATGATCTGATATTATTAGTACCATGAGAGGAAAAACATATCATTGATATCTGGTATATTTTGATATCATTGATATCTGGTATATTTTATCCTCTTGAACTTCATGTTTACATTTATCTGGAAGAGTTCACCTTCCTATATATTTGTGGTATATATCGTCACATTTTTCAAACTTTACATTTACATGTACTTGGTACCATATAGTCACTATCGTGCTGAGGTTCCAAATATACTACTATCTATATACATACATACAGGACTCGGGGGGAAAAGCATTTTCCAAGCACTCGCTAGAGTTACTTGTCCATTACACTGTTTATGCCACTATTGTGCTGAAATTCCAAAAAATGCTACTATACACATGCATACATACAGGGCTCAGGAAAATATTTTTCTAAGCACTTGTCCCTGGGACAAGTGACTTACAAGAGTTACTTGTCCCTGTCTTCATAATAGTAAAAAACTACACTGCTTATGCTTTTAAAAAAAGAACCATAGGTACATGTACTTCATGCAAGCTTGGTACTAAAATTTGTCAAAATAATGATAATTTGATGTTACAATAATCAGACCCTCGGAAACACTTAAGGTAAGAGACAAGGTTTATAACTCTAGAAATTGCAGCCCTTGATTTATTGTATTCACATTTACAGTAATATATAATAATAATATATAATAATAATCTCATTAATTTCCTTTTCAACAAGAAAATGCATCCTTAAGTTAGGCATGGACAAAGTTGAGAGAAAGACATCATATATGATTTTCGTCTGGTCAGATAATGTTATGCTTGCCCCAGATCACCAATATTTTCAGACGACAGCTTTATAAACACAATGTCATGCCAAAGTAATGAGGTTAACATATTTATTTAAGCATCTAATTGCTTACAACAAAAATGTCAGTAACTTACATCTGAAAGAAAACTTTGAGCAATCCCAATTTCCACTAACTTTAGTACTAAATGATCCATTTTGCTCAAACCTCAATTCTAGAGAGCTCTGCATGGTGCCATGAAAAGGAGGATTGCTGATTGGCCTAAAGAACTGGAATATTTCTGGGTCATTACCCAAAATAGATTTCAACCAATCAAATTTCATGTCCACATTTTCTGCTTTATAAATAGATTACAAGAGCAAGCACTGTGTAAATGTACTGGGAATCAGTGACAACACTTAAACTACTGGTGTCAAATGTAAATTAGCAACATTTTTTTCTCGTGAAAAGATGACAAGATACGTATCATTTGGTATTGGCAATGTATCAATAAAACAAAGTTGTGAAAATTATGAGGACATCTGTAACATTGAATGACAAAATAAAAATATTTTAACATTCTCTTTTTCTTAATGCCTAAGAGTTGTTACTCACACACATGTATGATAGCTCCTTGAAAGGGAAACTTTGTCCACATTAAAATGACAACTAAATTGTTGAAAACTAAATTAAGAAATCGAAGGCTGGGTGTAAAACTGGCTTATACTTTCTTATAATATTTACCTCTTTTAGAATCATGCTTGCATCTGGTGCCTGTGCACAAATAAAAAAACTTGTTTCTATTATTGTTGTTCTTGTTGTTGTGGATTTAACACCATTTTTCCACACATGATAGACAATTTACATGACAGCTAGTATAACTGGTCGAGGAAAAGCCAAACTAACAACCTACAGGAAGTTAATGGCAAGCTTTCTTACATTTCCTTTACAACATATTCTAGGCGGACTAATATAGGTTTAGGCCTTAGTTATTTGTAGCTGATGCATGCAAGTAATGTTAAAAGTAGAAATGCAATCAGATTAACAAGTAATGTTAAAAGAAGAAATGCAATCAGATTAACAAGTAATGTTAAAAGTAGAAATGCAATCAGATTAACAAGTAATGTTAAAAGTAGAAATGCAATCAGATTAACAAGTAATGTTAAAAGTATAAATGCAATCAGATTTATTCTCAAGGTGCAAATTTGCATCCACCCCCTACCTAGCCATTTTTTCCACTGACAGAATAAGAAGACAAGTTATTTTTAGCCTGACATACAAATTAATCATGACAAGAATAAAAATGAAGGAATCAAAATTGGCAATGTTCTTTTTCAAATAATAAGTTTACATCTGAATGCCATTAGAGTAGATGAAACAGAAAATCTTTGACATACCCAATTACTTCATTAATTGTTATTCAAGCCCACATGGCATGGCACCAACTAACAAAACCAATCCTTCACATCATGTACCACTCAAAAGCTAATGGCTCACTGAATAAAAATCTAAATTTAGAATCAAGGATATCGTTATTTCCTTCTTGTACAATTGCTGATTCAGCAAAACGTGATTTTGTATTACAAGATATTCTTCCTCACTCTAACACTGCATTTAATGAGAGTCATCTGGTGTAACTGTTTCAAACAATGACTTAGCCACAAAAATCCAATGCATGGTAATGACACCATGACAGAAATTAAAGTATTATGACATTTAATTTAACTGGCATTATGACTAAATCCATATCACATGATTCATTTGTACATAGTTTTGACCAGGCCTTGAAATCTGACCACACAGTAAAAGGATATATGACATTAAAATCAACAGTGGGGCAGATCAAGTCTTTTGCTACTGAAGGGAGATAATTTGCTACTGAAGGGAGATAATTTGCTTAAAAATCACCTAAACCTCTCCAGAAAGATGGCAGGTATGTTATAAGTTTGACTGTTCTTGAAGAGGTCAAAAAAAGGAATGCCAACCAATTTCTATGGAAGCCACACCAATGTTAGGAGAGCCACCCAGGACAAAATATAAATATAGGGTATGTGTAAAGAAGTATTCCTTTATATATGAATCAAACATGGTAGAGCTCTATAAAGTTTTCTATTTTAAGTGTTGAAAGGGGAAGCACCTCGGGGCATATCCTTAAGGAATATTCATACTAAAATAGACTTGCTGGATTTTTTGAACAAGTTAAAAACAGCTATGTTGACATGTATGTCATATCCAGGGTTATGCTGACAGATACTGAATGACATACACCAGATGCAGGGTTATGTTGACAGATGCAGGAACATGCATGCCAGATACAAGGTTATGTTGACAGATGCAGGATCATGAGTGCCAAATACATGGTTATGTTGACAGATGTATGATGATGCATGTCAGGTACAAGGGCTATGCTGACAGTACTAAACACCTCATCGTCTGGTGAGCTTAAAAGTGCAATTACTTTCTGATAAAGAGAATTTGGTCTTCTTAATAAATTTGTAGGAACCTAAGAACAGAATAGTTTTCCCCTTTCACTATTTGTACAAAGAAAGAAGAAAAAAAAAACAAATAAGTGTACCAATTTTTTAAATTTAAATATTCATATTCAAATTTGTATGGGTTGATGGGGTATGAAACATTAGAGAATATGAAAATGTGATGACAATACAAAGTTCATGACAGCCAAGGTGATATCGAAATAAGTACCCTGACGTGGAAGAAATTGAAGAACCTTAACCAGGATGGTATATTGTGATGGACCCCGAAGAGAAAGAAACTGTAGAACTAGAGCAGTACCCAAGATGATACATCCAGAATTAACCTGACGAGAAAGAAACTGTAGAACTAGAGCAGTACCCAAGACAATACTTCCAGAATTAACCTGAAGAGAAAGAAACTGTAGAACTAGAGCAGTACCCAAGATGATACATCCAGAATTAACCTGAAGAGAAAGAAACTGTAGAACTAGAGCAGTACCCAAGATGATACATCCAGAATTAACCTGAAGAGAAAGAAACTGTAGAACTAGAGCAGTACCCAAGACAATACTTCCAGAATTAACCTGAAGAGAAAGAAACTGTAGAACTAGAGCAGTACCCAAGATGATACATCCAGAATTAACCTGAAGAGAAAGAAACTGTAGAACTAGAGCAGTACCCAAGACAATACTTCCAGAATTAACCTGAAGAGAAAAACACTGTAGAACTAGAGCAGTACCCAAGACGATACATCCAGAATTAACCTGAAGAGAAAGAAACTGTAGAACTAGAGCAGTACCCAAGACAATACTTCCAGAATTAACCTGACGAGAAAGAAACTGTAGAACTAGAGCAGTACCCAAGACAATACTTCCAGAATTAACCTGAAGAGAAAGAAACTGTAGAACTAGAGCAGTACCCAAGACAATACTTCCAGAATTAACCTGAAGAGAAAAACACTGTAGAACTAGAGCAGTACCCAAGATGATACATCCAGAATGAACCTGAAGAGAAAGAAACTGTAGAACTAGAGCAGTACCCAAGATGATACATCCAGAATTAACCTGAAGAGAAAGAAACTGTAGAACTAGAGCAGTACCCAAGACAATACATCCAGAATTAACCTGAAGAGAAAGAAACTGTAGAACTAGAGCAGTACCCAAGACAATACTTCCAGAATTAACCTGAAGAGAAAGAAACTGTAGAACTAGAGCAGTACCCAAGACAATACTTCCAGAATTAACCTGAAGAGAAAAACACTGTAGAACTAGAGCAGTACCCAAGACAATACATCCAGAATGAACCTGAAGAGAAAGAAACTAGCTTCAGAAATCTAACCCAGGTCAACATAGGTGCAAATTGAATGTTTAACTCCATGCCATATAGCCTTGACCCCAAGCGACTATAAAGTTTTCATATTCATCTTTAATCAGATAATGGCCCATTTTTCTCCAGAAAGAAAAGATCAATTTTCAAACTCTTATTGTAAATTTTTCAATCAATATTCAAAGTAAATGGCTTTATAAAGTTTATATTCAATATTTTTACAGATTTTTATTTCACAAACAAACATCAGAATCAAACATGAGCTGGTAAATTTTCAAATGCTGAACAATGTGTGTGTGCGTGTGTGTGTGTTTTCCTGCAAGGCATAGGATAGTTCAACAAATTTTAAAGCCACACCCTATAATGTAAATATGCAGATAACCAACTCACAGGATGAATCCAGGATATACTTTGTACATACACTGATAATCCTCCAAATAGTTAAAAAGATACATGACCAATTAGAAATCATAAGAAGTCACTAACAGAATTTTCAAGGTAGCCACTGTGATAGCCATGTTGGACATGAAAGTAGCACAATTTCATTTAGGACCAATAAGATGTAACAAGATATCATAAACTACTACTGTAAAGCTGGAAAATGTTAATTAAAAGTTTGTAAAATAGGTGTAGACTTTATTTACCACTAGTTCCTATGCAGCTCAATGGCTTGTTGGCACATAAAAACAAAACTTGTTTCAGACATGAATGCAATATAGATCATACCAAGAATACTGGACAGAAGGAAAGAACATATTCCTTTTTTAACCGTGTCCATTATTACATATCCTTGGTCAGAGATGTGCTGTTAGCCAATCAGAAATCAGTCAGAGATGCATTGCTAGCCAATCAGAAATCAGCTTTCTGAGCTAAGCCTGAATTAAGAAAACATATTCATGCTGCCAATCAGAAATCAGCTTTCTGAGCTAAGCCTGAATTAAGAAAACATATTCATGCTGCATATATACTGCATTTTTCCATTCATTCCCACAAGGTTTTATGCCTCTGACATTGTGGGAGGAAATACATGACAAAAGGCTACATGTGCCATGGCCTATCTCACACTGACAACTTTAATGTTCACCGTCTTTCTTTTAAAAGCTTTAAATTAATGATGGAGGGCATTACAAACATACTGAATTAAAGCTGCTAAAATACTAAGGAAAGATACATAAATTCAATAGAATATCTTATATTATATAAAGTTAATAAAAGTAATTTAAACCTATTTATTGCATGCCTTGAAGTATGTGATAAACTCCATGCCTTGAAGTATGTGATAAACTCCATATTCCATTAATGGTTACATCAGTTTTTGGAAGAGTAAGGTAGTCATTACATCAAGCGTTGATTATCTCATTTCCTGCCATCTTATCCTCTCAAATTTCCTGGACTGTTTTTTTTCTTCCTTTTTTAAGTACACCTAATTAGGCACCATAAACCACAAATTTACTGAAATGTCACTGCACTCACCTAACACCACTCTTCCACTTATTTACTGAAATGTCACTGTATTCACCTAACATTTAATTCCACTCCTCCACTTATTTATTAAAATGTCAGGAGAATTCACCAAACTTTCTAAATTGCACTCCTTCCATGTTAGAGTGCATTGCCATCTATCTGTATGTGCTTCCTATGATGAAAGACAAAACTGCAAATAAGGCGGTTTCTTACTAAGATAATGCACAACTACCATTAGATTTTTTTTTAAAAATCTTATATTTTTCTCATTCTAACTACTTGGTCCCACCCACAAATATTATCATTAATATTAATAACACAGTATAATGTTATCATTTATTAATACATAGAGTAAAAAATATTTAGACATATGGATATTAAAAAGGATTTTTTTAAAAACCTCTTATATTTCTAATTCTAACTACTTGGTCCCACCCACAAATATTATCATTAATATTAATAACACAGTATAATGTTATCATTTATTAATACATAGAGTAAAAAATAATTAGACGTATGGATATTAAAAGGGATTTTTTTTAAAAACCTCTTATATTTCTAATTCTAACTACTTGGTCCCACCCACAAATATTATCATTAATATTAATAATATAGTATAATGTTACCATTTATTAATACATAAAGTAAAAACTATTTTTAAAAAACTATCTAACAAACTTCAAATGGCTTGGTATCAACTCTGAATTGGTTTATTTTCAAGAGTATCATTTTATCTTTGTGAAAATAATTTTGATTTGAGTTCTTAAATGCAAGGACTGGGGAACGAGTCCTATTCCCTATGGGGAAAAGTATCATTTGCTGGGTCTTTAAGTTTGTAGGGACTTAAATGCATGGACTGGGGAAGGAGTCCTATGTTTTTATAACATTGCAGTGTGAAGAAACAACAACATCTTTGAAGAATATGAAATTCACGATATTCAGTAAACATTGTATATAAGAGAGTAGATTTATGTGACTTGTACCAATAAAATCAACATTGTAAAAATTCAAGTTTAAAAAAATAAATTAAGCTGAAAAAGTTAACATGTAGTAACTACAATTCTCTTAAGAATGTTTTTAAAAGGGCAAGTAAGAGTTTTTTTAGAGCATACATGTGTATTTCACAAGATATATGTGTATTTTCTTAGAGCATATGTGTGTATTTTCTTAGAGCATACATGTGTATTTTCTTAGAGCATACAAGTATATTTTCTTAGAGCATACATGTGTATTTTCTTAGAGTATACATGTGTATTTTCTTAGAGTATACATGTGTATTTTCTTAGAGCATACAAGTATATTTTCTTAGAGCATACATGTGTATTTTCTTAGAGTATACATGTGTATTTTCTTAGAGCATACAAGTATATTTTCTTAGAGCATACATGTGTATTTTCTTAGAGCATACATGTGTATTTTCTTAGAGCATACATGTGTATTTTCTTAGAGCATATGTGTGTATTTTCTTAGAGCATACATGTGTATTTTCTTAGAGCATACATGTGTATTTTCTAAGAGCATACATGTGTATTTTCTTAGAGCATACATGTGTATTTTCTTAGAGCATACATGTGTATTTTACAAGATATATGTGTATTTTCTTAGAGCATACACGTGTATTTCACAAGATATATGTGTATTTTCTTAGAGCATACATGTGTATTTTCTTAGAGCATACATGTGTATTTTACAAGATATATGTGTATTTTCTTAGAGCATACATGTGTATTTAACAAGATATATGTGTATTTTCTTAGAGCATACATGTGTATTTCACAAGATATATGTGTATTTTCTTAGAGCATACATGTGTATTTTCTTAGAGCATACATGTGTATTTTACAAGATATATGTGTATTTTCTTAGAGCATACATGTGTATTTTTTTAGAGCATACATGTGTATTTAACAAGATATATGTGTATTTTCTTAGAGCATATGTGTGTATTTTCTTAGAGCATACATGTGTATTTTCTTAGAGCATACATGTGTATTTTCTTAGAGCATACATGTGTATTTTACAAGATATATGTGTATTTTCTTAGAGCATATGTGTGTATTTTCTTAGAGCATACATGTGTATTTTCTTAGAGCATACATGTGTATTTCACAAGATATATGTGTATTTTCTTAGAGCATACATGTGTATTTTCTTAGAGCATACATGTGTATTTAACAAGATATATGTGTATTTTCTTAGAGCATATGTGTGTATTTTCTTAGAGCATACATGTGTATTTTCTTAGAGCATACATGTGTATTTTCTTAGAGCATACATGTGTATTTTACAAGATATATGTGTATTTTCTTAGAGCATACATGTGTATTTTCTTAGAGCATACATGTGTATTTCACAAGATATATGTGTATTTTCTTAGAGCATACATGTGTATTTCACAAGATATATGTGTATTTTCTTAGAGCATATATGTGCATTTTCTTAGAGCATACATGTGTATTTTCTAAGAGCATACATGTGTATTTTCTAAGAGCATATATGTGTATTTTCTAAGAGCATACATGTGTATTTTCTTAGAGCATACATGTGTATTTTCTAAGAGTATACATGTGTATTTTCTAAGAGTATACATGTGTATTTTCTAAGAGCATACATGTGTATTTTCTAAGAGCATACATGTGTATTTTCTAAGAGCATATATGTGTATTTTCTAAGAGCATACATGTGTATTTTCTTAGAGCATACATGTGTATTTTCTAAGAGCATACATGTGTATTTTCTTAGAGCATACATGTGTATTTTCTTAGAGCATACATGTGTATTTTACAAGATATATGTGTTTTTCTTAGAGCATACACATGTATTTCACAAGATATATGTGTATTTTCTTAGAGCATACATGTGTATTTTCTTAGAGCATACATGTGTATTTTATAAGATATATGTGTATTTTCTTAGAGCATACATGTGTATTTAACAAGATATATGTGTATTTTCTTAGAGCATATGTGTGTATTTTCTTAGAGCATACATGTGTATTTTCTTAGAGCATACATGTGTATTTTCTTAGAGCATACATGTGTATTTTACAAGATATATGTGTATTTTCTTAGAGCATATGTGTGTATTTTTTTAGAGCATACATGTGTATTTAACAAGATATATGTGTATTTTCTTAGAGCATATGTGTGTATTTTCTTAGAGCATACATGTGTATTTTCTTAGAGCATACATGTGTATTTTCTTAGAGCATACATGTGTATTTTACAAGATATATGTGCATTTTCTTAGAGCATATGTGTGTATTTTCTTAGAGCATACATGTGTATTTTCTTAGAGCATACATGTGTATTTCACAAGATATATGTGTATTTTCTTAGAGCATACATGTGTATTTTCTTAGAGCATACATGTGTATTTAACAAGATATATGTGTATTTTCTTAGAGCATATGTGTGTATTTTCTTAGAGCATACATGTGTATTTTCTTAGAGCATACATGTGTATTTTCTTAGAGCATACATGTGTATTTTACAAGATATATGTGTATTTTCTTAGAGCATACATGTGTATTTTCTTAGAGCATACATGTGTATTTCACAAGATATATGTGTATTTTCTTAGAGCATACATGTGTATTTCACAAGATATATGTGTATTTTCTTAGAGCATATATGTGCATTTTCTTAGAGCATACATGTGTATTTTCTAAGAGCATACATGTGTATTTTCTAAGAGCATATATGTGTATTTTCTAAGAGCATACATGTGTATTTTCTTAGAGCATACATGTGTATTTTCTAAGAGTATACATGTGTATTTTCTAAGAGTATACATGTGTATTTTCTAAGAGCATACATGTGTATTTTCTAAGAGCATACATGTGTATTTTCTAAGAGCATATATGTGTATTTTCTAAGAGCATACATGTGTATTTTCTTAGAGCATACATGTGTATTTTCTAAGAGTATACATGTGTATTTTCTAAGAGTATACATGTGTATTTCTAAGAGCATACATGTGTATTTTCTAAGAGCATACATGTGTATTTTCTTAGAGCATACATGTATATTTTCTTAGAGCATATGTGTGTATTTTCTTGGAGCATATATGTGTATTTTCTTAGAGTATACATGTGTATTTTCTTAGAGCATACATGTGTATTTTCTTAGAGCATACATGTATATTTTCTTAGAGCATACATATATATTTTCTTAGAGCATATGTGTGTATTTTCTTAGAGCATATATGTGTATTTTCTTAGAGCATATATGTGTATTTCATAAGAGGATATACAGCAAAACCTGTCTTGAAAGACCACTGTTATGTGAGACCACCTGTCTAGAGAGACCATATTCTCAAAAAACAAATTTAATGATTATATAGTGTTATGACCTGTCATGAGAGACCACCTGTCTTGAGAGACTATAATTTTATGGCTGAAGAGGTGGTCTTTCAAGGCAAGTTCTACTGTATGTGTATTTTCTTAGTGCATATATGTGTATTTCATAAGAGGATATATATGTATTTTCTAAGAGTATATGTGTGTGTGTGTGTGTGTGTGTATATAAATTTCATAAGAGGATATATGTGTATTTTCTAAGAGTATATATGTGTATTTTCTAAGAGCATATATGTGCATTTCATAAGAGGATATACGTGTTATTTCACAAGAGGATTTATGTGTATTACATAAGAGGATATATGTGTATTACATAAGAGGATATATGTGTATTTCATAAGAGGATATATGTGTTATTTCATAAGAGGATATATGTGTATTTCATAAGAGGATATATGTGTATTTCATAAGAGGATATATGTGTATTACGTAAGAGGATATATGTGTATTTCGTAAGAGGATATATGTGTATTTCATAGGATATATGTGTATTACATAAGAGGATATATGTGTATTTCATAAGAAGATATATGTGTATTACATAAGAGGATATATGTGTATATATGTGTATTACATAAGAGGATATATGTGTATTTCATAAGAAGATATATGTGTATTATGTAAGAGGATATATGTGTATTTCATAAGAGGATATATGTGTATTTCATAGGATATATGTGTATTACATAAGAGGATATATGTGTATTTCATAGGATATACGTGTATTACATAAGAGGATATATGTGTATTTCATAAGAGGATATATGTGTATTTCATAAGAGGATATATGTGTATTACATAAGAGGATATATGTGTATTTCATAGGATATATGTGTATTACATAAGAGGATATATGTGTATTTCATAAGAGGATATATGTGTATTTCATAAGAGGATATATGTGTATTATAAGAGGATATATGTGTATTACATAAGAGGATATATGTGTATTTCATAAGAGGATATATGTGTATTACATAAGAGGATATATGTGTATTACATAAGAGGATATATGTGTATTTCATAAGAAGATATATGTGTATTATGTAAGAGGATATATGTGTATATATGTGTATTACATAAGAGGATATATGTGTATTTCATAAGAAGATATATGTGTATTACGTAAGAGGATATATGTGTATTTCGTAAGAGGATATATGTGTATTTCATAGGATATATGTGTATTTCATAAGAGGATATATGTGTATTTCATAAGAGGATATATGTGTATTACATAAGAGGATATATGTGTATTTCATAGGATATATGTGTATTACATAAGAGGATATATGTGTATTACATAAGAGGATATATGTGTATTTCATAGGATATATGTGTATTACATAAGAGGATATATGTGTATTACATAAGAGGATATATGTGTATTTCATAAGAGGATATATGGGTATTTCATAAGAGGATATATGTGTATTTCATAAGAGGATATATGTGTATTACATAAGAAGATATATGTGTATTACATAAGAGGATATATGTGTATTACATAAGAGGATATATGTGTATTTCATAGGATATATGTGTATTACATAAGAGGATATATGTGTATTTCATAAGAGGATGTATGTGTATTTCATAAGAGGATATATGTGTATTTCATAAGAAGATATATGTGTATTACGTAAGAGGATATATGTGTATATATGTGTATTACATAAGAGGATATATGTGTATTTCATAAGAAGATATGTGTATTACGTAAGTGGATATATGCATATTTCGTAAGAAGATATATGTGTATTACATAAGAGGATATATGTGTATTTCATAGGATATATGTGTATTACATAAGAAGATATATGTGTATTACATAAGAGGATATATGTGTATTACATAAGAAGATATATGTGTATTACATAAGAGGATATATGTGTATTACATAAGATATATGTGTATTACATAAGAGGATATATGTGTATTACATAAGAGGATATATGTGTATTACATAAGAGGATATATGTGTATTTCATAAGAGGATATATGTGTATTTCATAAGAGGATATATGTGTATTTCATAAGAAGATATATGTGTATTACATAAGAGGATATATGTGTATTACATAAGAGGATATATGTGTATTTCATAAGAGGATATATATGTATTACATAAAAATAATAATAAGGACTTTGCATAGTGCCTAATCTCTAGAAGCATTTGACAACATTAGAAAACACCTATAACATAAAAATAACATTAAAAAAAAGATAAAAAAAACACAAATAAGAGCATGTAAGCACATTTCATAGAAGTATGTATGGTATTTCATAAGAACATGCATGTGTATTTTCATAAGAGCTTGTATGGGTATTTTCATAAGAGCATGCATGTGTATTTTCATAAGAGTATGCATGTGTATTTCATAAGAGCATGCATGTGTATTTCATAAGAGCTTGTATGGGTATTTTCATAATAGTATGCATGTGTATTTTCATAAGAGTATGTATGGTATTTCATAAGAGCATGTATGTGTATTTTCATAAGAGCTTGTATGTGTATTTCATAAGAGCATGCATGTGCATTTCATAAGATCTTGTATGGGTATTTCATAAGAACATGCATGTGTATTTCATAAGAGCTTGTATGTGTATTTCATAAGAGTATGCATGTGTATTTCATAAGAGCTTGTATGGGTATTTTCATAAGAGTATGTATGGTATTTCATAAGAGTATGTATGGTATTTCATAAGAGCATGCATGTGTATTTCATAAGAGCATGTATGTGTATTTTCATAAGAGCTTGTATGGGTATTTTCATAAGAGCATGCATGTGTATTTTCATAAGAGCTTGTATGGGTATTTCATATACAATTATAAAACTCCAGTACAAGATGAGTGTGACCAACTAAATTTGTACATTCATTAGAAACTCTAAGGAAAATGTTAACCTACACCCAAAACCAAAAAAGTAATTACTAAATTTAAACTATGCACCTACCTTGTAATTCCTTTAACAAACTCCTCTATCTTCCCATCTCCAAAATTGACGGTATACTTGCTGAAGCCAGGAAAACGGTCCTGCAGCAGGGAAAAAATGGAGAACCAGTGCAAAGTACAGGTTTTCAAAGAAAATGCAAACAGATCAATAGTAAGCAGATGTGTGAGATTGGTTCTCCCTGCTGAAGAAAACAGTTTAAACAAACTGTGATTTAAGAGGGAAGATAAATATCACCAGGAATTTATTTGTATGAACAGTAACTAAACATAATGGGATTTATTTTGATAACTTCACTCAGCATAAAGCTATGCCTCATGTGGAGAAAAAAAAAAACTTATTGTTTCATTATTCATACAGTTAAATGGTTTGTCTAGACAGGAAACTGTTTCACCCGGTTTTACCTTAAGTAAACTGACTTATCAATAATAACTCTAAGGGGTTTTGTGTTTTCCATGTCAAATTACATTCAACTACCACATTATTTTTTTTAAATGGTAAAATTTTATAAGTTTGTATAGTAAAATCAAACTGTTAACATTAAGGTAATACTACACAGTTTACTAGTAAAATCAAATTTTCACATTATGGTAATCTACACAGTTTGCATAGTAAAATCAAACTGTCACATTAACACATTAACCCCTAGCGCCGGGTTTACGGGGCATGAGGTAGTAGCCTACTTCCAAGGTCTGTAGCGTCAAGGCCATGCATGATACACTAAAGTGGGTGGTATTATAGAAAGGTAGACAGATTTAGCCAAGTGTTAACACCATATCTGATATTCTTCAGCAATATCAACATTTTCAAATTAGCTGCTGTGGTACAAATATTGGATGTCAGATTGTCATTATTTTCATTCTGGGCAAAGCAGACATCATTAGAAGTATTTTTGTGTGTGAAAACCCCATGCCTTAAAGATAATCTATTTAAAAGGAACAGTGACAACATAAATTTTAGGACAGTCATCATGGCAGACAAGTTGGATGTTCCAATGGCAACATTTTAATTGGGATTAACTAGGTACATGTATTTTAATTAAATTATTGCTAAAAGCCACATGTTAATAGATCAATTTGGACAGGAGTACAGATACAATATTTTCAAGATATTCTCTTCAAAAGTACCAATGACAAGCTATTCAAGATGGCTGATGTGCAAGCTATACTGGATATTCACGAAAATTTTCATTTACCACCAACTGGGCATCATTAGCCTTCTGGTGAAACCCCCACATCAATTTGACTTTCCATTTTAAGATATGTGATTTTATTTTTTAAATTTGCATAATTTTTTTTGTACTACATTTCTATCACTAATATCTATACTGTCTAGCAAGGAAAATTACCTGTTCTTGAACTTCCAAGGTGAAGGTCACTGTATGGAAGGTCATCACCGTGGTATCATGAAAAAACAGCAGCCTGACCTCAGATTTGTCCTTGATATTGACTAATGACTGCTTTGATATATTCATCACTGTTTAGAAAAACAAAAACATAATAAAAACAGTCAAGAATAGAGGTTAGCAAACAATGATCCAATAAAATACAGGAAAAAATGCTGCCACGATTAATGAATGTTCTTGGAGATGAAGTAAACAAAGCCCATATGCATGCCAAACCTAAATGGTGTACAGGCATTATGCCAAGAAGTGGAACCATTTTAACATGGGCTATCCGTGGAAACTTGTGAGCTTAGTATTGCTGGCTAAGCTCCGGAACACATATTAATCTAATCGATTTTAAAGTTAATACATATTAGACTGAACACATATTAATCTAATCGATTTTAAAGTTAATACATATTAGACTGAACACATATTAATCTAATTGATTTTAAAGTTAATACATATTAGACTGAACACATATTAATCTAATCGATTTTAAAGTTAATACATATTAGACTGAACACATTAATTTAATTGATTTTAAAGTTAATACATATTAGACTGAACACATATTAATCTAATTGATTTTAAAGTTAATACATATTAGACTGAACACATATTAATCTAATCGATTTTAATGTTAATACATATTAGACTGAACACATATTAATCTAATCGATTTTAAAGTTAATACATATTAGACTGAACACATTAATTTAATTGATTTTAAAGTTAATACATATTAGACTGAACACATATTAATCTAATTGATTTTAAAGTTAATACATATTAAACTGAACACATATTAATCTAATCGATTTTAAAGTTAATACATATTAGACTGAACACATATTAATCTAATCGATTTTAAAGTTAATACATATTAGACTGAACACATTAATTTAATTGATTTTAAAGTTAATACATATTAGACTGAACACATATTAATCTAATCGATTTTAAAGTTAATACATATCAGATTAAACACATATTAATCTAATCGATTTTAAAGTTAATACATATTAGACTGAACACATATTAATCTAATCGATTTTAAAGTTAATACATATTAGACTGAACACATATTAATCTAATTGATTTTAAAGTTAATACATATTAGACTGAACACATATTAATCTAATTGATTTTAAAGTTAATACATATTAGACTGAACACATTAATCTAATCGATTTTAAAGTTAATACATATCAGACTGAACACATATTAATTTAATTGATTTTAAAGTTAATACATATTACACTGTAAAAAGACAACTTAAATCATTGAGAATTTCAAATGGTCCAGAAAACATATTCATCTAATGGATTTTAAAATTAATACATATTAGACTGTAAAAAAAATTGAAAAAGTCATACAGGATCTCAAATGGGTAATGATTTAATGCTGAATTTATTAAACGAGTTGTGTAAGGTTCAGCTTTTGTAAGCCTTGTCAAGTGAAAGCTGGACATTATTCAATGAGTCTCATAAATTTAATATTAAATCATTACTCATTTGAAATTCTTTTTATCACAGTTTTTATTTCAGAAGAAATTATTGATAAAAAAGAAGAATAAATAATTTTGTTCATTCTGAAAGACGATGCAACTTTTATTTGATGCGCAAAAAAATATAGTCCCAAACAAAGTTGAACTAGTAAAAGTTGATTTTACTTTTTTTTACAAACAATAAATCAAAGAAAAAGCTTTCATCCAAATGAACAAAACATTTGATAATGACAAAATAATTTTTCAAAACTTAATGATCAATGAATGTGATGTGATGCTACATTGTTTGACATGTCAACACATTAACCCTTTGAGGTTTTTGCTGTTTTCACATGAAATGCAAGTAGGAAACACATTTTGAGTCTATTTCTCAATACATCCTAATACATTGACTTCCAAGCAATTTTCCATTAGTCCAATTCCTAGTTGTGCTAAAAAAAATGTTTTCCAATGGTCAGTTTGTGCAAGCATGAGCAGAAGGTGAAAAGCTGGAGTTATTTCCTTCTGTTTTCTTTTTTCGTTTGCTTAACGGATACATAATTTTCGTATGGAGAAGACTCTTTCTTAAAAAAATGTCTACCTTATACTACTTTTTGCACAGGTTCATCTGTCTCTGTGCACTTCAGACTGGTTGGCCTGCAATCTGAGGCCATAAAGTCTAAAATCTGGACACAAAAGTGAATTTAGGGTGGAAAAAAAAAACAGGTCCAAAAAATTAGGTTTTTCCCTCTATATTTTGTAGTGCAACTAAAATGACCAGATTATTTGCTATCATTGTAAAGCTAAATCTGTCTACCATTCTACAATACCACCCACTTTTGCGTATCATGCATGACCTCGACGCTAAGTACTTGGAAGTAGTACTACCTCCTGCCTCGTAAACGCGGCACTAGGGGTTAATGTGTTAAACTGTACACAGAGTACAGGCCTAGAGTACATGTTTACCCTAAAATGTCACTTTCAGAACTAATCATTACATTGTTGCGATTTTCATGTGAAATAGGATTACTGGATACAGAGAAATTCCCACATTTACTGCAATGCATCTGTGACCAGATATTTTCTGTATTTGACTGGAACAATATACTGTGTAGCTGTAGCAAACAAATCTCTTTTTCAGTCAGATTTGCATCAATATATATATATATATATATATATATATATATATATATATACCGCGTAAAGATGCTGTGGTTGGATAAGCCTCTGTCAGTTAGGAGACTCATTTATGTCCAAATTAGTTTTCTAATTTAACATTTAAACCACATTTGTATATGTGGTGGATTCGATATCTATGTTAAAGAAATACTGCTACCTCTCCCCATCCCACCATCAAATAAGCAATACCCTGAGTTTTACTTCTTATTGTTGTTCTTGTCTTGTAATTTTACACCATTTTTCTCATTATGATATTGTTATACATAACAAACTCGGGTGTGGGGGTAACATATCCATATTCATACATCCGAAATAATTTTTCCTAAATTTCCTTTCGCAAGTAGAGTTAAAAAATGGCTGCCAAAATTGTTCATTTAAAAAAAAAAACACATTACAGAAGGCGGGGTTAAAAATGTTTTCCCATTATCCCAGCCAATCAGTAAAGACTATACTGCACAATAATTTCATGGGCTTATTTTGGACCAATCAGAATCACATAAAGTGATATTTTAACATGTGGTAAATATAAAACATACGAATCTGCACATAATATCATAAAACTATACCTATTATGTGAGAAAATATATTTTTCACAGACTTTAAACACAAAATCAAGTTAAAATGCAGTCCTCACAAATTTGTGCATTAGTTAGTTGGAGTTCTCATCCTCTAGTATCTGAGATTATCTGTGCAATGTAAGCAAACACAAACAAAACTAAAGCTCCTGAGACAGAATTAAACAATGACAGGCAAATCCATCAAAACAAAGCTGATTAGTTCCTAAAGCTCACATTTTAAATCTCACCAAATATAACTTCATTGATAGCACAACGGAATGGCTGAGTAATACTTTGTATTGTTTGCACTAACAAAAAACACTATATCTGAAGGAAAATGAAGATCAAGCAAAACAGAAACGTGTCTGTTGAAGAGACTTATGCTCTAATGGGTGAAAAGAATTTTCAGGAATTCAAGATAAGACTATTTCTTCCTTTTAAATGCTCAGAAAAAAAGATTTTCATTTAGAAGTCTTTTGGTCAAAACCCTATTTCATAACAACTGTCCATTCGGAGGAAGTAGTGACATCAAGCAATCATCACGGGAGCCATATTCATTCTGTACCAATTGGCATGTATAACAACAAGTATACCAGCAAAGACCCCATAATGATATAGCCATCCATTTGGGAACCATCATGGTGGCCATATTGAGGGTCAATCACTTTTGTTTAGAAACCAAAAAGACAACACAAGAAATCATTTGATGAAAACCTCAGATCAAACTGGCTCTACAGGAGGTGCTAAAACAAACTTTTCAAGATGGCCACATATTGGACATTGGATCAACATCATTTTAATTTGGGATCAACAAAACATTGACATTAGTCTTTTAGGACTCGTGCTACTAATTCAGTTTCTATAGTAAACCTTTGCAAACTCAATGATATTAAAAATTCAATAACTTAAAATCTTTGAGTGCTCATGATCAAACCTATATTTATCAGTATAGATTAAAACTGGATGTCAGGTGCTGTGTAGAGGAAAGGATATGAGCTGTGTCATTTTGAACCTGCATGTGTTTGAAACATGTGATTTCAATTCCGCACCAAAGAGTCAAAAGTAATTATAGTAGTGAGTGTTCCAAACTCAAGACTGTTAAAAGACTGAAATTCCATCAATAAAACATTATCTCTATTGTTTTCACTTACAACAGGAATAAGCTCTCAAACGATTCATTTTCCTAAAACATAACTTACATTAATAACCAATCCTGGTCAGCCCAACCATATATACACTCTATTTTAAAATAATATTCACCCATTTCCAGGCTGGTTCCCATTTTTCCATATCGTTAGTACTGTATGCCCGTTTAAGTGAAAACCCCATGAAGATATCACCATTCATTCAGGAAAGTAGTGATAACATGATTTTCAAGATGGTCACCATGGCAGCTGTATTAGACCCTAGATCAGCACCATTTTTATTTAGCACCAACCTGACCACATGGGAAGTCTTTCAGTGACCATCCATTCAAAAGTAGCAATAACAAGATTTTCAAGATGGCTGCCATGATGGACATGTATCTAAATTTGATTGGCACCGGTTTCATTCAGAACCAAGTAGAAAACATTATGATTAAAATAAACCTGAATGAGATAGAATAAACACATGAATTTCAATTGAAATTACTTCTTTTATTGCAATCTGACTAAGAATCTAATGTGTCAGCTATTGCATTTACAATAATACACACACTGAAATTTTATGCAAAATAGTCTGATTCATGAAAAGACTAACATGGCTGCTATTAACAATGTGGTATTACAAAGATGAAAGATTATGAATAACACATACAATAGAGACTATGGAGAAAATCGGATTTCCAGTAGGTATATTATTGATTAATATATTAGTTTCCCCATTTTAGCTTTACAAACCCCTTTCTATTTTACAGATGGTGGGGATTTAGTTCTACAATCCCCTTTCTATTTTACAGATGGTGGGGATTTAGTTCTACAATCCCCTTTCTATTTTACAGATGGTGGGGATTTAGTTCTACGAACCCCTTTCTATTTTACAGATGGTGGGGATTTAGTTCTACAATCCCCTTTCTATTTTACAGATGGTGGGGATTTAGTTCTACAAACCCCTTTCTATTTTACAGATGGTGGGGATTTAGTTCTACAATCCCCTTTCTATTTTACAGATGGTGGGGATTTAGTTCTACAATCCCTTTTCTATTTTACAGATGGTGGGGATTTAGTTCTACAAACCCCTTTCTATTTTACAGATGGTGGGGATTTAGTTCTACAAACCCCTTTCTATTTTACAGATGGTGGGGATTTAGTTCTACAATCCCCTTTCTATTTTACAGATGGTGGGGTTTTAGTTCTACAAACCCCTTTCTATTTTACAGATGGTGGGGATTTAGTTCTACGAACCCCTTTCTATTTTACAGATGGTGGGGTTTTAGTTCTACGAACCCCTTTCTATTTTACAGATGGTGGGGTTTTAGTTCTATGAACCCCTTTCTATTTTACAGATGGTGGGGATTTAGTTCTGTGAACCCTTTCTATTTTACAGATGGTGGGGATTTAGTTCTACGAACCCCTTTCTATTTTACAGATGGTGTGGATTTAGTTGTACAAACCCCTTTCTATTTTACAGATGGTGGGGATTTAGTTCTACGAACCCCTTTCTATTTTACATATGGTGGGGATTTAGTTCTACGAACACCCTTTCTATTTTACAGATGGTGGAGATTTAGTTCTACAAACCCCTTTCTATTTTACAGATGGTGGGGATTTAGTTCTACGAACCCCTTTCTACTTTACAGATGGTGGAGATTTTGTTCTATGAACCCCTTTCTATTTTACAGATGGTGGAGATTTAGTTCTACGAACCCCTTTCTATTTTACAGATGGTGGGGATTTAGTTCTATGAACCCCTTTCTATTTTACAGATGGTGGGGATTTAGTTCTACGAACCCCTTTCTATTTTACAGATAGTGGGGATTTAGTTCTACGAACCCCTTTCTATTTTACAGATGGTGGAGATTTAGTTCTATGAACCCCTTTCTATTTTACAGATGGTGGAGATTTAGTTCTACGAACCCCTTTCTATTTTACAGATGGTGGGGATTTAGTTCTACGAACCCCTTTCTATTTTACAGATGGTGGGGATTTAGTTCTACGAACCCCTTTCTATTTTACAGATGGTGGGGATTTAGTTCTACGAACACCCTTTCTATTTTACAGATGGTGGAGATTAGTTCTATGAACCCCTTTCTATTTTACAGATGGTGGAGATTTAGTTCTACGAACCCCTTTCTATTTTACAGATGGGGATTTAGTTCTATGAACCCCTTTCTATTTTACAGATGGTGGGGATTTAGTTCTACGAACCCCTTTCTATTTTACAGATGGTGGAGATTTAGTTCTATGAACCCCTTTCTATTTTACAGATGGTGGAGATTTAGTTCTACGAACCCCTTTCTATTTTACAGATGGGGATTTAGTTCTATGAACCCCTTTCTATTTTACAGATGGTGGGGATTTAGTTCTACGAACCCCTTTCTACTTTACAGATGGTGGAGATTTAGTTCTATGAACCCCTTTCTATTTTACAGATGGTGGAGATTTAGTTCTACAAACCTCTTTCTATTTTACAGATGGGGATTTAGTTCTATGAACCCCTTTCTATTTTACAGATGGTGGGGATTTAGTTCTACGAACCCCTTTCTATTTTACAGATGGTGGAGATTTAGTTCTATGAACCCCTTTCTATTTTACAGATGGTGGGGATTTACTTTTCAAGCCACTTTAACTTGTCAGGACTTTGTTCAACAAGCCCCTTGCTATTTTACAGATGGTTGGGTTTCTTGGTCTGATCTCTATAGGCAGACAAGAGTATACATGAACTAGTTAGACAGTAGAAGCAGCATCAGCCAAACCTGTAATCATTTTATTCACTGACTTCTGGCAATAAGATCAATACCAGATTAAACAAAGTAATTACATTAATATCGCAATTTGTAATTTTATACCACAACCTGCCAGACTGCTCCCTGTTCCTGTTTGGAAAATTTCCAATTCAATTTAAAATCTAGGTTTAATCAGAAGCAGCATCTATAACAGATTCGAATCTAAAAATAGACCCATTTGTTTCGGAACATGAATTCTATATGGCAAACGAGAGGATTTAATTTCAACCTGAAAACTGTATATTCAAGTTATTTTCCACTATACCATGAATAGATCATGATTTCAGAAGTGAATGCTGACTCTACTTGGTACTAAAACTGATTGAAATATTAATTCTGAACATCTGTGAATAATTTGCAGACATAATCTCACAAATCCCAGTATGGCTGACATCTTATCACTAAGTTAATCATCAATATAAATATCAATTACCTGTACACTTTATTTCACTATTTAAAACATTCCACCTGGTCTGGAGATTATAAAACATCAAGCTTATGTTTGAGATTAAGCTTTCCTTCTCAACCAATAAAAAGTGGCATTATAAAAACAAGTCTAAAAAAGTGGCATTATAAAAACAAGCCAATAAAAAGTGGCATTATAAAAATAAGCCTTTATTTGACTGGCTGAAACAAAATCTCCAGGTCAAAAGTTGTATGGATTCCAGGCCTGATCTCAAAATTACTAAGATGGAACATTCATCTTCTTACAGAGTCAAATAAATCAACAAGAAAAAATGGTTGCTCTATCCAACTGTCACAAAAAACTTGTAACCTTCAAGGTCATCGATCATTTTGATCACAATACGCTAATTTTTCCTAATTATAAGGAAGCCATTGGGGTCCACTGTTGCAGATGGCATCATATAATGAATCACGATAGTGGTGGTTGGGACACCAAAAAATGTCATTCAAACATTTATTTATTTCTGCCAATAATTTCATAGTATTTATAAATTTATTTCTGCCAATCAATTTTCATAGCATTTGTTACTTTATTTCTGACAAATAATGTTTGCCAAATAGTTTTTAAAGGGAGATAACAATACAATACTAACATTCACATTTTCTTTCATCCCATATACTACTGGACTTTAATATCAGAATAAACGATATTGATTATAATCAGAAATCAAAATATCATGAGTTTATTTACCTGGATTGGTGATGATGACATTAACGTTATGGTATCCAGCGGTATCAAATATTCTCGACATCAGTGGTGATTTTGTGTACACAGGTGGGGAAGATTCAAAATGCCATGCAAAATGAACTTCTATGGAGTCCAACATTTTACCTGAAACGAGGATAAATGACTTTTGGTTAATACTTTATTCCGAATCAGTTCTGCCCATTTTCTTGGAGAAAAAATTCTTTTTTTATAATTATGTCATAATTCTCTATGTGACAATGCTTAAAACTAATTAAATTTTAAATTTTTAAATTTTAAATTTTAAATCTTTAATGGAAAAATATTAGCCATAAAAGTTTTGTGATGTCCTGACAAATAAAGTACAAGTTTTATTGGTACATGCAATGTCAAAATCGGGCAATGAAGTAAAGCATTTTCCTCCAGCACAATGTATTTATCAAATCAAATTTCGCAGAATATAAACTGCTACCAACAATGAAAGGCATGCATATCATTCTGAAAATTTTGTTAAAATTACTTTCACAAATCAATCTTAATTTGTTGATATTGAGTGCATCAAATTTCATGAAGAAACACTTGAACTTGTCAAGCAATCAACATTTCCAATTATTCTTTGGATACCCATACACGCCAAACCCCCAGGAGGTATAAGAGTGATTATTACTACCAGTATTACAAGTGGCAAATTATTTAGGCATAAAAAGATTTAATCTCCATATTATATGCCTAAATTACAGCATGTATGAATAAGATACATTTTAAAGACTAAACAGTTGCTGATTAAAATTCAAAATTAAAATTCAAACGACAAAATGCATATGCATTAAAACCAGAATACAAACTATGTGGAAAAATTATTTATATTCAGTGCTCATTAATTATTATACATGTGTAAATTTCAATGAATGATCAACAACAGGAAATCTGCAATGTCAGATTGCTGTAGTACTTTTGCATACTTCTTCTGGAGTTTGTAAAGCAGTGTTGATTTGTCCCTTATCTGCTCTAACATTTTCCACAATATAAAATTCAGAACTCCAAGCATGGTAAAGCATGGCACCATTTTCTTTCAAAGTTGTTGTCTACATGTAATTGAAAGATTTCTTTGTTAGTTGTAAATTATTTTTTTTTCTATTACATGTTACTATAATGTAATATTGTTTACTGGATTTGACATTGTCCAGAAATTCAGTTCAGTTCTGTTTGATTCTTTTTATTTCATTGATAAAAACCTAATAATAGAAACACGGTATCTAGTTTCTGACCTTGATTCAGAACCAGTGACTGTATGTGGTAAACAACTAGTTTTTTTTTAGTTTTTTTAATTCTTTCTCAGAGTAAGAATTAAGTCAAGGGTTGGACAAGGTGACAATTATCATGTAACAAACCTCTATTCCTTCTGGAAAGATGAACTCTTGACCTCCATAAGGTCATCTGTTTTGCATTTTAGTTAGTCTTATAAATTATGTTATAAGGATTTATTCAGTCAGTCATGCCTTAACAATTGAAAAGTTAATTTATTTTATGTTGTTACCAGTTTGGGCAAATTATTTTATTTTCTTCAAATTATTTTAAATTTATGTTTATTCTTTTCCCTAAAAATAAAACGTTCTTGGAAAAAACATTCACTTTTTAAGAAATACTTCTCTTGATCTTCAAGGGAAATAAATTATTGTTACATTTTGCAAAGCTTATAGTCTTCACTTTTTCTATTACTTATTGATGTTGTTGTTGTTATAGGGTTTAATGCCATTTTTCAGCACAATATAGGCTATACATGGAGGCCAATATTAATGGTGGAGGCATAACCCGAGAAAAAGCCCCGTAAAAAACAACCATCCCACGAGAAGCTATTGGCATGCTTTCTCACATACCCACATTGACTGAATCTTAGACTCTAACCCACACATACAGAGGTGAGATGGCAGTGATCCATAACGGAGAGCACTTTAGACCACTCAGGGCCACGCTGACATTTTGTTCACAAGTTACTTATTGTAAGAGCCAAGACTCATAACAGAAAATATAGACTGGTACACTACCTAACTAACTTATCAACTAGCGTATAAAGAATCTAAGAGGTACAACTTGAAGAAACCCATCTGTTTTTTGGAAATGGGTCATACACATGTTGCTATAAATAGCAAATAAGGTAAGTACTTTCATAAGCAGCAGTCACCTTTTTAACAAAATTCTCAACTTTATTTCAGTGAAATTAAGGAGATGATAACATAAATGACAAAAGCAACATTCTATTGATTTATTTTTATTTTTTAATGACCAAAACACGTAATCCATATACAGTCCAGCGAAAAATGTAATTTAGTGGGAAAAATCATAATAATGATGCCAAAAGTGTAATGATTGACATGTATGGATATCCATCACCATAAAATATTAAATGAAATCCAATATGAATATTTTGGATTTTGCAACATGTTATAATTGTACATTATACATTACATCAGTGAATGTTTCCATATAATTTTTAATCTGCAAGTGTCTGCATGAAATGTTTGTAATAAATGCAGGCTTATTGCTCTTAATTTTCATAAATTCATTTTGGTCCACTCTTTAAATATCAACGTACCATAATAAACAATTACTCAGCACAATTTTTATAAAAAATTCATTTTTGTTAACGGTTTAAATATTAATTAACATACCCATAATATACAATTACTCAGCACAATATTTTTTTACACTTTAATTATTATCATACCATAAAATATATAAATCACACAAATTCAATAATGATTTCTGAAATATACTGTTTCATTTTAACTTCAAAATATTGTTTTAAAGACACTATCGATTCTGACAAATAGAAATGAGGAGGAAATGAAACAATTTACCATTTTTTTTCACCAAAAAGCTCGTTGGATGGTCCACTGTCATTGTTCCAATAATTTCAACATGAATATTTTCAAGTCTCTCGATGATCCAGACTTCAGTAGTTTTACTTGTCTCTGATACCTTGTTGAATACGTAGGTCAATACCTTATGAAAACCAACAGAAGTAAAATTAAAGCGGGTGTCGATGTAACCTTCACCTCTAAATATGGGGTAGGTCTGGCGCCCTAAACCAAAATTGAACTCTACCTCCACATCAGTTCCTTGTCGACACAAGACACGAAAATATGTGTATTCTCCCAAATTTGTGGCATATTCTGCTTGAAAATGAACCTGGCCAATTGCTTCTTGAACAATAAGTGTTTTATCTAGTCTGGCTAAAGTTTCACTAACTTGATTTGCAGCTTTTACAATTACATTAAAATGCCCTGGTTGTGAGAAAGTGTGAGTGATTGATGAAGTCAGATTATCGGCATAAGTTACAAACGTGTGAGTACTTTTTCCATCAAATCGCCATGTAAATGTAACATCACTTCCTTGAGTGATTAAAGCAGAGCAGGAGAAATCCTCCATGGTCCGTATAAAACGTGCAGGACATGATAACTGAAGGCCTCTGATTGGGGCTTGGACTAGAATACTGGTCCGAACTGATGCCCGACTGACAGCATTAAAAACTGTGACAGAGATGACGTATGTCCCCACCTCTCTAAAAATGTAACTTAAATGAGACTGCAAAGTTGTTACATTCTCTACCACCTCATTATTAGTGGTTGTTACTGTCCAGATAATTTTCAAATCAAGTTTAGACATGAATGTATATAGAATAAAGTGTGTTTTGTTATGTACTGCACTGAATGCATCTGCCTTCAAGTGAATTCCCATCAATTCATGTAAAACAAGCAGCTGACTGTCTAACTCTGCCTCTAGTCCCATTGTTGTATTATTTGTCAGGGTTTGGTTTCTGAAGAGTCGTATGTGGGGGACATAGTATCCTTCTTTAACGTAGGTGTAATCAAACTCGATCTGCAGTACACATCCGACCCCATAGCTAGCCGCCACAAACATGTCCTTGGTGTCACCTTCAAGAGCTAGAGAAGAGGAGTTGCTATCTCTAATGGAAGCCAAGTGAACATTCCCATCTGCAAAGTCAACCTTTAGGTAGATATTTTCTCTGGAGGTGGTAACCATAGAAACATGAAAGCTGATGGGATCTCCAGCTTTAACATACTTTGGTGAACCATCCTGAAGGCCAAAGGTCAAATTTGACAGAACTTGCTCAATCACTACCTGAAAAGAAAAAAAATTCAAGAATATGCACAGTTATCTTACATACTCACGGAGTCAATAAAATATATGTCCTGGAAGACTGATTCCTCTAAACTATACAAGAATCATCATAAACTATTTTCAAACCATAGCGGAGTATACTGTATTGTCCAAAGCAATTCTTACTGTTCCATTGTGCAACTGTCAAACAGTGAAAGTTTGGGTCATCATCCTTTGTATAAAGATTCATTAGTACATTGCTGAACTGGTTACCATGAAATATTTTGTACCACAGTGCTTCTAAACATGCCATAATACATATACCAAGGTGTGTGTGTGTGTGTATATATATATATATATATATATATATATATATATATATATATATATTTACAAGTTACCAACAATTTATAGTTCTGGGGCAGGGGTCAAGTATATTGTTTTAAATATTTTTCATCTGTCAATAGCTCAAAAAATAATTTGCTTTCATTGATAGCAAAACAACAATCATATCATACCTATGATATTATCTGAAGGAAGAAAAGACTATATCTCAGCTCAAGAGGGAAATTTAAAACCACCACCACCACCACCCCAAAACCTAAACTGTCAGTCCCTTGTATGCTAATTGCTGTTAAAAACTCTAAGGGATACGATTCAATTTAAAATTTAGCCGACACCCCGTGATTAGGAATTTAAAATTTAGCCGACACCCAGTGATTAGGAAGTGTTGAAATGTAATTTACATGCTGCACTACTGACATACTAGGTGTGAATAATGCCAACACCTATGCAAGATATTTATCAGCGAGAGCAAGTAAACATGAAACACATAATCAGCAAACAAGAAAATATTTAGGACATCAGAAATTATGTACAACTCGAACAAAAAACGACTACTTTCCTAAACATCTTAGCCTGGGATGATTTGCAGTCTTACAACACAATACACAAAAATGCTTTTCTTTAAAATCCAAACATTTTCCAAAGGATTGGATTTGTTCCTAATATAAATCATAACATCCCATATGGCAACAATGCTGATGTATATGACACATGTCAAACACTTCATTAATTAATGCAATTAACATTTTAAATTATTTTATGACAAACACATGTTTTGAAAAACAAAAATTGATTTATTATGTCATGAGAAAAGAAAAAAAATGCTGTTACCATCAATATATTCATGAAAAGATCACTACAGTTATTAGGGGCAAAGAGTGGCTGAGAGATCTAAAGTGCTCTCTATTACATATCACTGCCATGTCACGTCTGTCTGCATGGGTTCGAATCTCAGATTCAGCTAATGTGGGTATGTGAGAAAGCTTGCCAGTATTGTGTGCTGAAAAATGGCGTTAAGCACTAAAACAATTGCATTCATTAATTACTGAAACTATTGAACTACTGGTACAATAAAATAGATTACTACATTCATTAATTACTGAAACTATTGAACTACTGGTACAATAAAATAGATTACTACATTCATTAATTACTGAAACTATTGAACTACTGGTACAATAAAATAGATTACTACATTCATTAATTACTGAAACTATTGAACTACTGGTACAATAAAATAGATTACTACATTCATTAATTACTGAAACTATTGAACTACTGGTACAATAAAATAGATTACTACATTCATTAATTACTGAAACTATTGAACTACTGGTACAATAAAATAGATTACTACATTCATTAATTACTGAAACTATTGAACTACTGGTACAATGAAATAGATTACTACATTCATTAATTACTGAAACTATTGAACTACTGGTACAATGAAATAGATTACTACATTCATTAATTACTGAAACTATTGAACTACTGGTACAATGAAATAGATTACTACATTCATTAATTACTGAAACTATTGAACTACTGGTACAATAAAATAGATTACTACATTCATTAATTACTGAAACTATTGAACTACTGGTACAATGAAATAGATTACTACATTCATTAATTACTGAAACTATTGAACTACTGGTACAATAAAATAGATTACTACATTCATTAATTACTGAAACTATTGAACTACTGGTACAATAAAATAGATTACTACAGTCATTAATTACTGAAACTATTGAACTACTGGTACAATAAAATAGATTACTACATTCATTAATTACTGAAACTATTGAACTACTGGTACAATGAAATAGATTACTACATTCATTAATTACTGAAACTATTGAACTACTGGTACAATGAAATAGATTACTACATTCATTAATTACTGAAACTATTGAACTACTGGTACAATGAAATAGATTACTACATTCATTAATTACTGAAACTATTGAACTACTGGTACAATAAAATAGATTACTACATTCATTAATTACTGAAACTATTGAACTACTGGTACAATGAAATAGATTACTACATTCATTAATTACTGAAACTATTGAACTACTGGTACAATAAAATAGATTACTACATTCATTAATTACTGAAACTATTGAACTACTGGTACAATAAAATAGATTACTACAGTCATTAATTACTGAAACTATTGAACTACTGGTACAATAAAATAGATTACTACAGTCATTAATTACTGAAACTATTGAACTACTGGTACAATAAAATAGATTACTACATTCATTAATTACTGAAACTATTGAACTACTGGTACAATGAAATAGATTACTACATTCATTAATTACTGAAACTATTGAACTACTGGTACAATGAAATAGATTACTACATTCATTAATTACTGAAACTATTGAACTACTGGTACAATGAAATAGATTACTACATTCATTAATTACTGAAACTATTGAACTACTGGTACAATAAAATAGATTACTACATTCATTAATTACTGAAACTATTGAACTACTGGTACAATGAAATAGATTACTACATTCATTAATTACTGAAACTATTGAACTACTGGTACAATAAAATAGATTACTACATTCATTAATTACTGAAACTATTGAACTACTGGTACAATAAAATAGATTACTACATTCATTAATTACTGAAACTATTGAACTACTGGTACAATGAAATAGATTACTACATTCATTAATTACTGAAACTATTGAACTACTGGTACAATGAAATAGATTACTACATTCATTAATTACTGAAACTATTGAACTACTGGTACAATGAAATAGATTACTACATTCATTAATTACTGAAACTATTGAACTACTGGTACAATAAAATAGATTACTACATTCATTAATTACTGAAACTATTGAACTACTGGTACAATGAAATAGATTACTACATTCATTAATTACTGAAACTATTGAACTACTGGTACAATAAAATAGATTACTACATTCATTAATTACTGAAACTATTGAACTACTGGTACAATAAAATAGATTACTACATTCATTAATTACTGAAACTATTGAACTACTGGTACAATGAAATAGATTACTACATTCATTAATTACTGAAACTATTGAACTACTGGTACAATAAAATAGATTACTACATTCATTAATTACTGAAACTATTGAACTACTGGTACAATGAAATAGATTACTACATTCATTAATTACTGAAACTATTGAACTACTGGTACAATAAAATAGATTACTACATTCATTAATTACTGAAACTATTGAACTACTGGTACAATAAAATAGATTACTACATTCATTAATTACTGAAACTATTGAACTACTGGTACAATGAAATAGATTACTACATTCATTAATTACTGAAACTATTGAACTACTGGTACAATGAAATAGATTACTACATTCATTAATTACTGAAACTATTGAACTACTGGTACAATGAAATAGATTACTACATTCATTAATTACTGAAACTATTGAACTACTGGTACAATAAAATAGATTACTACATTCATTAATTACTGAAACTATTGAACTACTGGTACAATAAAATAGATTACTACATTCATTAATTACTGAAACTATTGAACTACTGGTACAATGAAATAGATTACTACATTCATTAATTACTGAAACTATTGAACTACTGGTACAATAAAATAGATTACTACATTCATTAATTACTGAAACTATTGAACTACTGGTACAATAAAATAGATTACTACATTCATTAATTGCTGAAACTATTGAACTACTGGTACAATGAAATAGATTACTACATTCATTAATTACTGAAACTATTGAACTACTGGTACAATAAAATAGATTACTACATTCATTAATTACTGAAACTATTGAACTACTGGTACAATAAAATAGATTACTACATTCATTAATTACTGAAACTATTGAACTACTGGTACAATGAAATAGATTACTACATTCATTAATTACTGAAACTATTGAATTACTGGTACAATGAAATAGATTACTACATTCATTAATTACTGAAACTATTGAACTACTGGTACAATGAAATAGATTACTACATTCATTAATTACTGAAACTATTGAACTACTGGTACAATAAAATAGATTACTACATTCATTAATTACTGAAACTATTGAACTACTGGTACAATAAAATAGATTACTACATTCATTAATTACTGAAACTATTGAACTACTGGTACAATAAAATAGATTACTACATTCATTAATTACTGAAACTATTGAACTACTGGTACAATAAAATAGATTACTACATTCATTAATTACTGAAACTATTGAACTACTGGTACAATGAAATAGATTACTACATTCATTAATTACTGAAACTATTGAATTACTGGTACAATAAAATAGATTACTACATTCATTAATTACTGAAACTATTGAACTACTGGTACAATAAAATAGATTACTACATTCATTAATTACTGAAACTATTGAATTACTGGTACAATGAAATAGATTACTACATTCATTAATTACTGAAACTATTGAATTACTGGTACAATAAAATAGATTACTACATTCATTAATTACTGAAACTATTGAACTACTGGTACAATAAAATAGATTACTACATTCATTAATTACTGAAACTATTGAACTACTGGTACAATAAAATAGATTACTACATTCATTAATTACTGAAACTATTGAACTACTGGTACAATGAAATAGATTACTACATTCATTAATTACTGAAACTATTGAACTACTGGTACAATAAAATAGATTACTACATTCATTAATTACTGAAACTATTGAACTACTGGTACAATAAAATAGATTACTACATTCATTAATTACTGAAACTATTGAACTACTGGTACAATAAAATAGATTACTACATTCATTAATTACTGAAACTATTGAACTACTGGTACAATGAAATAGATTACTACATTCATTAATTACTGAAACTATTGAATTACTGGTACAATGAAATAGATTACTACATTCATTAATTACTGAAACTATTGAACTACTGGTACAATAAAATAGATTACTACATTCATTAATTACTGAAACTATTGAACTACTGGTACAATGAAATAGATTACTACATTCATTAATTACTGAAACTATTGAACTACTGGTACAATGAAATAGATTACTACATTCATTAATTACTGAAACTATTGAACTACTGGTACAATAAAATAGATTACTACATTCATTAATTACTGAAACTATTGAACTACTGGTACAATAAAATAGATTACTACATTCATTAATTACTGAAACTATTGAACTACTGGTACAATAAAATAGATTACTACATTCATTAATTACTGAAACTATTGAACTACTGGTACAATAAAATAGATTACTACATTCATTAATTACTGAAACTATTGAACTACTGGTACAATAAAATAGATTACTACATTCATTAATTACTGAAACTATTGAACTACTGGTACAATAAAATAGATTACTACATTCATTAATTACTGAAACTATTGAACTACTGGTACAATAAAATAGATTACTACATTCATTAATTACTGAAACTATTGAACTACTGGTACAATAAAATAGATTACTACATTCATTAATTACTGAAACTATTGAACTACTGGTACAATGAAATAGATTACTACATTCATTAATTACTGAAACTATTGAACTACTGGTACAATGAAATAGATTACTACATTCATTAATTACTGAAACTATTGAACTACTGGTACAATAAAATAGATTACTACATTCATTAATTACTGAAACTATTGAACTACTGGTACAATAAAATAGATTACTACATTCATTAATTACTGAAACTATTGAACTACTGGTACAATGAAATAGATTACTACAGTCATTAATTACTGAAACTATTGAACTACTGGTACAATAAAATAGATTACTACATTCATTAATTACTGAAACTATTGAACTACTGGTACAATAAAATAGATTACTACATTCATTAATTACTGAAACTATTGAACTACTGGTACAATGAAATAGATTACTACAGTCATTAATTACTGAAACTATTGAACTACTGGTACAATAAAATAGATTACTACATTCATTAATTACTGAAACTATTGAACTACTGGTACAATAAAATAGATTACTACATTCATTAATTGCTGAAACTATTGAACTACTGGTACAATAAAATAGATTACTACATTCATTAATTGCTGAAACTATTGAACTACTGGTACAATAAAATAGATTACTACATTCATTAATTACTGAAACTATTGAACTACTGGTACAATAAAATAGATTACTACATTCATTAATTACTGAAACTATTGAACTACTGGTACAATAAAATAGATTACTACATTCATTAATTACTGAAACTATTGAACTACTGGTACAATAAAATAGATTACTACATTCATTAATTGCTGAAACTATTGAACTACTGGTACAATAAAATAGATTACTACATTCATTAATTACTGAAACTATTGAACTACTGGTACAATAAAATAGATTACTACATTCATTAATTACTGAAACTATTGAACTACTGGTACAATAAAATAGATTACTACATTCATTAATTACTGAAACTATTGAACTACTGGTACAATGAAATAGATTACTACATTCATTAATTACTGAAACTATTGAACTACTGGTACAATAAAATAGATTACTACATTCATTAATTACTGAAACAACTGAATTACTGGTACAATGAAATAGATTACTACATTCATTAATTACTGAAACAACTGAATTACTGGTACAATGAAATAGATTACTACATTCATTAATTACTGAAACTATTGAACTACTGGTACAATGAAATAGATTACTACATTCATTAATTACTGAAACTATTGAACTACTGGTACAATGAAATAGATTACTACATTCATTAATTACTGAAACTATTGAACTACTGGTACAATAAAATAGATTACTACATTCATTAATTACTGAAACTATTGAACTACTGGTACAATGAAATAGATTACTACATTCATTAATTACTGAAACTATTGAACTACTGGTACAATAAAATAGATTACTACATTCATTAATTACTGAAACTATTGAACTACTGGTACAATAAAATAGATTACTACATTCATTAATTACTGAAACTATTGAACTACTGGTACAATAAAATAGATTACTACATTCATTAATTACTGAAACTATTGAACTACTGGTACAATAAAATAGATTACTACATTCATTAATTACTGAAACTATTGAACTACTGGTACAATAAAATAGATTACTACATTCATTAATTACTGAAACTATTGAACTACTGGTACAATAAAATAGATTACTACATTCATTAATTACTGAAACTATTGAACTACTGGTACAATAAAATAGATTACTACATTCATTAATTACTGAAACTATTGAACTACTGGTACAATAAAATAGATTACTACATTCATTAATTACTGAAACTATTGAACTACTGGTACAATAAAATAGATTACTACATTCATTAATTACTGAAACTATTGAACTACTGGTACAATGAAATAGATTACTACATTCATTACTTGCTGAAACTATTGAACTACTGGTACAATGAAATAGATTACTACATTCATTAATTACTGAAACTATTGAACTACTGGTACAATGAAATAGATTACTACATTCATTAATTACTGAAACAACTGAATTACTGGTACAATGAAATAGATTACTACATTCATTAATTGCTGAAACTATTGAACTACTGGTACAATGAAATAGATTACTACATTCATTAATTACTGAAACTATTGAACTACTGGTACAATGAAATAGATTACTACATTCATTAATTACTGAAACAACTGAATTACTGGTACAATGAAATAGATTACTACATTCATTAATTACTGAAACTACTGAACTACTGGTACAATGAAATAGATTACTACATTCATTAATTACTGAAACTACTGAACTACTGGTACAATGAAATAGATTACTACATTCATTAATTACTGAAACAACTGAATTACTGGTACAATGAAATAGATTACTACATTCATTAATTACTGAAACTACTGAACTACTGGTACAATGAAATAGATTACTACAGTCATTACTTGCTGAAACAACTGAACTACTGGTACAATAAAATAGATTACTACATTCATTACTTGCTGAAACAACTGAACTACCAGTACAGTGAAATAGATTACATTCATTAATTACTGAAACAACTGAATTACTGGTACAATGAAATAGATTATTATATTCATTACTTGCTGAAACCATTTAACTACCAGTACAGTGAAATATCACATACCTATAATACCTGCATAAAATTCCTTTAAAACAAATTTAAGTTGTGATTACTAACAAAGTGGCCAATGCAAGCAATAAGTTGTGTCAGGATCAAGTGTTTATCTCTCTTTGTCACATATTTTAAACTGACAAAGCCAAAATCTTAGACTGTAAACATGTTGCCTAGAAATACTAAACACACCAATACATAAGTATTGTAAGTTGAGACCTGCAATAATATTGATAATTAATGCAAGTTCAATATAAAAAATGATATGTAAAATTGTTTTTGTTTTAAAAACAGGCTTTCCTTTCATGTCTTATGGGCTAAATATATGTTCGATCAGTTAAAATTACATATTGGAATATCTTTTCCTTCGATTCTTTTTCCATTGATTTTAAACTTTACACAAGATTCAAAATATGAATAAATGCAACTCTCTATAAATAAATGACAACAGATTAATCTACTGGGTTTTGATTTGGCCTATCCCAATCCCTCAGAATTCCCACTAAATCTGCCACTGTTGTGTTCATTGTTCAGTAAATAATACCAATAGTCACTAGTCACATCCATTTCCACCGCAATCACACAATGACTACAAGTATTCAGACAATCTTGTATTTATAAATCAGTCCTTTAAATTTGTCATCCTATCATTGACTTCAAATCTTGCTGTAGCAGCACTTTAATCAAAATTCATATCTGTGGGGGCAACTATGCCCCAGTTTACCCATTTCTAAAATGTACACTGACTATGATCAATTGAGAAAATCCCCTATGGCATTTCATAGAGTAACCTTAATCCAAAATGACTGAAATTACTGTCATGCAGTAAGATAGCACTTTTAATATATTTGGTTTCTAAACTCAGTTCATCTGAACAATAACAGAATCATTATGCAATTTAAAGCTCAAAGATATTACATATTCACATGAAAGAGAGGCCCAAGTGGGTATGAATTTGCTCACCCAGCTGGCATATTTATAAGCATTATGCTTTCTTTAAGTATTTCTTAAAATGATGTTTATCAAATAATACTTCTTTCATGGTTTCTTCATTTTTTAATCTTCTTTTGTAGATGACGGCACATCAGTATCATTAGTCCAATACTGACGTGTCTTTTTGTCTGGATAATTTCTGTCAAAGTTGGTCAAATTCTGCCAAGCAATCTTCTTTTTTTTTATTTTAAAAAAAATTGTTTTTGTTTTCAGAAATGGTATATTTAAATGGATTGGCACCACTTGCACAACTCTAAAAACTCTTCATAAACCCAAACTATGAAAATTGCAATTAAAATAAATGTTTCACACATAAACCAAAACTATGAAAATTAGCAATCTAAAATAAATATTTCACACAAAAACCATAACTATGAAAATTAGCAATCTAAAATAAATGTTTCACACAAAAACCATAATTACGAAGACTAGCAATCTAAAATAAATGTTTCACACAAAAACCATAACTATGAAAATTAGCAATCTAAAATAAATGTTTCACACAAAAATCATAACTATGAAAATTAGCAATCTAAAATTAATGTTTAAAACAAAAAAATATGAAAATTAGCAAGCTAGACTGAATGTTTCACACACACGCATAAAAATTAGCAATCTAGAATGAAGGTTTCACACAAACACACAAACAAGATATGAAAATTAGAAATCTACATTGAATGTTTCATACAAAAAACCCAAACTATGATAATTAGAATAAATGTTTACAAATGATTGCATGCTTATCACTGTGGCTGAAAATGACTACCAGGACATAATATATTTTTGAAATTCATTTCTGTCCCCTCACTTTGACTAAGAATATTTCCTGGTCTGGAAACAAACCTGTTCTTACTCCAGACATGTTCCTGTATTACCTGGAGTACATAAACCCTGTCTTAATGTCGAAATGCTTTATGTGAAATTTGGTCCAATTCTGTTCAGTGGTTCTTGTGGAAAAGACATTTCAAGAATTTTCTATTTTTGTGAAAGCAGCCATATTTCAAGGCATACTAGCATCATTTGTAAAATATTTGAAATCAATTAGGCTACAATGATTTCTATCAAACATTGTCAAACTATGATGTTCATTGTCAAGATAACTGTTGATGAAAGGTTTTTAAATTTTACTAATGGTGATGTCATTTGCAAACCCTTTGTACAATACTGTTTCGTTTTTTGTTAAACTTGGTCAAATTCTTTTGAGCAATTTTTATGAAGTAATTTAATTGTTTCTTTATTTTTAGTAACAACTGCCATATCTGAATTTGAATTGGTATCCTTGAAACGCTCTGAAAGCCCTTTAGTTCAGAATTATTAGCGTTGAATTTCATCAAATACAGCTTAGCAGATTTTTTTAAAGAAGTTGATGTTTGAAATTTTTTCTATTTTTTAAGTAGCAGTGGCCATATTTAACTTCACTGGCATCAACTATTTAAAAAACCTCTAGGCCTTATTCTTTTCTGTAAACTGTTTTAATGAGTGGTTTTAAAGAACAAGTTATTCAAATGTTTCTCTGGCAAATTTGCAAATTATTTATTTGTATAAATCTGCTTTTCATCAAGTTTTGTTCATTGATTTTTGAGAAACTGTTTTAACAGAAAACATTTGTTAGTAATGAGATGATGGAACAGCATCTATCAAATAAAACGCAAGTCCTTCATTCGGGGAAATGCTCCCTGTAAAATAAAGTGGTTTTTGAAAAGTTACTGTAACCTCAACTGAGATTACAACCCGGTGAACTAAAAACATGAAAACCCAAACCAATACTTTATAGAAAATGTGTAAAATTAATAGCACTCACCAGTGTGACATTTTCAACCAGTGTCCCAAGGTAGTTTTTCACCGTCGCAACAACAGTAAACAAGCCACATTCTTTGAAGACATGTTCCTATAAAGACAAAGAAAATGAAATAATCTGAAATACGAGATACCAAATTTGCCATGGAATTACAAACAAGATGTAACAATTTCTTACAATCAATACCTAACAACATAAGGCCCATGTGGGCATGCTACTACTCACCTGGCTTACACAACAATCATTTCACTAAGAGGGCTTCACAAATTTTTGAAAAGTTACTGTAACCTCAACTGCAAAAAGCAACCTCTGTAAACTATCTCACAAAGTGTACATCATATCAATTTTACCTATCTCAAAAAGTGTACATCATGTTGATTTTATCTATTCTACAATAGTCTGAATAAAATACTTTTACCAAAATATATACAATTAACATGCACTAAATCTTACCCATAACTAATGTCATATATGATTTGTAAAAGTTAATTTGTGCTCAACATAGTCATATGTCCTTCACATGAATAAAGATTAAATTTCACAGCCATTTTCTTTCCTTTTTCTTGGCCTCATATTTCAATGCCATTAGTAAATAAATCTTTAAGTGTTCCAGGGCAAAAGCATTTTGGGGAATTTTTTAACAAATAATTCAGAAACACAAGATACAAATTCCCAATAATTTGTGATTAATGTCACTGATTATATAAAATGCCACAAAATAATGCACAATAAATGTGATAAACAAAAATAATGAATGTTTTAAGAATTTTAATACGGCAATAATATATACTGCTTACGGCAATTCTCTCAACATATCAAGCATGCTAGCAAAATTGTGTAAGAATTTAAAATGTGGCACACATTTTCAGAAACAATTCTCTTCAGTTAAAAAAAAAAGAATATTATATATTAAAAATAACAACAAATATCTATAAATGCTGTCCTGTAGTCATGCAATATCAACAATAAACCCCTTTCTAATCCTGTAACACAAAAATTAAAAAAGATTAAACAAAAGGCACATATTGTTTGAAAAGAACGAATGGACACACACTTTTCAACACATTTACTTTGAGAACATTGATTGGAAAATTGTTGAAGCAGCTTGGAAAAGGTGTCACCATGAATGAAGTGTCAAGGATGGTTTTGAAGTGTCAAGGATGGTTTTGTTGTATCACAGGACATCTGCATAATGACATGTTCTCTGCCTGATGAATAAGGATGTGCAGATGCAAATGTTACAAACTTCTTTTAAAATAGGCAATGGACTCTGACCCTATACCCCAACATAAAAGTCCAAATATCAAAGATGGGGTGAGAAGGGTCAGAGGAAACAGTGTTTTCTGTCTTTTGATCTCAGTGAGTTTGAATGACAGCTTAATTCATCAACTGTTTAAACATGTTTTCACATCAATCATATGTTTCACAATTACAGGAGAGCTGCAAATTCATAATTTTATTAATGAGCCATTTTTACTGATAATGAGATGGGTGTGTGTGTGTATGTGTGTGTGTGTGTGTGTGAGAGAGAGAGAGAGAGAGAGAGAGAGAGAGAGAGAGAGAGATGTATGTTCACAGTTGTTTTTTTTTTATTGTTGCTATATACCTAAATAAAAGTTAAATACATCTTGGTAGCATAATACTACAGTTAATATACACATGAAATAATAATGTTAACGCTATTTGCTTCATAGTACATAAATTTCACTTGAACCAAGCTTGGGAGATGTATGTGCCTTTAGAGGTCACCAGCATATAAAACCCATTTTTCCCATGGGTGGCCGTTGTGATCAGGTTTAACATAAATAAAGCAAATGGCAATATTCATCAAACATTTATGAAGAAGTTTGAAAATCATCACACACAAAAAATCATTTAAATTCACAACAACATCAAAATATTTGATGCCAGCTGGAAAGTTGTTAATGTATCAAATGTGCACAGAGGAAACACCTAATGAAGACACGCACAAAACTGACTTGATTGGCAATGTATGTAATTTAAATTTATCATTTTTCATTTTCTATCAATTAGTTAGTTAATTAGTTTTGCCTGTCGCCCCTGCCAGGGTATAGGCCGCCCACAAAAGATCACCAGAGGCTTCTGTCCTGTGCCATCCCCTCGAGCTGACTCCAGGTGTAACCCATCTTAGTGATGTCTGCCTCAAGGTCGCGTCGCCAGGTGTTTCTTGGTCATCCCCTTCTCCTCTTGCCTTGAGGGTTCCACCTCATATGTCTGTCTGGTAATGTTGGTTTGCAGCTTACATAGGGTGTGTCCTATCCAACCACACCTTCTCTTCTTTATCTCATCCTCTACTGGAAGCTGGGAGGTTCTCTGCCACAAGTTGTTGTTGCTGATGGTGTCTGGCCAGCGGATCTGGAGAATTCTTCTTAGGCAGCTGTTGATGAAGGTCTGAACTCTCTTTACTGTGGATTTTTCTATCAATATCCTATTCTAAATGCCAGTCTACATCCTTTTCCATCAATATTCTATTCTAAATGCCAGTCTACACCCTTTTTCATCAATATCCTATTCTAAATGCCAGTCTATACCCTTTTATATCAATATCCTATTCTAAATGCCAGTCTACACCCTTTTATATCAATTCCTTATTCTAAATGTCAGTCTACACCCTTTTCTATCAATATCCTATTCTAAACTGTCAGTCTACACCCTTTTCTATCAATATCCTATTCTAAATACCAGTCTACACCCTTTTCTATCAATATCCTATTCTAAAATGTCAGTCTACACCCTTTTCTATCAATATCCTATTCTAAATGTCAGTCTACACCCTTTTCTATCAATATCCTATTCTAAATGTCAGTCTACACCCTTTTCTATCAATATCCTATTCTAAATGCCAGTCTATACCCTTTTCTATCAATATCCTATTCTAAAATGTCAGTCTACACCCTTTTATATCAATATCCTATTCTAAATGCCAGTCTATACCCTTTTCTATCAATATCCTATTCTAAATGTCAGTCTACACCCTTTTCTATCAATATCCTATTCTAAATGCCAGTCTATACACTTTTCTATCAATATCCTATTCTAAATGCCAGTCTATACACTTTTCTATCAATATCCTATTCTAAATGCCAGTCTATACACTTTTATATCAATAACCTATTCTAAATGTCAGTCTACACCCTTTTCTATCAATATCCTATTCTAAATGCCGGTCTATACACTTTTCTATCAATATCCTATTCTAAATGTCAGTCTACACCCTTTTCTATCAATATCCTATTCTAAATGCCAGTCTATACACTTTTCTATCAATATCCTATTCTAAATGCCAGTCTACACCCTTTTATATCAATTCCTTATTCTAAATGTCAGTCTACACCCTTTTCTATCAATATCCTATTCTAAAATGTCAGTCTACACCCTTTTCTATCAATATCCTATTCTAAATGTCAGTCTACACCCTTTTCTATCAATATCCTATTCTAAATGCCAGTCTATACCCTTTTATATCAATATCCTATTCTAAAATGTCAGTCTACACCCTTTTCTATCAATATCCTATTCTAAATGCCAGTCTATACACTTTTATATCAATATCCTATTCTAAATGTCAGTCTACACCCTTTTCTATCAATATCCTATTCTAAATGCCAGTCTATACACTTTTCTATCAATATCCTATTCTAAATGCCAGTCTATACACTTTTATATCAATATCCTATTCTAAAATGTCAGTCTACACCCTTTTCTATCAATATCCTATTCTAAACTTTCAGTCTACACCCTTTTCTATCAATATCCTATTCTAAATGCCAGTCTACACCCTTTTCTATCAATATCCTATTCTAAATGCCAGTCTGTACACTTTTATATCAATATCCTATTCTAAAATGTCAGTCTACACCCTTTTCTATCAATATCCTATTCTAAACTGTCAGTCTACATCCTTTTCTATCAATATCCTATTCTAAACTGTCAGTCTACACCCTTTTCTATCAATATCCTATTCTAAATGCCAGTCTACACCCTTTTCTATCAATATCCTATTCTAAATGCCAGTCTGTACACTTTTATATCAATATCCTATTCTAAAATGTCAGTCTACACCCTTTTCTATCAATATCCTATTCTAAACTGTCAGTCTACACCCTTTTCTATCAATATCCTATTCTAAATGCCAGTCTACACCCTTTTCTATCAATATCTTATTCTAAATGCCAGTCTGTACACTTTTATATCAATATCCTATTCTAAAATGTCAGTCTACACCCTTTTCTATCAATATCCTATTCTAAACTGTCAGTCTACACCCTTTTCTATCAATATCCTATTCTAAATGTCAGTCTACACCCTTTTCTATCAATATCCTATTCTAAATGCCAGTCTGTACCCTTTTTCATCAATATCCTATTCTAAATGCCAGTCTATACCCTTTTCTATCAATACTCTATTATGTGTGTGTGTGTGTGTGTGTGTGCATGTAAAGAGAGAGATAATCAGACAGACATATATATCGATATTTAAATTTTTAAAATTTTTCCTTCAAACATAAGAAATATAGTTTTAAACATTTTTTTATTTGTGACATAAGTGTCAACAAGCTAATGAAATATGGTTCTTCTAATTTTCAATCTGAATCATACTTGTAACTTGTTAATCTATTTCAAATCATGGACTATTCTTCAAAAGCAGTATTAATCTCTCTTTAACTATTAATTTCTCTTAAATTATTAATCTCTCTCATGTCTTACAATAGCATAACTACAAATGTGTCAAAACATCTTGAACAAATTACTGCAGTTTTCACACTAAAAATTGGTGTTTGTCTATGGTGTTCAATGATTGGCGTTTGTCTATGGTGTTCAATGACTGGCGTTTGTCTATGGTGTTCAATGATTGGCGTTTGTCTATGGTGTTCAATGATTGGCATTTGTCTATGGTGTTCAATGATTGACGTTTGTCTATGGTGTTCAATGATTGGCGTTTGTCTATGGTGTTCAATGATATACAGAAAACAGAGAATACCGGTACATAAAAATTAATGATGGAAAAGGAGTTTCTCATAGCAAACTAATGAATCATAGACATTGATCATCTATATGCAGACAAAAGTTTAATTAAATATGGCAAAATGCAAAGAAAACTGCAAACATCAACAGTCAATACAAGTGATTAGAAAATCCAAGACACCCAGTCAAACATCTTAGTCAATACAAGTCATTAACAAGTCCAACCCTCCCAACCGAATGCTTTAGTCAATACAAGTCATTAAAAAATCCAATTACTCCCAACCAAATGTCCAAGTCAATACAAGTCATTAACAAGTCCAAACCACCCAACCAAAAAATGTCTTGGTCAATACAAGTCATTGGTCACATTAATATAAAACCGGTTCTAAGCCATCTAATCCAAACTTTTGAGAGGGGCCCCGAGTGGCAGAGTGGTCTAAAGCACTCTCCGTTACAGATCACTGCCATATCACCTCTGTCTGCGTGGGTTCGAGTCTAAGATTCGGCTAATGTAGTTATGTAACAAAACTTGCCAGTAGTTTCTCGTGGGTCGGTGGTTCTTTCCGGGGGTTTTCCCAGGTTCTTCCTCTACCAATAATACTGGCCGCCTTGTATAGCCTATTCATGTGCTTAAAAATGGCGTTAAACCCTACAACAACAACAACAACAACAAGAACAACAACCAAACTGTTGAGGTCTAACAAGACAAAACTTCATTACCACAAAAATGATTTGTGACTATCCCTGCAGACCATTTATTTAGAAGTTGTGATAAACTGTTATCAGAGAAAAGTAAACTCACTACACACTGAGATACAACTGTAAGGTGCTTGAATTTTGCATCACAGGAAAAATGAGAACTTCTAAGAATTGAGTAGGGCTGGATAACTTCTAAGGAATGAATGAGTATGGCTGGAGAACTTCTAAAGAATAAGTAGGGCTGGAGACCTTCTAAGAAATGAGAAGGGCTGGATAACTTCTAAAGAATTAGTAGGGCTGGATAACTTCTAAAGAATAAGTAGGGCTGGATAACTTCTAAAGAATAAATAGGGCTGGAGAACTTCTAAGGAATGAGTAGGGCTGGAGAACTCCTAAGGAATGAGTAGGGCTACAGACAAGTTATAAATCAAGATAATCTGTTATTAGAGTGAACTCAATTTCCCCTGACCTTGTGTCACCCTGTCAAATCCATTAGATACAGCACTGGGTTTGGAGCCTGGGGTTATAAAATCATTTCACACCCTCCTACCATACCCAACCATAGACTGGTCTACCATAAAATCATTTCACACCCTCCACTACAATACCCAACCATAGACTGGTTGGTGGACCATAAACCATTTCACACCATCCACCCAACAGACTGCTCCACCAGATATACTATTTCTTTTAAAGATTATAGTTTACAATGGATTCCTTTATGTACAGACTTACAACTTGTTGGTACAAAAATGTATTCAACCTCAAAATGCATGCAGGGTATTGCTCCAACGATGAAATTAAAAAAAAAATTTTTTGCCTATAACTGCATCAAACAAGAATGTAGCCCAACACAAAAATTCAAAATAATCGTTTGAGCCAATACATAAATGCAACTTTTCCGTGAAATGAAAACATTTTACATTTGGAGTACATGTTTAAATTTGTATCTTCAGACAACATAGTATCCTCTAACCTTTCCCATCCCAATATATATATTTTGAGACTTATATGCTGAAGGGCATGGTTACAGCCAATTGCCTCTTGAAATGACTCTTTAACGACTCTTGAAATGCCAGAATTTGCAGAAACCTTGACCAGGCTAATAGCAAACTTGAATGACCTCGTATCAGGTGTCTGATATCAAGAGTATCCATCTTTCATAATTCATTATCCCTTTTTTGGGGGGCAGGGGTAGGGACACACTAGACAGAAAGAATATGCGAGTGGACAAAATTCAACTTAGCAAAATCTATTTTGCAATGCTATTATCTGTTAAATCCTGCAATACAGGGATTTGCTAGCTGTGCAATTTGGGTGTCAAAGAATTCAAAAGTTGTGATAGATGATGTGCTTCTACCTCAAAAAGATATTAAAAAAAAATATCTAAAATGATCAGCCCGAATGACAAGAGGAAACTGGGCAATCACTTCTGTGACTTTAGGGATTGCAGGAATGGTCAGAAGAAACTGGACTTTTGTGACTTCATGGACTGCTGGAGAGAAGAAGCTGGACAAAAACAAAAAAAAGTCCTACCATACATCAATACATGTTGGTCCTTCTTTAATGATTTATTCTTAATTATAAGCAATTTAAACCAACATGTACTGTACTTTGAAACAAAGCAACAATTTTTATCCAAACACTGCATTTTCATTTATTTTATTATTGTATTCATTTTCATGGTTGTGCAGATGACATTTGTGGGCACTTAAATTTATGGTTAAAGCATCTGCCACAGACGTTTGAGGTCCTGGGATTGAACTCCGGCTGAGACATACCAATGGTACTAACAAATGCCAATTGCTTGGTACTCAGCATTAAGAGGTTATTTTTAGGACTGGTTGCCCTGGTGTCAGGATCATGTGACTAGATGGGACATCATGCTACATGTTTGTGGCATGATGCCCCAGTGCTAGACATCACTGTAAACTGCCACACTGCAAGCATCATAGCAATATCAATGAATTATTCAAAAGTTAGATTAAAAAATCCAAATCATGCACGCACACACACACAGATACACACACACACACACATTTGTGGATTGGGGCTGTTGTTCTATATTGTTTTAACAGAAATGTTTTCTTTTATCCAATCTCTTTTATGCACACACACACACACACACACACACACACACACACACACACACACAACACACACACACACACAATTTGTGGATTGGGGCTGGGGTTCTATATTGTTTTAACAGAAATGTTTTCTTTTATCCAATCTCCAGGTTCATAAATTTAAGCACCCACAAAGTCCAAGAAAATTGTGTTCCCCAAAAATTGAAATCATTTAGGCAAACATTTCATGCTGGTGTATACGGTCCAGATAAAAATAAAAAAAAAGGCACAGCAAACCTTAATTGATTTTCCCCCTGATTATGATGGAATAATTTCTTGATAATAAGCAGGTCAAAACCCCGGGTGATACACCATCAACTGAATTGATTTAGTTTGACTGGGACTACACTGTGCCTATAAAAATCAATTAGATACCCTTAAATTGGCTGCATATCTGATTATTCACACATTGTTCCAGCCCTGGAGCTGTATCAGATTTGACTAAGACTGGAATGCTTGCAGAAAATCTTATCAGTCCCTAATAACCACACAAATTAGTTGTCCTCCTTGTAAAACTGATGAAAAAATACACTTTCAATCAAAATGTCTGAAAGAATTTGCAAAGAAATATCTAAATTACACTCTATGGAATAGATAAGCTAACACAACTTGACAGATTATCTTATTAAATTTAAAATTTTTCAAACATTTCAGGAAATATCTAACATCTCTTCAATGAATCTAAATTTCTGTATACTTTTACCTTTCAAAATACTTGATTCTCAAAGAATGCAATTTCTATTCAAAAATCGCATCTTTCAACATTCACCAAGCACTTGCCAAACAATTTTACCAAAAATTTGATTGATGCAATCATTGGGAAATGATAAAGTTAAAAAAAAAATATGTTTATAAAAAGACTTCCACTAGTGACAATAACAAGGGAGTGTTGTTTTTTTGCATTATCAGCTGTACCAGCTTAAGTGTGGCTTCCATTTTAGATTTGCTAATGCTTCAGTTTTATTCTTTTATTATTTTTGGGGGTTTCCTTGAACTATTACATTTCCAAAATTTTAGTAAGAAAATAATTTTCTAAAAGAATTTTGCCATACACTGTATATATTATTTTATGTTGCTCTGATGATTTCGGCTGTTGGTAAAAGCTAACTAGAGATTATGTTTAATTGTTTTAAATTGTGCCAACATTAACTAAATCTTATCACTTCCAACAACACACATATTTGGTTAAGCCTGCCACTGAACTAATTCCTCAAAACCTATTAATGATTAATAATAAATATTTTTGCAAGTAGTTCAGGAGGAATAGGACAAACTTGTGATAACAGACATATAACAGACAATTAAAACTTGAATCAAAATCTGTCAAGTTGTTTTAAAGTCAAGCGTATTTGAAGATTTTTCAGGAAGGATAACTCATCCCAAATTTACTACTTTTTAATGATTTTGTTGGCTCCCTTAGGATGAATACTAAATAATAATAAGTTATATTATACTTTTCAGGACTATCATGTTCTTTTATTTTCAAGAGATGCATCTAAATATTCATCCTTAGATCAATGCATCTTGTAAATTAAAAGAAATAAATATTTTTTAAATTATTAAAACACAAGTTTAATTTAGTTTTTTAAAAATACATATTTAGAGGTTTCTGGAAAATGAGCAAGAAAAAAACTAATATATTCTTAGTTAGCCTAATGACATAAGATTAAGGTCAATCAAGTACAATGCTGAAATTTGAAGAAATTTAAATTTTATTTTAATCATTCAAATTTCAATTTTCTGTTCAGTAAAATTATTCAAAATAACTACCGGAATTTAAAGTGCATCTTCCACATCTTTCTACTTCAAAAATGCAAAAGATTTTATTTATTTATTTATTTATTTTAAATTAAAATTTTTCCTATCTTCTTACATAACTCAGACTTGAATATCTTTGCAAAAATGAAATTTAAATTTTATTTCAATCATTCAAATTTCAATTTTCTGTTCAGTAAAATTATTCAAAATAACTACCGGAATTTAAAGTGCATCTTCCACATCTTTCTACTTCAAAAATGCAAAAGATTTTATTTATTTATTTATTTTAAATTAACATATTTTGTATCTTCTTACATAACTCAGACTTGAATATCTTTGCAAATTCTTCCCCAGTTTAAATGGAACTTTCATTGTTGTATATTCTATAATGTCTTTTTAAAGTTGTTGTATTTATTTGTAAATTTCAGCATCACTTTCACAGTACATTAGCTGAGATATAATTCGTCAAAAAGGTAAACTTAATGACTAAATGATAGCAGGGAGACTTATGGGGCACCTTGCATGTCAAAAGTCCGACAAGCCAAGTAATAGCAACCCACTTTATCTATTGGGTATGTGCAGCAAAAAATTGAACTCTTGATCTGCATAATACCAATCATATAAAAGTTTCATTGCAAATGTTTAAAACAAAAACAAACTGTTCCAAAAGAAAACTAAATTTATGCATTTGCCTCCAAATCATTCAGCAATTTTAAAAAAAAACTGCAGAATGTAAGAAAGATTCCATAACATGTCTATGTGATTCTTAGCCTCAATTATTTTCTCTAGCAGCAAATATAAGTGTTAATTATCATTCATGTGCCCTAGTGACCTACTTCTGGAGTGGTGAATCATAAACTATGTGCCATAATGACCCACTTCTGTAGTGAATCATAAAATATGTGCCCTTGTGACCTACTTCTGGAGTAGTGAATCATAAAATATGTGCCCTTGTGACCTACTTCTGGAGTAGTGAATCATAAAATATGTGCCCTTGTGACCTACTTCTGTAGTTAATCATATTATGTGAAAAAATGACCTACTTCTGGAGTAATGAATCATAAATTATATGTCACAATAACCTACTTTTTATAAATATTCTAGATTCTTGATAGCATACTATGTACAATACATGCAACTAAATTCTTAATTAAGCTTCACATAACGCAAAGTAGAATGTGAAATGTAAGTCACAGCAGCCTTTTCTGGTACTAATACAAATCTATTATTTATTTTAATGATTCAAGCATGAGTAGTTAAACACAAAATTTAAGAGAAATCAGTGTGAAATATGTGGCACAGTGATCTACTTTGTGACTTTTGTGATGATGTATTATTTGTCAAGATATATCCCCTCACCATGTTTCATTATTCCATGTTTGAGTAGATTAAAAAAATTCATCTTATTAGTCATGGCAATCATTTTTTTTATGTTAAGGATTTAACATTTTATTATAACTTCAATGTAAAATATTATACAGCAAGTCCCAAAAGCAAGGTAACATTTCCATCCTGACCTCCCTGTGGCTACAGATTTTAATTTGCCAATCATTAACTTGTCACTTCCTATCATAAAACATACTAATGTGCAAATTAATCAAGGCTCACTGACAGATGACAGGTCCATAAACATTAGTCTGACTGCAATAACTGGCATTCACATCTCCCAGGGGACCATACCCTGATAATGGGAAATGGAATCCATCAACAGCTAGAAACAATGTTATAAAATCAATATACCACTCTATTGATAGCAAATGATATAAGCCATAGTCCACATGCTTAGGGAAATAATAGATATAATACAAATTTTGATATACAAATGGGAACTAGTAAAAGTACATGTTTTATTATCTTAAATATCTACTGGATATTGCACCAAGTGTCTTCTACCTATAGGTAAAAAAACATCTAATATCATTTTCTCTGATCAAGCAGAGACATCTGGTGGTAATCCAGCACAGTAGCAACATGTCAGGATAGACATCTTTATCAAACAAGCATCTAGATTCTCCACCCCTGCTTCCACACCCTTACTTTCCCACTTTCATAAAACAAATAGAATATTTGCCCTAATTGTCTAATTTAATACCCTTGACATCTCCCAATTAGGTAATTTATATTTTATTATTGCAAATCACAGGCACAAGCGTAAGGTGTGTACTCTTCACTAACCTGGGAGTGTGCAGTAGGGAGAGTTCTGATACGTTAACCCTATCTACGCTTTGGTAGATCGAGCTAGCAAAGATGGAAAATGTGTTCCAAAATGATAACAGTTGGAATAGTAAAACTAGACTATCAATTTGACTATAGATACTTAAATTCACAAACAATAGCATGTGCTTATTTGTGTCCCAAGCAAACCAAGTTCAGCAATAGGCAACATATACAGGAAGAAATATGTACATTTTGTTGGGAATGGAGGCTGCCACAACAGGTTTCCCTAATTTGCTATCATATCAATCAATGACACTATACTGTCTGAAGATTTGCACTTTAAAGTGAGCTGTTTGTGAAGGTGAAGGTCGATGTTGTGTATAGTTACACGAACATCAAATAAAGTGTATATGATGTTTATAGTTACACGAACATCAAATAAAGTGTATATGATGTTTATAGTTAGATGTAAATCAAATAAAGTGTACATGATGTTTATAGTTACATGTAAATCAAATAAAGTGTATATGATGTGTATAGTTACACGAACATCAAATAAAGTGTATATGATGTGTATAGTTACACAAACATCAAATAAAGTGTATATGTTTATAGTTAGATGTAAATCAAATAAAGTGTATATGATGTTTATAGTTACACGAACATCAAATAAAGTGTCTATGATGTTTATAGTTAGATGTAAATCAAATAAAGTGTATATGATGTTTATAGTTACATGTAAATCAAATAAAGTGTATATGATGTGTATAGTTACACGAACATCAAATAAAGTGTATATGATGTTTGTAGTTACACGAACATCAAATAAAGTGTATATGATGTTTATAGTTACACGAACATCAAAATAAAGTGTATATGATGTTTATAGTTACACGAACATCAAAATAAAGTGTATATGATGTGTATAGTTACACGAACATCAAATAAAGTGTATATGATGTTTATAGTTAAACGAACATCAAATAAAATGTATATGATGTTTATAGTTAGATGTAAATCAAAAAAGTGTCTATGTTGTTTACAGTTAGATGTAAATCAAAAAAGTGTCTATGTTGTTTACAGTTAGATGTAAATCAAAAAAGTGTCTATGTTGTTTATAGTTAGATGTAAATAAAAAAAGTGTCTATGTTGTTTACAGTTAGATGTAAATCAAAAAAGTGTGTATGTTGTTTATACTGTAGTTAGATGTAAATCAAAAAAGTGTATGTTGTTTACAGTTAGATGTAAATCAAATAAAATGGTAAATGAAATAAAATGTCTATGTTGTTTACAGTTAGATGCAAATAAAAGTGTCTATGTTGTTTATAGTTTAATGTACATCAAATAAAGTGTCTATGTTGTTTACAGTTACATGTAAATCAAAAAAAATGTTTTTACAGTTAGATGTGCATCATACTATGGTGTCTATGTTGTTTATAGTTTAGATGTACATCTACTGTTGTCTAGCAACTGCCTCACTTGGTACTCAGCATAAGAGATTAGTGTTAGGAGTTAGTTAGCCACTGGTGTCAGGATACCGTATTTGGGTGGGATATGATGCCATAAAATGGCATCAGTTGTTTATTTAGATTTACAGCATACAATGGTGTCTGTGACTTTTACAGTTAGCTTTACTTCATACAATGGTGTCTATGATGTTTACAATTAGGTTTACTTCATACAATGGTGTCTATGGTGTTTACAGTTAGGTTTACTTCATACAATGGTGTCTATGATGTTTACAGTTAGGTTTACTTCATACAATGGTGTCTATGGTGTTTACAGTTAGGTCTACTTCATACAATGGTGTCTATGATGTTTACAGTTAGGTTTACTTCATTCAATGTTGTCTATGGTGTTTACAGTTAGGTTTACATTATAGAATGATGTCTTGTTATTTTACAGTTCAATTTACATCATACAATGGTGTCTATGGTGTTTACAGTTAGGTTTACATTATAGAATGATGTCTGGGTTATTTACAGTTCAATTTACATCATACAATGGTGTCTATGGTGTTTACAGTTAGGTTTACATTATAGAATGATGTCTGGGTTATTTACAGTTCAATTTACATCATACAATGGTGTCTATGGTGTTTACAGTTAGGTTTACTTTATAGAATGATGTCTTGTTACTTTACAGTTCAATTTACATCATACAATGGTGTCTATGGTGTTTACAGTTAGGTTTACATTATAGAATGATGTCTGGGTTATTTACAGTTCAATTTACATCATACAATGGTTATTAAAGGACTGTCAATCACATTAATTTAGCGACATGGTATCATGTATATTTATTTTGTATCTTGTGATGTACCGATAGTCTCGAAATTATGGGTCGGCTTTTACGCGGGTCATGCACTTTATAACAGTTTTACTAATTCAGTTTGAGGGGGTCAGCTTATATGTGAATGGGCTTATAAGCGAGTATATACAGTAGCGATGTTTTGGATTATATCATTATGATACATTAAGACTATAGCACATCAACACTATTCCAGATTATTGGTGCATTAGCACATTCAAAATTGGAATTCATTCAGAACACTACTAGATTTCATCAGAAATACATTATACTTTTGGACTTGTGATACCGTAAGTTATGTAGATTTTCTCTGTGTAGCGAATAAACTATTTGTTGAAATTTACTGAAGCTTTTGGTTTAAAAGCATTGGTTTACACTCTTTTCCGCTACTTAGTTTACACAGTTGTAACAGATATTAAATCAAAGCATTTTAATTTTGGTGCATTCGTGATACTGTAATAGCAGCAAGACACTTCTTTAATGGAATAATGAAACACTATTTATTGTTGTGATTCAAACCACTATATGAGAAATGGAAGAAAAAAATCCCAACTATTTAGAGACACTACCAAAACAAAAAGAAATATTCCAGTCTTGGTCTTAAATTAAATGGACTATCCAAAAAAGGAGAATAGATTCCTGCAGCCACAGCAGAAGATTCTGCAGTAATCCAATGTCTAATTTGGGAGAAACAATCAATATACAGAGTGGTAGAACATGTTACCACAGTCTGACATGAATATCCATCTAGATATAGCATATCGATTCCTTTCATCATTTAGGACTCTGACATCAAAATGACCCTCCTAAATCAGCATCTCAACTTAATTTGAACTGGTTCCATATTGTCTTTGACTTGCTACATTGAAACTGTTGTGGGTGGAAAACTGTATTATTGGTCCTGATTGGTTAATAATAATAAAAATAATCACAGCTTGTAATATTGGTCCTGATTGGTTAATAATAATAAAAATAATCACAGCTTGTAATATTGGTCCTGATTGGTTAATAATAATAAAAATAATCACAGCTTGTAATATTGGTCCTGATTGGTTAATAATAATAAAAATAATCACAGCCTGTAATATTGGTCCTGATTGGTTAATAATAATAAAAACAATCACAGCCTGTAATATTCCCAAACCAAAATGCAAGCTTTCCACAAGCTTGCAGCAAGCTTGCGGCAAGCTTGCAGCAAGCTAGTTGAAGTTGTACAAGCTAGTAAGGTAGCTTGCGCAAGCTTGCAAAAGGAATTTTTCCAAGTCTGCAAGCTTGCAAGCTTGTGTAAGCTTGCAAAAAGAAATTCTCAAAGTCTGCAAGCTTATTGTAAAATCTCAAACTTACACAAATTAAGCTAGCTTGCAAAAAGAATTTTTCCAAGTCTGCAAGCTTGGAAAATGTAAAATTCAAGCTTCCTAGATTGCAAAAAATGAAGGAGTGCATCTGCAGTCATTCATCAAACAGCAGCACAGTGGATAAACTTTAACATAGAACATAATTTGTCCACATTGTTTTACACCATTAAATATAAAAAGAACAGAGCAAGAATTTCTTGAATGTGTGTTATATTTTACACTGTGATAAAGGATTCCATTTAGTAAAATCCGGTAAAATACATAGCATTTACCGATTGCAAAGTTATTTACAGACTGACTTAATGCAGCAAGATATTTGAAGTCAAGTACTTATAAATGCTTCTTACCAACAATGTATGCACCATCAAATATAGTCTCTGTAATTTTGTGATGATAACTTATGGCATTTAGTTTTTGAAAGAATATTCCAATTTCTGTTTCAATTTGACAATTTTTGTATTTGAACGTGTAGGTAATTTTAACATTCTTGAAACAGCGTCAGACTCCTGTGATCGAACGGAAATCACATGGAATAATGTTTTCGATTAACTCCTCAATATATGGTAATTTATCCTGAAATTAATATAAATGAGTATTAAAAACAAAAAAAATCTGCAAACCACCCACCATTTTGCCTTTGCAGACCTGTTTACCAGTTCGTATTTGACTGAATTTGTACGGAATAAAGCTCATTCGTACTATAGTATGGTCATTGGTTTTAAATTACGATTTGAGGTTGCATTTATTTTTTATTTTTTTTTAAATAATTTTTTAAGCGTTTTTTTATTCCAGTTAGTTTTGTTGTATCGTCTCTTTGGTCCGCGTCCGGGTCTGTAGTCGGCGCCACATCACTGATTGTAACATTCTCTCAACATCCGGTTGTTTAAACATGCCGCCGTTTACAAAATTTCAGCTCGAATCTGATGATGAAAATAGAATGTCTAAACATAGAAAGCAGCATTTTCTACCAGTTCATAATACTCTGTGACCATGCCTTAAACCACCGTCTAAAGGAGTGCATTTTGTACTCTGCACTGTTTGCAACTTAAATTTTTCATGTGCACAACATGGTGGAATGAATGACTTTTCACGGCAGGTGGAATCGGAAAATCATGCGAAATTGGCATAGTTAGTGAAGGGAAATACAAGTATTTTGTCAACGATGAAGGGAAAGGGAGTCGGTGATCAGCACATATTTCAAAAGCAGATAACATGATGAGGTGATTCTATGAGCTGATCATAAATTGAGCACAGCCTACAAGTTAATGGAAGTAATTAAAAATGTGTTCTCAGATTCCAAAATTGCAGAAGATATTTAGAAACAATCTCTCTCTCTCTCTCTCTCTCTCTCTCTCTCTCTCTCTCTCTCTCTCTCTCTCTGTATGTCGTGCAATAGTAAATAACGGTAATTATAGTATATTGATGTGTCTACTATTTGTTATCGAGGGAATGGTGTATTTGGTCCAATTGCTGTTTCAATTGGTACATTTGTATTAATTACATGAGATTATTTTGAATCTAGTTGACTAGTTGAATTCCAGGAGATTTGTGAATCTTTTACTTACAGTGCAAAACTTTTGAAATTTATTTGAATTGTTTGAATCTCAATCCTAGGCGGTACATAAAATTATGTGAGTATCGGATAGTGTATACTATTTTTTTTTAACTGAGGTGTTTTGAATCTGTATATCAGATTGATATAATATTTTTTTTTTCTTCAATTTGTTAATGTTAGTATAGAGTAATTGGATCAATTGCATTTTGAGAGCATGTGAGAATCATTGTATTTTTACATCATATATTTTTATTAACTAATTAAATTCATGAATTGCCATCTTTCACACATTGTTTGAGTTATTCATTTAATAAAAAATCCACTCTGTTTCAATTCTGCGACATACATTGTAGCATATATCAACATTTTACTTTTAATATTTTATATAAATGGTCATTTTCACACATCAAGGGCTAGAAATATGGTGGCAGTACATGCCATGTCAGTTTCCTATATATATATATATATATATATATTGTTACGGCTATTGGATTTATTTATTTTTTAATTGTTAAACCCAAATTTATTATTTAGGATTTAATATTCATTAATTGGGAAATTGTTCTAGAAAGTTCAGCTTAATCACTTTCTGTAAATAGGCTGACTTAGATTGTAAACAAGTTTTGACCTTGGCTTACAGTGGTCTAGTTCCTGACCATGCTTTGGACATTGTAAACATGTCTTCAATTTCATTGGTTAATTTTAGGGACAACATTCTATTTTTAGTTCTTAGGGGTAAGAAAAATCTAGAGTATGTTATTTTTAGTAAGGTAGTCTCTTTCTGTGACCTTCCATGACCTTCTATCAATTTCTAGAAAAGAGCATGATCACTTGTTTACTTCAGAAAAACAATATATATAGCTGTATTTTAGAAGCTGACAGTAGTAGAAGTATTGGGCTGTAAGTTATTGGTTGTGTATTTATGTTTGAGTGTTAATATTATTCTGGACTTGTGTCAATTCGTTGGAAAAGAAGAATTATTCTATTTATCTGGAAAAGGACATATGTTTCATAATTTCATCTGGATGATTTAAAAACAAGAACTGTACCACGTGACATTGTCAGCCATTTTGGATTATTACATCGTCAAGATTCGAACCTGGAACTATTAGAACATTTATTTATTAGGACTTGCAACTCCATTAGTGGATTATTTTGTGAATTCTAAATTTGTTGGATTTGATTCTCTAAAACTGTAAGTTCAATTGTTTTATTTAAATAATTGTACTTAATAAATTCATTGTTAAAGTTATACAAGCTTGTTAGTTTTCACTCTTTCTGTGTTGCTGCTTATTCGAGCCTAAGCACGTAACAATATATATATATATATATATATATATATATATATATATATATATATATATATAATTTAAAATCTAATTGGCTTGTCATGCACAACCTTAAAAATAAGCTTGCGGCAAGCTTGCCACAACCTTAAAGATAAGCTTGCGGCAAGCTTGCACAAGCTTGCGGCAAGCTTGCACAAGCTTTCCACAACATTAAAAATAAGCTTGCGGCAAGCTTGCGCAAGCTTGCCGCAACCTTAAAAATAAGCTTGCGCAAGCTTGCGGCAAGCTTGCCACAACGTTAAAAATAAGCTTGCGGCAAGCTTGCCGCAACCTTAAAAAAAAGCTTGCGCAAGCTTGCGGCAAGCTTGCCACAACGTTAAAAATAAGCTTGCGGCAAGCTTGCACAAGCTTGCCACAATCTTAAAAATAAGCTTGCGCAAGCTTGCAGCAAGCTTGCCGCAACCTTAAAAATAGCAAGCTTGCGCAAGCTTGCCGCATCCTTAAAAATAAGCTTGCGCAAGCTTGCTGCAAGCTTGCGCAAGCTTGCCGCGGTTTCAATTCTAAGCTTGCGGCAAGCTTAAATAACAAGCTTGCAGCAAGCTTGCCGCAACCTTAAAAATAAGCTTGCGATTTTGGTTTGGGTTGGTCCTGATTAGTCAATGACAAAAGCCAATCACAGATGTGTTAAACACAAATGGCATTTTTTTAAAAATTTTATTTTAAATGTGAATGAAATGCAAGTCTTTTCTGAAGGAAGTCACTTTTTTGAACAACATGCAAAAGAATACATCAGGCTTGTTCTTATTTCCTGGAAGCATGCAAGATGAATATATATGCAAAACATAAACAAGAATGTAAATAAACTTTAAAAGAAAAAAAATGCATTGTATTGCGCCTGCCACAATCTATCAAACTGACAAGCAAAACCGTGATGTATTTTCACCTCCTATTTGAGAAATAAAAAATGGCTCTGTCCAATATCATGAAACATCTAAAATCAGCATTACAGCATTACAGCATTTAATTTCTTCTGATCACATGTCATTACAATCCAATTTCCACAAATTAAACAGCCCGAATACCAATTCTCTCAAGGTTTTTGCTGCCTTTTTATATAGCCTCATCTAATCTAAAAGTAAATTTCAGCGGCAGAAAATTGGATATCATTTCAGATACTCTGACTGATTAGTATTCTCAATTCCAAACAAAAGCAAACCTCTACAAGAAATAGAAAGAATCCCTGTAGATTTGCTACAGGAAACATCAACAAATCAAGTGAAACTGGTTTTAAAGAGATGAAATATTCACAGCCTTACAGACCTTACAATTACTGATGAGCAGTTACATCACATGCAAGGCTAGGGTATACATGTATATTATTACTTCATTCCTCGTACCTCACTATATAGTTCAACAGACGAGACAATAAATTATGGTAGAACTGGATTTTTGATAGAATACTACAGTCTGTAGTATTCTATCAAGAATCCAACTCTACCATAATTTATTGTCTTGCTGTTGTATTCTAATTTGTTGTCTCACTGTTATTTTATCAAGAATCCAGTTCTACCAAAATGTATAATCTCATGGTTGTGTAGTATTCTGTAGTATTCTATCAAGAATTCAATTTTACCATATTGTATTGTATCACTGTTATGAAATACTCTATCAAGAATCCAATTTTACAATAATTTATTGTATCACTGTTATGAAATACTCTATCAAGAATCCAGTTTTACAATAATTTATTGTCTCACTTTTGTGAATTATTCTTTCAAGAATCCAGTTTTACCATAATGTATTGTCTCGCCTGTTGTAGTAAAGATTAGTCATTGCTACAGGAAACTATTTTTTTATATTAATCTTTGTTTATCCACCACTGAACTCTTAAAACATTTTGAATACTTGCTTCACAATTTCAAAGTCAGCATCTTATACTGTTGGACTGCAAATAAAATTCTTATGTTTGTCTTAGAACCCACCCTTGCCTAAAACCAATATCGATTTGCCTATAGTTTTACATTCATTTGTAATGTTAGTCTTAGAACTCACCCTCCGCCTAAACAATATATCCATTTGCCTATAGTTTTACATTCATTTGTAATGTTAGTCTTAGAACCCACCCTCCGCCTAAACAATATATCCATTTGCCTAGTTTTACATTCATTTGTAATGTTAGTCTTAGAACCCACCCTCCGCCTAAACCTTATATCCATTTGCCTATAGTTTTACATTCATTTGTAATGTTTAAGTCTTAGAACCCACCCTTGCCTAAACCCTATATTGACTTGCCTATAGTTTTACATTCATTTGTAATGTTGAAGTCTTAGAACCCACCGTCCGTCTAAACCCTATATCCATTTGCCTAGTTTTACATTCATTTGTAATGTTGAAGTCTTAGAACCCACCCTCCGTCTAAACCCTATATCCATTTGCCTAGTTTTACATTCATTTATAATGAGCTGCAGTGAAAGTGCTGTAGCCCCAATGTTCTTGGCAGCTTTTGATTTTTCCAGCTTTTCTCTTTCAAATCTAGTCAAATAAAGAATTATTTATATTCAGAAAAACAGCAAAGATGTTTTTTTTGTTCTATCAAATCAATTTAATCACTTTTAAAAATAAAATATAAACCTTACACTGTGGCCCCGTATAATAAGGACACTCTAGATACTGTTTGTTCATTGTACAATATAGGAATGGTGATAGATCCATTCAAATAGTAGAATTTTGTTTAACACTATTAAATTTTATAAAATTTCATTGATTGATCTGTGTTGTTCATGAAATCCAAATACAATAGAACCTATCTTGAAAGACCACCCATTCTGCCAAAAAAGAATGGTCTCTCAAAACAGGTGGTCTCTCAATTAACACATTAACCCCTGGAGGTTTTTGCTGTTTTCGCATGAAATGCGAGTAGGAAACACATTTTGGGGACTATTTCTGAATACATCGTAATACATCGATTTCCAAACAATAATCCGTTAGACAAATGGCTACTAATGCTAAAGAAAATGTTGTTCATTGGTTAGTTTGCTGGCGCATGATCACAAGGGCAAAAATCGGACTTTTGACGCTACGGACCTTGGAAGTAGGCTACTACCTCATGCCCCGTAAAGTCATCGCTAGGGGTTAATGTGTTAACAGGTCATACCACTATATAATCAATAAATCTGTGCAATGAGATTCTGGTCTCCCAAAACAGGTGGTCTCTCATAGCAGTGGTTTCTCAAGACAGGTTTTACTGTAATGTGATTTTTCATAATTAAATACTCAATTTCTGTGTCTATAGGTACTAATACAACTTAGCATTGTCAGAACGATCCTGAGTGTATGGCATCAGCCTAACACCAGTCTCTTTTGTGACTCCAATAAACAGTAGAGAACTGTATTAAATGTATTGAGATTTCAAAGTATTTCTTATTCATGGAAACCTTGCTGACTGAGAAATATGTATTAATGAGCTTTCAAGCTCATGCATGCAAACTGACAAAATCTTGTCAATTAGTGAAATAACTAGAGACCCTACAGCTACAATCTGGCATATTCCAGTCCTTATTATGGTCTGGATGGTGTTCTACAATATAATTACTGGCCTAACCTTCACAAGATTACATTTCAGAATCCAATTAAATGCTAAATTACAATTTCATTCCTTTACCTACCTCATTCACATGCCCAGTGTTATTTAGTTAATCAGCACAAATCTGACTTTCCATGCATGCCTAGACATTGATGGGAAAGAATAACATTTTCCATTTAAAAAGGACCTCTTTGTAAACCTTTCTGGACAACAGTTAGCTAGCTTATACAAAATGTTTTTTAAAAAAATCTTTTTGTTCACTGGTGGAATTTGCCTTGTCTAAGAACAACCAGAGTCAGGCAGTATGGCATGATGGTAAGAACTGTAGACTAATGATTGGAAAGTTTTGGACTTAAGTCCTGCTGTGGCCAAGGTCCATACTAGGGGGCATTTTTAAAGAGCTATACAAATTATTCAAAATATGATCTTACTTGCCTTACATGCCATTCATCCCTTCTGTGTCAATACAATGCAAAGTAAAACATTAATTTTCCTTTTGAAAGTGTAAGATGTTAGGTTAATTAACGCTAATATGAATGCAAGAAATTACACTGATGTCTACTATTTTGTAAAAACAGCTAAAAACTATTTTAAAAAAATCACAAAAATTCAGAAGCATTCATAGATTTACTTTTAAAAAACAACAATGTGTATATCTTCCTCCGCAACTACCAATTGGGTCCACAAACAAGCATAAGGTGTAAAAAGTTAAAGTTAACAACTACAACTTGCTGGGGATTATGCTTGCAACTTTTAAGTAAATAAAAATTAAACTAAAGCCAGAAAGTTCATAAACTGCAGCTTCAAACATATCGATACACACAACTTAATTCCTCAAGTGAATAATTTTAAATAGCAATACTTCTCAGTTATTAGCATGTGTCAATGAATGATTGCTACACCATGCTGCTTGTCAACACAGATGTCATAGGGCAGTTCCCATGTCTTAGAATATAAATTATAATAACAAGATTCTTTTAAGTATTAAAACAAAATTAGAAATAGACCCTCAGCCAAACAGGAGGTAAATGACATTATACAACTTGCACTTTATTTTTAAATATATCACTGCAACTTTAAAATCAGTCTATGGATATTTTCTTGTACATTATTGTATATTGTGATAATTATTGAGATAAATGTATTTTTTGGCCAAAAAAAATCTTACAAAATATATAATTTCATTAGTCAAACTTCATGAAAATTCAAAATTTCTGCACAATGACCACCACTTTTCTTGATGAAAAACCAACTGATCTTTCCATTTACTAATTTCAACTAATTTTTTTAGGAATTTACATGTATGAAAAATTGGGATCCACATTTTCAATACAAGAAAAACAGGGATCCACTTTACATGTAAGAAAGACTGGGATCCACACTTCTACATGGAAGAAAAACTGAGATCCACACTTCTACATGTAAGAAAAAACTGGGATCCACACTTTACAAGAAGGTACACTAAAATCATGGTGTGTTAATGGTGTCCTTAACCGTATTCATGTTATTAAGATGGCCAGAATATATTATGAAGAACTTTAGTATGGGGATCACTGATTATGTCCCCGAGAGACCTTACTATGTCACTCAGGGACTTTAGTAATTGGGACTAATGTACATGTCCAATATTAGAAAGAAGACCACTGTATATGTCCCTGGGGACCAATATGACACTGAGGACTTTCAGTAATTGTTCATGCCCCTGGGTGACTTTATTAAGGGAAACCACAAGGTACCAGAGGGACTTTAGGATGAGACTAGTATGACCCGGAGGAGTCATTGATGGACTTTATAGAGTAAGGGGACCACTATACACCGCTCCCTCGAAAACTCGCGCCCTGATAACTCGCGAACCCGCTTATAACACGGTGTCCGGCGTGGATCCCGTTTTTTTTAAAGAAAATATTTTTTAAAAATAAAGAAAATCGTGATCAGAACTGGTGAATGAAACTTTGATATATTGCCCGTTTTATCGTCGAAAATGACGGTTAGTGCCCGAAAAGTTAGAATCAACATCGTGAAATTTTCAGGTTTTAATAAGGAATCACATATCTTGTTAGATTTTATCGGAAAAAAAATATTTTCTCAGTTCACTGTAAATAATAATACTGTATATGTATAGGGGAAATTAGTGTTTTAATCTTTTCATTGTGTTGCAGTGTAAGCAGTATAATCTTTGCATGTCCTCTTCTATTCAAACATGAAAAGAGTCAATTGACCGTCACATCGATGCCCGCGAGCACATCTGTGAGAACCTAATTAACTGCCGGCTGCGTTTTGATCGACGACTTGGGGAAGTGTTTGTTGCATTGTAAAACTGAATTAAAATAGACCTGCTTTGTTTTATAAGGCGGTCTTTTGTATCAAATCAGGTAAAAGACGTACAATACAAAAGTTCAAAGGAATGCAAATCCTACATCCATAAACTGTTGTGGTCAATATCGTGTCTCAACATCAATCAAATTAGTTGGACCAATCGAACATGGTTTCAAATAGTATGTACTTATTGTCATTAAAGGATATATTAATCAGTAATTTATCCTAATCATTTGTAAATGTGATTATGGAGAGCAAGGGAATCAAGCGTAAGGCGTACTCAGTGAATGAAAAGCTTACTGTCATAGAGAGGGTTCGTAATGGTGAATCAAGATCAAAAGTTTGTAGTGAACTTAAACTTGCCGAGTCGACACTCAGAGGTTGGCTCAAGGATGAGCAGAAATTTCGGGATTATTTGCATGAAGTTGATTCTGATGATGGATTTAAACGGAAACGGGCACGCACTGCAAACGACACAGAATTAGATGATGCTGTGTACACTTGGTTCACACAACAACGTGAACAAAGTGTTCAGATTTCGGGAACAATTCTCAAGGTCCAGGCAGAGAAAATGGCAAAAACTATGGATACTGAATCAGATTTCATGGCAAGCCATGGATGGTTTTGGAGATTCCAGCGCCGACATGGAATAAAACAAAATTCTTTGTCGGGAGAGATATGCTCAGCAAATCAGGTGGGCGCATCTAGTTATCCCAACCAACTCCGAGAGATACTGACCCGTGATGGATATACAGACGACCAAGTTTATAATTGTGATGAGGCTGGTCTATGCTATCGGATGATTTAAATATTTATATTTATATATATATATATATATATATATATATATATATATATATATATATATATATATATATATATATATATATTGTTTACATGTCTGATGTTTAGACCCATTAAATTCATGGTTGGTAATGGTTTATGTTTGTAATTTTTTTTTTACATTTTACTCTATCTATCTAATCAATCTATCTATGTATCTATTTAGTGAAAGCAGAATTTTATGTTTTAGATCAACACAAGTTTCGACGTTGTCATTTTTCGATATGAATGTTATCTTTTTTGATAAAATAAATCTTGATTCATTTTGAACAAACAATAAAACTAGAATGTATCCAAATCAACACAAAAAACAGTGACGTAATACACAATGTGTTTAGCGATACACATGTTAAGAGTACTGATACCTCGTGGAATAATGTTTGTTTTTACGATCTTTTCAAGATATTTTATCCAGAAATTAAAGGTAATTTATAAAGAAAAACGAACAACACCTTTATAAAGAGATATTTATTCACAGTTATTTTCAGCACGATTATAAAATGAGTATTTAACAATGCACCTCCCCCCTTTTCGCATCTCTGTTGATCTCCCATCTCTTTATTAGTTTTTTTTTTATAGGTCCCTCGGTAACTTGCGCCCTCGCTTATAGTGCGGTCGATATTTTTGGACCCCGTTGTGTGCGAGTTATCGAGGGAGCGGTGTATATGCTTTAGTATTGGGACTGTGGTCTATATCTCTGAGGGACTTTTGTAACGAGGACTAATGTCCATTTTCCTGAGGGACTTAACACATTAACCCCAAATGCCAAGTTTATGGGGCATGAGGTAGTAGCCTACTTCCAAGGTCTGTAGCATCAAGGTCATGCATGATACACTAAAGTGGGTGGTATTATAGAAAGGTAGACAGATTTAGCTGTACAATGATACTAAATAACCTGGACATTTTAGTTGCACTACAAAATACAGAGGGAAAAACCTAATTTTTTGGACACGTTTTTTTCTTCACCCAAAATTCGCCCATGATCGGAATCAGATTTTATGTCCCAAGATTTTAGACTTTATGACCTCAGATCTATGGCAGACTGGTCTGAAGTGCAGACAGACAGGTGAAACTAAACAAAAAGTAGGATAAGGTGGACATTTTGAATAAAGTGTCTTCTCCATATGAAAATTATGGGTCAGTTAAGCAAACAAAACCCAAAAACAAAACACAAACAACAACCTACTTTTCACCTTCTGCTCATGCACCAGCAAACTAACCAATGAAAAACATTGTCTTTAGCACAACTAGCAAACTAACCAATGAAAAACATTGTCTTTAGCACAACTAGCAAACTAACCAATGAAAAACATTGTCTTTAGCACAACTAGCAAACTAACCAATGAAAAACATTGTCTTTAGCACAACAAGCCATTTAATTGTCTAATGGAATATTGCTTGGAAGTCAATGTATTAGGATGTATTCAGAAATAGTCCCCAAAATGTCTTTACTACTTGCATTTCATGCAAAAACCCCAAGGGGTTAATGTGTCAAGTAAACAAGGGACCACTGTCCCTGAGGGAGGTAAACTGACAACCTCTCTTACTCCAATTATCCATGCTGCAAAGTGGATACATTATACAAGGTTAACCAAAAAATAGACTGGCACCACATCTAAATAGAGTTATGCCTGTCAAGAATTTGGTTGAAAGCTGTCCTAACTGATGATTTGCAGCTTATTGTTTGAGGAGAGATAAATCTACAACTGAAAAAAATACATGGAAAAAAGAATGGTGAGAAATAGTATGAAGATTGTTACTCCACCCTTTCAAACAGATACAAAGTAATAAATTACCATGGTTAAAATTTAACATGAGAAATAAATATGGAGGAGGTAATGGCATATAGAGATAATGCAGACTAAAGACTGCTACTCCTCCCCTTTACAAATAGATGCAATTGAAAACAGATACCAGTCTGTTACAGCATGGTTCTGATGAAAAACTAGAAAACATTTGCAATCCATAGGAATCATTGTAGTCAATTATCTCCTTCCCCCCCCCCCCCATCTTCCCCGGTCAAACAAACACTTTGAGACCAAGTTCATAAAAGTTTATAAATCTGGATTGGTATAAATGTTTTTCACCAATGCAATACCAGTTTTGCACAAAACGTTCTGGGAGGAGTGTTGTTTCAAAGGCACATTTACTGGCGGAATTAAATGAAATAATAAAGCAACAAAATTGAAAGACAGCATCGTCAGTGATCCAGAAAATGTGAAAACTGGATTCTGCAAGAACTTTTCTGAATGTGTCAATACTTAAATTAACATCACATTTTTTTATCAATAAAAACCCACCAAATGAACGAGCATAGAGTGCTGTAGAAAGGGAATTCTGATGGTTTTTGCAAATTAAGCCAGAGGGATATTAAAGGTCAATAATGAGGAAAATCTTCAAAATGTAACATTTCATGCTTTTTGTAGCATAATGTTTGAAGATGAAAGACACATTTCACCAATAAAATCTGCTCCAAATGAATTCCCCAAATGTGCCTCTAATATTAATTAACAAAGTTAACTTTCCCAATTTATCAAATGCATTAGTACATCCTTTGATTATGGTTTTGTTTGCTATGGTGTGACATCATTCCAGAGGAAGCCCACAAACTACACCGTCATTTCAAGAAAATGTTATGGCTATTGTGCAGATAATACAGTCTAATTGTAATCAAAAACAGTTAACGGCTTTCCATGTTTAAATTTCAAATTAATCAAAGGTGCAGAAAATAGAATCATGCGATAATTAATCAGCTACAGAGTAAGCTGTATTGCTCACATCACCCGTACTTCTACATCAAAATTAAGATTTAGACAAGGAAGAGTTCAACTGAGAATCGGAATACTCGAATATGTTTGTCTGCTTTCATAGGGTACAGAAATTTGATATGTTCATCAAAACTTTGCTTTATTAATTGATGATAGAAAAATAAAGCAGTTTAGTTTTAAGATTAATATGACAAAACACATCATTTCAAGAAGGCATTGTCACATTTCAAAGAATTGCAGTTTATTTTAGAAATAGTTGTCATCAATAATTTTGACTAAAAGGGAAATCTGATTAATTTATATTCTCAGTGTCCCTTACATAATAAAAAAGTTAGAAAATACAGCATGATTGTGCTTCTGCATTTGAATAATACAGTATTTTCATATTTTGCTAAAATAATTTTTTTTCTTTCTTGATAATTATGCTGACCATAGGTGTTGAATCTATCATTTTAATTTCTTAAATTACAACAGGATCAATGTTTATTTCATAATTTTCTCAAATTCCCTTGAACCCTCAACCCAAACAGAAACATCCTTAAACTCCCTTGAACCCTCAACCCAAACAGAAACCTCCATAAAACTCCCTTGAACCCTCAACCCAAACAGAAACATCCTCAAACTCCCTTGAACCCTCAACCCAAACAGAAACCTCCATAAAACTACCCTGAACCCTCAACCAAACAGAAACCTCCATAAAACTACATGTACCTTGAACCCTCAATCCAAACAGAAACCTCCATAAAACTACCTTGAACCCTCAATCCAAACAGAAACCTCATTAAAACTCCACTGAACCCTCAACCCAAACAGAAACCTCTATAAAACTACCTTGAACCCTCAACTCCAACAGAAAACTCCCTTGAACCCTCAACCCAAACAGAAAGTGCCATAAAACTCCCTTGAACCCTCAACCCAAACAGAAACCTCCATAAAACTCCCTTGAACCCTCAACCCAAACAGAAACATCCTCAAACTCCCTTGAACCCTCAACCCAAACAGAAACCTCCATAAAACTACCCTGAACCCTCAACCAAACAGAAACCTCCATAAAACTACATGTACCTTGAACCCTCAATCCAAACAGAAACCTCCATAAAACTACCTTGAACCCTCAATCCAAACAGAAACCTCATTAAAACTCCACTGAACCCTCAACCCAAACAGAAACCTCTATAAAACTACCTTGAACCCTCAACTCCAACAGAAAACTCCCTTGAACCCTCAACCCAAACAGAAAGTGCCATAAAACTCCCTTGAACCCTCAACCCAAACAGAAACCTCCATAAAACTCCCTTACACCCTCAACTCCAACAGAAAACTCCCTTGAACCCTCAACCCAAACAGAAACCTCCATAAAACTCCCTTGAACCCTCAATCCAAACAGAAACTTCCATAAAACTCCCTTGTCTTCTATACCATCTGGAAAGGATATTCCCAATCTTTCCATACCATCCTATCTGGAGATAATTTTCAGTCAAATGTACTTTTTGGGCAGTGACTTTATTTTTGCCAACTGCAATAATCGGTCAAATCATCCAAGGAGGTCTGGGCCATGCAGACAGAGAAAACTTGCCAAGGCAAGTAGCTGACACTTCAGTGTGTGGTACATTTCAACCATATCATAAAAGATTGCTTATAATAAAATTACAGAAAAATTTTTTTGAATTCAGATGCTGCCATCTGGAAAAACATTCTAAGTTCAAGGTTTTGCCTCTAACTCATGCTTTAGGCAAGTTTTTGTGAAAAGATTATGCACACATAAGACGCATCAACAGGAACTATTTATCTCTTCTGGCTTTTTTTATACGATCAACTCTTCAAACACTTCAAGCAACCATTTTAACTGACCGAGATTTAATGCTAAACCAAGAAAAGCCAGAAGTAATTCAAACGCCTAATACAATGGCGAGATTTTCTTTTAAATTATCTTAAACTGCAGTTTTTAAGTCACCTTTCAAAATTCTATATCTGAAAGATACTAACAGTACCAATATAAAGTCCATACCAATATAAAGTTCATTTGAACAGCATCATTCTCAAATCAAAGAGATAGGGCCACTATTTTCTAGCTCTAGCCTTTACCATTAGCACTGATATCTTACATCTAGTACAGTATGTGTGGGTTTAAGCTTGGGTTACCATTAACACTGATATCTTACATCTAGTACAGTATGTGTGGGTTTAAGCTTGGGTTACCATTAGCACTGATATCTTACATCTAGTACAGTACATGTATGTGTGGGTTTAAGCTTGGGTTACCATTAGCACTGATATCTTACATCTAGTACAGTATGTGTGGGTTTAAGCTTGGGTTACCATTAGCACTGATATCTTACATCTAGTACAGTATGTGTAGGTTTAAGCTTGGGTTACCATTAGCACTGATATCTTACATCTAGTACAGTATGTGTGGGTTTAAGCTTGGGTTACCATTAGCACTGATATGTTACATCTAGTACAGTATGTGTGGGTTTAAGCTTGGGTTACCATTAGCACTGATATGTTACATCTAGTACAGTATGTGTGGGTTTAAGCTTGGGTTACCATTAACACTGATATCTTGCATCTAGTACAGTATGTGTGGGATTAAGCTTGGGTTTACCCAGTGTGAGAAAGCATGGTATTAGTTTCACATGGGTCAATGGTTCTTACCAGGGTTTTCTTTTTCTGCCAGTTATACTGGCTGCCATATATAGCCATTTCTTGTGCTGAAAGATGGCATTTAACCCAGAGTATAGAACTTGATAAAGAGCAAAGTGTAAACTACAAAACTCCTAAAAATATAACATTACTCGATATTCTATTTTAGTCAACATGCATCTAGGTGCATTTTATATACTGAAAAATTAGCATATGAAAAATTTAGGCTAAAAAATGCTGAATTTACTCAACTCCATATAGTTGATGACACTATAATATTCTTATTAGCCATGCTAATCCAGCTGGATTCTTGGCAGTCTGGCAGCAATCTTGTTTTGGTAAGCATGGTTTGTTTAATTCTTCCTGCACAAATGAAGGTATCATCAAGGTTTTGCCAAGAACATGGAGCTGGCATGTAGAGAAAGTCAAGTACAAACTATCCCTTTTTACTTTCCATGCTTCAGCTCAACAACTTCATAAAGACCTAATACATTTTTAATTAATTTTACTTTTACCATTCAGATGGTGAATGGGTTTAAATCATATGGAATACCCTTCAATCAGGTGTTTACATTTTCACCAAAATATGTTACTTAGAGACATAAGAATGATGTTAGTGTCATTTTGGAGGGCTTAAATAACGAGATAAACCTGTATTCTGGCAGTAAAAGGGGTATACCTGTAAATGAAGGTTAAATTTAGCAGGTCTTCCCAACATCCTGCCATGTTATAAACAATTAGGCAACCAATATCCTCTTTCATCTAAATATCTGCCAGGGGTTTCAACTTTACAACTGCATGTGTGTCAAAAAACTTTTCTAATGTTTGGCACAAATTTTCCATGAAGCACACATGAACTCAGTATCATATGAGCAAAGACCAGCAAACACCAAAAAATGTGTCAGAAATTAGCAGCGGTGGTTCAGCATGCTGGATCCTTTACTGAAAGCATGTGGTTTTGAATTCCACCATAGGACCAGCCTGAATCAGCCACCATGATGTGTCCTTGGGTAACACAACTTACTCCAATTACCTCAGCACTTAATAGCCTACTTGTGCTGCTGTGCCATAAAATACCAACCCAAACTAACCAGAAAATTAAAAATAATCAACCTGACTGAGGAATGTTCTCAGAAAAAGATCAACCTGACTAAAGAATGTTCTCAGAAAAAGAGAGTATTCCATCATTAGAGTGACATCAACAGGAACCAACACAAGTGTTTTACGTTCCAAGGTCACCTTATACTAGGCAGTTTCAATATCAATACTTCATGCATCCATTAAAGAAGATACCTGACCATACCTATGTTATATAAGGGAACCAGTTATCCTGGGGTGCCTGAAACTGAGGGACTAATGTCCAGCATCATGATAAATACCATTCCAATGAAGAAACACTTGAACAGTAATCTCTCATTATAATGCTGTCTGAACAAGAGTAGGACACCTGATAGTAAGAACCCTTCATAATGACAAATATGAAACATTTAATAAACCTTCAATATAATGCTGTCCATGGGAATCAAAGAAAGCACCTTAAAATGAAGTATATATATATATATATATATATAGACACACACACACACACACACACACACACGATTTGTAACCATTGTTTTCAATGGATGTTAATTTCGGACAATTGCATATTGTTTATATGCATATTTCGCATAATTGCATACATTTTTCTGGTCCGAACATGCATTATTATGTGTAAAGTTGCTCCGGATAACTGCATTGTTCAAAATTGTTCCTTTCAAAATAAAAAAAAAACGATTCTGAACATTGGCGGTCAATGTTGATTAATGAGGTCTGTTAATATCAACATCACAGGTATTAGATCTCCGTTGGTCACCAGGAGGCACTATAGTAGATAACCATAAATATTACCAAGACGGCATTAGCTCTCTGCTTCTCTGTTGATCACCAGGAGGTGCGATAGTAGACAACCATAATAATTAAGTATATATATGTGTATATATATACACACACACACACACACAAACAAAGTAAATGGCGTTAAACCCTAAAACAACAAACAACAACAACAAAGTATTTGTTAGCACTGGTAATGTTGGTTTAATTCAATGTCACAATTTCCCTCGATATCCTTATCTTGGACATAGTTCAGTCTTCAGAGCCACAGAGTAGCAATAAAAGTAAATGTATTATGCGATTAAATTCAGGAAACAGTCTATATAATTTGGCTGTAAAAAAAATTCATTTGAAGATTAAATTCAAGAACCAGTCAAAGTAATTTGGCATAAAAAAAAAATGCATTCAGAGATTAAAATCAAGAACCAGTCGAAGTGATCTGGTTCAAAATTTAATGTTTTCAGTGATGAAATTCAAGAATCAAGCTAAAAGTAACTGGGAATCGTTGCCATATCTGGAGTAGTGTCCATTTATTTATAATAGTACCGGTATGCTGCCGTATTCAATGTTGAAAATCTTGCCTCATGCAAGTCAGTGGTGAGACTAGTATATAAAGAAATACACAACAAAATGCAGGATATTCCATTAAATTATTGGAGACGAAACAAGCACAAATCAATAACCCTTTCTTGCCCTAATGGGTTGTAATGGGTGACCTATTATTAGGGAGATGTTCAAAAGTATTAAATGTTCAGAACGTGTTCACTCTTATCACATTAGTTACTCCATTACTCCATAATAACATTGTTCATAATAATTGGACAATAATCAAATGGTTAAATCCAACCATATCATTAAAAATGATAATGACATCTGGCATCATCAATAAGTGTCAAATAAAATGGAGGTCTTACTGGTAAAAACAAATTTACATGCAATCTTTTCCAAAATTTACCAAAGAAAAATAACAATGCAAGCAGGAACATTTTTGTAAATTTGACTTCAACTGACAATTTTTTTAAAAACAAATTGTCATCTAAAAGACAAATTTCCAAAAGTTTTGCTTAACCTGCATACCAAAATGAAAGAATGACTCAGTTTAAGTGGTTTATATTTTTTTAAATTTTATTACTGAATATACTTCTTGAAACAAAAACAAACCCTGCATTTCATTCTGCACTATATTCATATATTCAAACATCTGAGCCAACCCAATTTTTTTTTTAAAGTTGGTCATTGTGATCTATTTTCATGAAGAAGTATCACCATGGCAACCAACTTTTATAAAATCACAGTATCTATAGTAAGATTAAACACATATGACAAAAATTGTAATTACTGTGAGAGAACAAAGAAGATAACATCAAATAACTTTTAATGTTTCAACTTTTTTTAATGTTTTTTTCTTTCTTTTCTTTGAATTCCCCCTCCCCCCCTCCTTTAAATCTGAACCTGTTCTGGCTGGACAATATTATACCAGTATCTATGAAGAACCCTGCCAAGGCATGCCACCATTATGGGACAAAATGGATTGTTATGTATAAGAAAGCATCAAATTCTGGGTGTGTACTACAGCTGTTTTATGTAGTACCACCTTGTTACCAACTCTTAATTATCTAGAAATGCTAAGGTGTACACCCTCCATATCTCAAAGAATCATAACTACATGAGAATCCACCAGGCCTGTGACTGTTACTTACTAGGCAAAATTCTTCTATCAGTAACAACTGTGCGCATTTATTTAAAAGACTCCCGTGTCTGGTGTTTTGAGGTGACTCCTCCCAATAAAGCCGTTTATAAAGTGTATTGTAATATAGCTGAGGACTACTTGTACAGCAGTATGTCTTTGTAATATAGTTGAGGACTTTGAATACAGGGGTATGTCTTTGTAATATAGTTGAGGACTCCTTATACAGGGGTATGTCTTTGTAATATAGCTGAGGACTTTGTATACAGGGGTATGTCTTTGTAATATAGTTTGAGGACTCTTCATACAGGGGTGTGTCTTTGTTCTTACATACAGTGTACTATGTTGTTCAGGACCATATATGTTTTATGAAAAGGACTGCACTTTATAATACTGAGATACATTGTTGTCAGAAGTCTTATAATGAAGAGACCAATGGATTTTTAGAATTATTTTGGACTAAAAGGACTGCACTTTATAATACTGAGATACACTGTTGTCAGAAGTCTTATAGTGAAGAGACCAATGGATTTTTAGAATTATTTTGGACTAAAAGGACTGCACTTTATAATACTGAGATACACTGTTGTCAGAAGTCTTATAGTGAAGAGACCAATGGATTTTTAGAATTATTTTGGACTAAAAGGACTGCACTTTATAATACTGAGGTGACTGTTGTCAGAGGTCTTATAGTGAAGAGACCAATGGATTTTTAGAATTGTTATGGCTAAAAGCCTTAACTAAGAGTCAAACATTTTGACAATGTTTACAACTGAGTTACAACGATATGCAGTTTAATTATTATTACTTAGATATGCAGTTTAATTATTATTACTTATAATAAGGTTCACACATTGCTGGTTAAATATTTCTGTGACATGGATGTAGCTCAATTATACTTTCGGGGCAATAGGTATAAGCAAAAGCTAATTTCAGTTTCAAAAACTTTGGTTGTGATATTTGCATTTTATTTATTCACCAAATAAATCCTGCTAAAATAACTTTTCGTCTAATCAATATGTGGCTTGTTAATAGTCCGCTTCAGATGGTTGTTCAAACAAAAAAAACAATGCAAAAAATATAAAGCGATTCAAGGGGGGAATCTGGACCAGAAAACTGCTGATTGCCGAGTACCTGTGAGACTTGAAAACAGTGTCACAAGTGGTCAATATTCAGTACCATGCAATAATTGGAACTAAAAAAGCTGCTGAACATTTGTTAAAAATTAATCACAATGGCTCAATGTCTTTTTTGTCTCTGTCTCAAAAACAATCTGCCAATGATAATCATTCCAACAATAACACCATAAAAAAAAAATAAAGTTAGTAACAATTCTGAGGAAAACAAAAACAAATCTCGTAAACAATCCCCACTGAAAACCAAGAAACTCTCTTTTATTTTAGATCCTGAGAATACAATTTTAACTCGAGTTTGGTGTCAAGCATCAAATGGCTCTTCAGTTGAAAACCCTGTATGAGCACTTCACAATAATGTTCTTATTTTGATTCCTATCTTTATGCTGGGACGATTTACGGGGAAACAATTAAAGCATTTTTATGCTGCAGGTCATTCTCCATCACATTATGTTTTTTTTGGACACTGCACAGAAGAATGTTGGAAATGATATTAAAATGACTGATAAAAACTTCTTAATATGTAAACTGGTATGAAAAAATAAAAATGGCAACCATGCCGAAACAATATTTGTGTTCATTAATTTTACATTTCTTTTGCCCAAATGATTTTCAATTCCAGATGACCAGTTTTATTAAAGTCTTAGAAAAGCGAGAGAAAATCCAGAATACTTCAGGCCAAATTTCCCAATAATTTTTCAGGTGGAATAATACAAAATGACACTGGTGATAAAATCAATGACCAAATAATGTTGGGCATTATGTTCTTTCAGCCATGCATGATACTGGAAGATAACATCTTTAAACTAAATACAACATTCTGAAAGAAATATATTTCAAGACTACAGTGGTACAGCGGTAAGGCATTAGACTAGAAGACTAGGTTTGATTCACAACTTCAGTCTGGATAATGGTTCCCATAGCGTGTCGTTAAACAAAGCACTTGCTCTACTTGAAGCTGCATGACATTACCTTCAACATGCTGATCAGTGATGTGCCTTAAAATTTAATTTAAACAAAATTCCAAACCAAATCAAATATTTGCTTCACATACAAAACAAAAAGGTGTTGGAATCGGATCAAAAAGGATGCAAAACTTTAACCTTCAGCAACCATTTCAAGGTCAATGAATTTTTATTTCACTGAATGTCTTCCAGCAAGAAGAAATTATAAGAAGAATACCTACTTAATTTCCCTTTATTCACTGATTTTAGCAGAACACAAACAAATGAAAGATTATTTTGCACTGAAGCAAAATTTAAGAAAATTATCTTGCCTAGAGAAATACCATATAATAATGGCAGAGCAGGTCTGACCTAGGCAGAATTCAAAACTGCATCCTTCTGACTGCCAATACAACTGCTAACCACAATGGTCCCTTATAACATTCCAGGCTTCGACATGTTTATTTTTAGGTAAGTGTTTCTATTTCAGCATCTGAAAGTTTATATTTTGGACAAGATATTTTCAATTTTATTTAGATCTAAAAATAAGCTGTCAATGAATTTGGCTGTAAACCATTCTGTGCAGTATAGATGGCAGAGTACAAAATGCATGTACTTTGAAGTTAATGCAAACATTCTGATTAATCCAAATGGGGTGCTTTGCAGCTATTTCTTGATATACGTGTGTGTGTATGATTTGGATTTTTTACGTAGCTTAACAATTTTTCAGTTATATCACTTAAAGATCTGCAGTGTGGCAGTTTATAGCTATGCCTAGCACTGGGGGATCATGTCACAGACATGTAGCATAATGTCCCACCCAGTCACATTATCCTGACACAAGGCCAACCAGTTTAAGACTAACCTCTAATCTAATGACGAGCGCAAGCAGGGTAGCTGCTAGTACCATTTTTGTAAGTCTTTAGTATAAATCAGCCAGGGATCGAACCAACTACCTACCGCATATGAGGTGGACCCACTAGACTAATGAAGCAGACCATTTCTTTAGAAAAATTACCCTAAACAGGGTACCCAGTATAAGCTATACTATTTATCAGTCTTTTACTATGTAAGCACAAAACAAAATGGAATCATTTAAGTACTTAAACAGTATCAATGTAAAGGCTGAAAGCACTCGTACAAGTCTAGGAATATTAAAAGCAAAAAGTCATATTATTACTGTCAATGGTCTAATATAAAAAATGTCAAGAATGGTACCAGTCTTATATACAATGGCTTGATGTCAAGTATAAAGAATGGTACCAGTCTTATATACAATGGCTTGATGTCAAGTATAAAGAATGGTACCAGTCTTGCTGACAATGGCCTCAAAATGTCAAGTATCAAGCATTGTGCTAGTCTTACAAAATTGGCCTTAGAGGTCAAGTATAGTATCAAGTAATGGCTCCAGTGGCCTAATGGTTAGAGTGCCTGCTGTGGAAGTGGGAGGTCGCGGGTTCAATCCCTGGCCAAGTCATACCAAAGACAAGGTGGTATACCAAGAAGATTTCATAATGGCCACATTGATGCCCAAAACAGAGGTCAGATCATTATATTTTCATTCAGAACCATTTCAAAATAAGTCTTTAGGTGAAACCCCCATGTCATTCTGTTGAAAAAATAGCCATAACTGTGTCCACAGTGACCTATGCTTGATGCTATAACAGCACCATTTTTATTTACGTCCAACTTGACATCTGGTAAAAACTCCACATCAATATGATCCTAGTTTAAAAGCAATCCTAGCCACATCAAAGATATCTGTGGACTTTTTCAAGAATTAAACTTCTGACTGTTCTGTGCAGACCTTTATGTAACTGTAGTCTACATATGAAACTATACAAAACTTAAATACTATAACTAAAATATAACCATATATATCCACTCTCCACACTTCTTTGCAACCTTAAATGTGTAGGTAACTGAATTTTGAAAAATGTTTGAAAAAAAAAAAAATTTGAAAAATACTAAGTGGGAAATTACTTGTAAAATTTTGAGCTAATTAATTCCAAATTAAATTGTAATTAACACAAACTAAATTTTAAGCATTTTATATCTACTAAGAGAGCTTCAAATTTCACAACAATTGGTCATTCAACTTAATGTTTGATTATTATGGGAAACTTGATATCACTGATTTATAACAAGTCTACACAAACCATCAATATAATGGCAACATTGTTTTAATTGTCTCAGCCAGCACTGTAACCTAACACCATTGTCTCCCCCTTTGCAGATAATACCATATTTAACAGGAATTACAGCCCCTAAATTTAGCCATAAATAAAGATGCAAAACTCTATTACAGACATACAGTTATTAAATTTATCACAGAATTTAGAATATTTATAAACAAATGTATCTTCTCTTCTAAGCCATGATAAATATCATACCATCATAAATAACTAAATTCAGCCCTATAACAGATTGCTGATGGGTGCTTTCAGAGCCTGGGACAGATGAAAATGTATTTTTTGAGGTGTGTGATCACATAATACAAGCCAGTGTATGATATTGCAATTAATAAGGAAGAGGTATATATCTCCTAATTCCCTACAATGACAGTTTTTTTACAAGCCAGTGTATGATAATTCAATGATAGTTCATAACAACGACTGGATTTTTTTACAAGCCAGTGTATGATAATTCAATGATAGTTCATAACAACGACTGTTTTTTTTTTTACAAGCCAGTGTATGATAATTCAATGATAGTTCATAACAACGACTGGATTTTTTTACAAGCCAGTGTATGATAATTCAATGATAGTTCATAACAACGACTGTTTTTTTTTACAAGCCAGTGTATGATAATTCAATGATAGTTCATAACAACGACTGGATTTTTTTACAAGCCAGTGTATGATAATTCAATGATAGTTCATAACAACGACTGTTTTTTTTTACAAGCCAGTGTATGATAATTCAATGATAGTTCATAACGACTGGATTTTTTAAATTACAAAAGCAACATACACTTTAAGTTTCCTTCAAAAGATCACCGACTGTGACCACTGACAACATTTTGATTAAATTTCACACTTAACAGGCTCTAGCTAGTTTATTGGTCCAGATTTTGCCTTGAATCAATATATTTTGCAAAGAATGAAGAATGTTTTGGTTTGTATTAAAATAAGGCAATCCTGGCCATACAAACCTGTTCAGCCTGCAAGACAATTCAAACTTATGTTTTCCTGTGGCTGGGTTTTCAAGTTCCTGACTGCCCTCCATTACTACTCTGTTCTAAGTACTTCATGTGGAAAAATATTTTTAGCTGGATGTAATCCTAAGATATAATCCAGTTTCGAATTTATTTGGCAGTGGTATTTTCATCATTAAGAATAAGCTTCCATTTTTGCCTTTTGATATTAAATTAATTGAATGAAATACAGATCATCTTGAAGAACACACTAACAATTAAACAATACAAAAATCAAAATACCAACTATAGTGTTTCTGCCTAAATGATTTACTGGTTGGTTTCTCCTTTTTATCTCACCATTCCCAAAGGTCAGCTGAATTTTATTAAAAGACTTGAAAGCCATTACCACCACTGATCCCTTTATTACTATGAACACCCTCATAAAACATTCTCATCATTTTAGCCTCAAGCTTTAATGGTTACATCAGTAAGGCAATCAAGTGCTGTTTTGTGGTAGTAATCTGATCAGTAATCAGATTACTCAGCCACACACAAGTACACCAGTACAAGATTTCCCATCCTCAACCAAATGCCAATTCCCACTCGTTTCTGTAATATGAGGACTGAATGACAAGTTCTATACCAATTTTTGGGTCTTATACTACTACTACTACTACTAATAGTACTACTACTACTACTACTACTAATAATAATAATAATAATAATAATAATAATGTAATCGCAAGATGTAGTCCAGATTCATATTTATTAGACAGTGGTATTTTCAGCATTAAGAATAAGCTTCCGTTCCTGCTTTTTCGAAAAATGATGAGAATATCTCTGGATGAGAGAGAGATATTAATAACATCAGTTAGTAAAGGCAATATTGGGTCTAAGCACTCAAGCAGCAGTGATGGTGGAATTGGATCAAGTTAACATGTCTTTGGTGCACTCTTCATCATGATTGTCCATACTAATTCCATAGAGACAGGTTCAAATGTTCCTAATGGTTGTCGCTGAAATTCTGTATTGCAACTGTATGGTGACCACAAGTCAATTGAAATTGTGTTGTCATGCGTATCTCTAATAGTTTGTACTTTCTCACGTAAGAAATTTGCTAATAGGTCTGGAAGGTCTACTGGAGAAAAGGTAGTTGGAAGTGGTGTACATTTGTTCCTCGACATAAGTTTATTAGTTATCTCAAAAAGCTCTTTGCAGCTGGAACTCTGTGATCTTCATACTGTAGTGGGATAATTTGGATAAATAAACTATGCCAGGTTCTCAAGATGGCCCTGAATAAATTTTTGCCCTACCACCGGTAGAATCACATGTAGGTTTATTTGCATCAAGACAAGCACTGATACCAGATCAAAAGTTGATTGAATAAAGTAAAAATGGACTCCCTCTTTCTCTAACCATCACAAATGTCAGAGATAATCTCAAAACAATCTTTGACTAAGCAGGTCCATTGGTGACCTGTTAACTCTAGCCAGTTTTGCATAGGAGCATTATTTTCGGCACGTAAGGTATAAACAGTGGTCTATAGAAACGGCAGCTTTGTTATGGAAAGTGTGTGTGATTAGGAACAGTATGTTATAGAAAAGTGCATACACAGTAGAAAATTGTGCTAAATACTAAACAAGGGTAATTATGACTGATACTCCAGCCCAAATAAATGCGCGTCACAAAACACCAAGATTGGAATTTCTATGCATAAGAAATCCAGGTTCAAATTTATATTTCAAGAGTACATGTCTACTGAGAACACTAAGATGATATTTTTCTCACTTTTCTCTTTTTACCAGAAACAGCAGCAACTCCCAACTAGACTGAAATGTTTCCGATTCAGACTTAGCAAGGAAAAAAACATGAGTGACCTGTACTTTTCCATAGTTAATGCTGTTAAGTGATAACAACTCCAAAACTTTATTTGTAAATTCATGTTTAGTTGCCCATCAGAATCACTTTTTCTCTAGAAATCATTCAAATGTGAGAAAATTTGAATTTTTAAGAAATTTTAAAAGTATGCAAAGTTAATTCTGTCATCTACATATCAGGGTTTATGGAAAAATTCGCAATAAATGCTTAGGTAAACACTTTATTCTTTGTCAGTATCTTCAAGTCAACTATTATCAACACACTTGCAAATTGCAGGAATTTTGTTGCTTTGGATTTCCTACAGGAATTTAATTTTGATGACCGAATTTCTACAGGAATATAATTTTCAAGACCGAATTTCAATAGGAATGTAAGTTTGAAGACTGAATTTCTACAGGAATATAAGTTTGAAGACTGAATTTCTACAGGAATGTAATTTTGAAGACTGAATTTCAATAGGAATGCAAGTTTGAAGACCAAATTTCTACAGCTATGCCAATTAAAACACATCCCCCAATTTAAGAAGTTCAGTAAATTAAAATGTTCCATCTGACAGGAAAACTTTAGATTTTTATTAAAAGGACAGTTTTCAGTGTGAATGTAAATCATAAAGGGTAAATAAACAGCTAGAGAAGGAATACCCCAAACCGGGACACACCAAACTGACTTGTAGCCTCTATGTTTGTCTGTGGTTAAAAGTTGCATTTAGATTTTCTGCGTTTTTCCTCAATTATTTTGACTTCTAAGGATGGTCACTGTGCAAAAAAAATTTTTATTCGTATAATTTTATATATGTATTTAAATTGTAACCTATACTCTATTAATTTCTTTTGGGGGGGGGATCTTACAATTCATGTACTTAAACCTTTAATTCTGGTATTGACTATAAAAAATTTATTGCAAGGAACTAATAAAAAAAAAAATCTTAGAACCACCAACATCAATATAAAAGAAGTTTCTAATGTGAATTAATTTTTTTTTAGTTATATTAACTAAAGCTATGAACTGGAATAACAGTTAGAATAACAAGTTGTTCTCTGCTGTTTTGGGGATTTTTTCCATCATAATTGGTGGCAGCCACTAGTCCTGTCATGAAATAAAGGTGGAGATGAATTTGTTGGTCTAGAATAACTATGCAACATAAATATACTTAAAGAAGAATAACGCGTAATTATTCTTTCTAAAAAAAAACAACTGTTCAGCCATCAGAAGTAAAAAATAATTCATTATTTTCAGTAATAAATCATGGCTTGGCTGGTTAGTTAGTTAAACTCTCACAGCCATACCTAACAAGTTAGCATGGCTTCCAGATTTAGACATGGACAGACAATGAAATGGCTGTTCCAATAAATGTCCTATACAAGCCATTTCCAGCTTTGCAAGAAGAAGAAAAAAATATAATTGCACCCCATAAAACTCTAGTAATGAAACATTTTTTTAATTAAAGAAAATAAATGTGGCAAATGAGAGGTAACATCAGGCTTGAATGGTATAATCCATTGAAGCAATTTGAAACTACTGAACCTTCAAAATGACAACAAATAAAATATCTCAAAATTGAACAGAAAAAAGTTTAAATATAGGAAGAATAAAACTATTCATATAGTTTTTTCACTAAATTACAGAAACAATGACCCTTAACTTTGCAGAGAAAACAGTTATTATCTGTTTGATAAATAATTGCTTAAGAAACGTTTGTTTTTCTGTTTGTTAAATAATGCCTAAGAAAAGTTTGCTTTTTCTGTTTGTTAAATATTGCCAAGAAAACAGTTTGCTTTTTCTGTTTGTTAAATAAAAACTGGCTGTTTTTTTTCAAACAATCTGAAGATGAAGAAACAACAAAAATTTGCAGAAAAAATCTGCTTGTTCCTTGTTATATTAGCACTTTCATGAAAATTTATCATTGATCTGTAAATGAAAAGTAAAAAAAACTTAAAGGATTCAAGACTCACCAATCCAAAGCTGCCAACCACAGTGGTGGAAAATCTTACTTTCTGGTGACATATGTTACAACTGTCTGACAATCATGAAGAGAGAAAACAGCCCAGTAAAAAGATGGATCCAAATGACATTACAAAATTCACTGCTTGTCTCTTGGTGCATACTGTGTAAGCAGGTTGAATAAGATGGAGCCTATTTCTGTAAATTGACTAATTGAAACAGCTCACATGTTTCAGGCAGGTCCAGTCTGCTGCTTAGTCCAGGTTGCAGTCTATCAGCAAACTAGTCTCTCCACTCTCCGACTGGTTGGCAAACAGAGAAACTGCCACTCTCCATGTTAGGATTGTTACAGCACAGACAATCCTGAGGTCAGGAAGATTTTGATTGGTCCATTTATGCAGTCCAATAACCACAAGCAATACACCTGTTACTTGTGTTTTCATCTTGGGAAGATTTATGAAAGCTGGAGCAAGAAACTGATACTACCTTTCCCTTATAATTAATTAAAACAGATTTGTGCATTTGGTAATGTGATAACTGAGGAAATTGAACATTATTCCAGTGAACTCTGGAACAACCTGACCAATATCTGAGCCATCAGTACTCTTAATGCATGGTGATTTACCGAAACCTCCAAATGTAAATCATGTACTGACCAGTCAAATGTAAATCATGTACTGACCAGACACTTTTCAATATCATCCTGAGCATCTGGTAGTTTTTAGACTAGACTAAATTTCTAGTCTTTAACAAATGAAAAAATTTCTTTAACTATATCTGTTTAACAATAGAATAAGTATGTGTTTAACAATAGAATAAGTATGTGTTTAACAATAGAATAAGTATGTGTTTAACAATAGAATAAGTATGTGTTTAACAATACAATAAGTATGTGTTTAACAATAGAATAAGTATGTGTTTAACAATAGAATAAGTATGTGTTTAACAATAGAATAAGCATGTGTTTAACAATAGAATAAGTATGTGTTTAACAATAGAATAAGCATGTCTTTAACAATAGAATAAGCATGTGTTTAACAATAGAATAAGTATGTGTTTAACAATAGAAATATAATTCATAATAAAATCTTTGTTTTTTAAAGTTTTGACACAGTTCTAAATTTCATGGATGTTTCCTTTTGATAATTCAAATTCTTTTTAACCATGACTCAGTTCTTTGATAACTTTCAATAGTTACCATGGTAACAGCATATGGAAGATTTCCACATAAATTGCTTCATCAGTACTGGAATTTTGATGAACTGCAAACACAAAGCTTACTAACTGTTCTTTGAAATTTACCACAAGTTATAAGAACTATAAACAAAATCTGAGAACATTATACATGATTAAAACTCCCATGTTTGAATACAATTTTCATTAGGTCAAGGGTCATTACAATGACATAAATACACAGCAGTATCCCAGAAATTTAAAAATTAAATTCATGAAAGTGAAAGTAGAATAGTATGTTTAGAATAAAGAGAATATCAAGCTGCATGATGAAAACATCTCTGCTACAATCCAGATGTAATTGCCTTCTTTTCAATAATTCACGGTTTAGAATGGTATCTTCTATCATAACAGAATTTGAGGAATTACAAAATCAAATGGTAGTCCATTCATAAAACTGAAATGTGAAAATGTTATCTTTAAGACTCTTGCAGTGTTATGAGTCATCAATAATTACTATGCTTTGTGGAAAATATCATGACTACAAAAACCAGCTTACAAGGCAACAGTATTATTTCAAATACCAACCTACAGGGCAACCTGACTTCAACCAATGGTAGCCCTGAAAGTGAACTAATTTAAAACTGAAAACACATAGACACAGACACACATACAAACAAACACAGAAAGAAAGATACACATATATACATGATCTGCCACCTAATATGACAAGAGTCAGGGTGGTCCAATTTCGTCATCAAATACATGTTCTTTTTAAACTTTCACTTTGTATTCAAAAGAAACAATTTTTTGTTGTATTTTACGAAATGTGGTTTTTGCTCTTTTCTGTTACTGAATATAGGAGCAAACATTTATAATAACAGTTATATAATATTCATGTGCTGTGATTATTTAATAATGTTTATAGACATAAATTTTTTCATCATACACTGTATAAGGAAAAATTTTAGTTATTTCAGGTGATAAAGGAATTCTTCATTAGTCACTGTTCAATTTAGAAGCAGAGATTTTGTGTAAATTCTGGTATTATCAGCAAATACTCAAATACAAGGTGTCAAGTTACAGTCCAGCTGAGAATATAAGTTTGAGGACTGAATTTCTACAGGAATGTAATTGAATTTCTACAGGAATGTAATTCTGAAGACTGAATTTCTACAGGAATGTAGACTGAAGACTGAATTTCTACAGGAATGTAATTCTGAAGACTGAATTTCTACAGCTGAGAAACTGAACAGTGAAGAAGTCCTTTATCATAGACATACTATTTATTAAGCTTTTGGTGAGAATTTACAAAATTTATACACAAATATATCTTTTCTTCTAAAACTTATACATATACAATAGCATCTGAAATAACTAAATTTTAGCCCTATAATGATTCATATAAAGTTCATTAATTATCTAGTTTACATTTCTAGAACTTTTGCAAGTTGAGACATGTTGAAATTGGGTAACATCTGGTACAAGCTGATATGAGTTACAAAACTGATTAAGAAATTAAAAGTACAATTAATCTCTAAAGAAATTTACCATTACAATTATGACTAATCTCAAAAAATATTACAGCATTATGTTCCCTTTGGGTTTCCATAAAATGTGCATAAACCAGCTTCTTTTCCAACATCCTGATCACAACAGCACAGCTTAATTACACTCCATAACTGTCAGGACAATTTCAATCAATTTGAAACATTGATCCAACAGAGTCTAATAAGGTAAAAGAGACAAAAATAACTCTGTTGATTATAATTACATTCAATAGTCCTGTAACCACAATGCTCCGGTAAAACGATCAAAGGCATACAAAGATAATGATGTATTGGGTAATCAATACAAAACATGCATGCCACGCATTCTCAAAGTTTGAATCCCGTCTTTATGGTCCATTTTTGGTCTGGCTTGTTAAGCAAGCAACACAAAAAATCATTATTTAAAGCAAATTCACACATGTTTTGTAGGTCATAAATCTAAGGCCCCTATTTCAATGAGAAATTTACAAAAAAATGCAGAATTAGCAACATACTCATGAAAACTTTTTTCCCTATGGGTTTAATTTTTTACCAAGAAAATCAGTTTAATTATTTACCAAGAAAATCAGTTTGGGGGCCCCATTCTCACTTACCCAAGATATCCGCATTATCCGCATTATCCTAAGCCATCATTAGCACTAGCATCTTAAGATACAGTTTTGAAAGAACCCATACAAAAGACAAAGGCTTTAAAATGCTGGCTTGGGTTTTGCTCTTATAGACCATTATAAAGGGGGTGGCAAGTAATACCAAGAGTACCTTGACAGGATTGGTACTCTTATAGACCATTATAAAGGGGATGGCAAGTAATACCAAGAGTACCTTGACAGGACTGGTACTCTTATAGACCATTATAAAGGGGATGGCAAGTAATACCAAGAGTACCTTGAAAGGACTGGTACTCTACTGAGTAAAAACAGCGAATCAAGATAAGAACAATTTTACCTTTTAACAACTGAGTGTTGAAACCATAATCTGATATTCATCAGCAATAACAAAATCAGTTGCTGTGGTACACATATTGATGTCAGCCTGACACCATCGTTCTTTAGAATAAAGTAGATATCATTAGAATTTTTTTGGTGAAAACCTCATATTATACTGATTCTCAATTCTGGTGAAATAATGCTATAAATAGACTTGTGCAAAAGCATTTCTTTCATATAGTGACCTTAACCTTTAACCTTTTGATCCCAAAGTAAACAGATGCTTTCCTTAACCCATGTCAAAGTTATCCCCAAAGTTTGGCCCTTGTATGTGATGATGATGTTGTACAGCAACCATTTTCTTCTTGCAGTTAACTTGACCATTGCTTTTTAGACCCCCTAATCTATAGACAACATATATACTCCAACCACAAATGTACGGTCCAGGTATATCTTGTTGAAATAATGTTATTGTGCAGAAACTACATTATTCTTTCAATGACCTTGACCTTTGACTCATAATTAAAAAGGTTCTTACTTACCATAAGTACAAGCCATCCCTAAAACTTGATAGCTAAATATGTTGATCAACTTGAGATTTTGTATGGAACCAAAATTGGTAACAGATGGAAGGATGGAAAACGTATAACTTAGCATCTCTTGTGGCTAGTGTATATAAGACTGTGTGTGTTTGTCTGCATGTGCATGTGCATGTGCGTGACTTGGATTTTTAACATAGGTATAACAATTTTTCAGTCATATCGCTACAATGTCTGCAGTGTGGCAATTTATAGTGATGTCTAGCACTGGGGCATCATGTCGCAGACATGTAGCATGATGTCCCACCGAGTCACATTATCTTGACACCAGGCGACCAGTCCTAACACTAACCTCTTATTGCTGAGAGCCAAGCGAGGCAGCGCTCAGTGTATATAAGAGGAGGGGGATGGGTGTATTTTGGCACATACGACCAGACATTTGGTTTAGCAAAAATTAATAAAACAGATATATTGGTTGGTTCTGGTTCAGGTAAAGTATAAACATGAATGCATTTCTTTTCATCAAATAAAAGACAATAAGCATTATGATAAACCAATTATGCTGGCAAAACACCAACCCCTTCCCCCAAATCTATGTGTCTGTCCTGTTTGTAAATGCATAACAAGCTAAATAAGCTGTTATTTGTTTGCATTAAAAGTTACTGTTTCATACAGACATTGGTTTCATGATTAAATTCTGGGACTGATTTTAACTTGCATATATTTAAGGCATGACAGATAGCTTATGGTGTCGGACCATATCAATTATTTATTTTTTTTTTTTTAAATTACCTGACTGAAAGGTCCAAGAAGCAAAACTCATACAATCTTGAGACATTATGTGTTTATATATATATATATATATATATATATATATATATATATATATATATATATTGTGAATGCTTTTGAAATGTTGATTGGTGAATAGAACACTAAGGTGGTAAAACTTACAGTGTTACTGTAATGACTTCGTATTCATGGCTGGCAAATTGTGGTATTAAATAACATCATCTTTTTTTTAATACCTGGAGAACAGTCAATTCAACAACAGAAATGAAAACAATGTAAAACAAAAAAAATATGAGATATAATAAAGAAACTGAATCCAGTAAGGCACTGCAACCTAATTTAACTGATGCACTTATAATGCTTTAAAACTGTCATCATGCAGATTTACAATTACTCTCAAGACATGAACATGGAACAAGTATGTAATAACTCTAAGAGCAATTCAACTCCTTAGTCCACATTTATCTAAGCCTTAACCAAGGTTCTAGAAACTATTTGATAAAGATATTTAATCAGCTGTCCTTGTCAAGGACAATTTGTATGGTCATGCCTCATTCTTATGTTAAATTTGCTTTCATACTAAAGACAGGAACAGAGAGAAATTATTAATGAAAAGTGAGAAATTATTAATGAAAAGTTTGCATTTCTCCCTCCATCTATCCACCCTCTCACTCTCTCCATCCCTCTATTAGAGACATGATTTAGGTGAAGGCAGCCACTCTCTGTAGTTGGGGCCTGTTTCCTATCAAGCAAATGTTAGAACAGGGTTTGAGACAGTCCTGGTGATAAGGCAGCATCTAAGCTTTTTCCACAAGATATAGCATACACTAAACTTACCTTATCAGCCACTTTACATTGTTCTATTAATTGACTATCAGAGAAAGCTGATATGCTAGACAATCAAACACATTCCAGCTGCTACAAATAAGTAAATAGTTAAAAGCTTACTTTGATTGTTTCTTTCCTGACACATTCCAAATCCTGGCTTGCCAATTTCATATCGCCACTTTCATTTGATATTGCATCTCATCTTCAAATTGCTGATAAGAATGCAAATGCAGTTAATACCTAATCAATCCAGTGAACACTTTCTACAACCTTTTTCTTTACTATCATTTCTGTTTGTAATAAAAATTTTAAAAGAAAAACTTAGATGGAAGAAACGTAAGTAGAAATGGCTGACCCATAATTTCTACGAAGCTGGATACAGCATACATAAACTACACATGTTCTGTTTGTATTGGCATTTTTACCTGTAACCATTTTGGTCATGACAATCAAGGGTTTTTCATTTTGTTGTTGTAGTTGATCATACAGCAGAACTTGGAACTCGAAACAAGTAGTATTTTTGAGGGAAAAAAAGGGCATGAGAACCAAACTACTACAAACTTGAAATGTAATTTAGCTGTAATGTTCCTGACACTCACTGGAACAGATTAATTATAGTTAGCAAATACTGTAGTAGGCTTATCTATGAGACAATGAGCCAGTACTGTAGTAGGCTTATCTATGAGACAAAGACCCAGTACTGTAGTAGGCTTATCTATGAGACAAAGACCCAGTACTGTAGTAGACTTATCTATGAGACAAAGACCCAGTAATGAGGTAGGCTTATCTATGAGACAAAGAGTCAGTACTGTAGTAGGCTTATCTATGAGACAAAGACCCAGTAATGAGGTAGGCTTATCTATGAGACAAAGAGTCAGTACTGTAGTAGACTTATCTATGAGACAAAGACCCAGTACTGTAGTAGACTTATCTATGAGACAAAGACCCTGTACTGTAGTAGACTTATCTATGAGACAAAGACCCAGTACTGTAGTAGGCTTATCTATGAGACAAAGACCCAGTACTGTAGTAGGCTTATCTATGAGACAAAGAGTCAGTACTGTAGTAGACTTATCTATGAGACAAAGACCCAGTACTGTAGTAGGCTTATCTATGAGACAAAGAGTCAGTACTGTAGTAGGCTTATCTATGAGACAAAGACCCAGTACTGTAGTAGACTTATCTATGAGACAAAGACCCAGTACTGTAGCAGACTTATCTATGAGACAATGACCCAGTACTGTAGTAGGCTTATCTATGAGACAAAGAGTCAGTACTGTAGTAGACTTATATATGAGACAAAGACCCAGTACTGTAGTAGGCTTATCTATGAGACAAAGAGTCAGTACTGTAGTAGGCTTATCTATGAGACAAAGACCCAGTACTGTAGTAGACTTATCTATGAGACAAAGAGTCAGTACTGTAGTAGGCTTATCTATGAGACTAAGACCCAGTACTGTAGTAGGCTTATCTATGAGACAAAGAGTCAGTACTGTAGTAGGCTTATCTATGAGACAAAGACCCAGTACTGTAGTAGACTTATCTATGAGACAAAGAGTCAGTACTATAGTAGACTTATCTATGAGACAATGAGCCAGTACTGTAGCAGGCTTATCTATGAGACAAAGACCCTGTACTGTAGTAGACTTATCTACGAGACAAAGAGTCAGTACTGTAGTAGGCTTATCTATGAGACAAAGACCCAGTACTGTAGTAGACTTATCTATGAGACAAAGACCCAGTACTGTAGTAGACTTATCTATGAGACAAAGAGTCAGTACTGTAGTAGACTTATCTATGAGACAAAGAGTCAGTACTGTAGTAGGCTTATCTATGAGACAAAGACCCAGTACTGTAGTAGACTTATCTATGAGACAAAGAGTCAGTACTGTAGTAGGCTTATCTATGAGACAAAGACCCAGTACTGTAGTAGACTTATCTATGAGACAAAGAGTCAGTACTGTAGTAGACTTATATATGAGACAATGAGCCAGTACTGTAGTAGGCTTATCTATGAGACAAAGACCCTGTACAGTAGTAGACTTATCTATGAGACAATGAGCCAGTACTGTAGTAGACTTATCTATGAGACAAAGACCCTGTACTGTAGTAGATGTATCTATGAGACAAAGAGTCAGTACTGTAGTAGGCTTATCTATGAGACAAAGACCCAGTACTGTAGTAGACTTATATATGAGACAATGAGCCAGTACTGTAGTAGACTTATCTATGAGACAAAGAGCCAGAAAAAAAAGCCAGGGCACACTAGGTTAAAACAATATTTGACAAATGTGCCAATTCAGATCTGGGCTGACAAAAGGCTAATATGAAGTCTTTGCAATACAAAAAAGTGCCAGCTTTTAAGGTGAAATTATTATTATTATTATTATTAATAACTAAATGCTTGTAGGGAGTCATTTAAAAGTATTATGTTTATAAGCTTATTATTATGAACAACAATGTTGTTGTTGTTGTTGTTGTTGTAGGGTTTAATGCCATATTTCAGCAAAAGATAGCTATACATGGAAGTTAGTATAAATGGTGGAAGAAGAATCCAAGAGACCCATGAGAAGCTACTGAGGCAAACTTTGTCACATACCCACACTGGCCAAGCCCGAGACCGAAAAAACCCATTCAGAGGTGAGATGGCAGTGATCTGTATCAGTGAGCATTTTTGACCACTCAGGGCCCCCAAAATGTTTTTGCTGTCTTTTTAATCAACAGCGTGGCTATATTAAACAGTTGCAGGGCTTAGTTTTTGGATGATTTGCAGATACCGATAAGAAGTATTTCCAAGCGATTTTCAATGAAGAAAAAGCATTACTTCTATTTAAGTAGGTATGACTTTCATTTTTTTATCGTTCAAGCTGTCAGACTGATCATTGAGTATGAATCGGTGTCAACACCTATACTCAATAAACTGGGGGGGTGGGGGATTCACCGATGAAACATTAACAACTTTAGATATTCCAAAGAATATGGAATTTTGCATGAAAGAATTTGGAAACAACATTTATATTTATATAAACACTCTGGTGTCTTTTAAATATAAGAGCTCAGTACCACACAAAACTCAAAACCTTGAACAGTATATTAGAACATACCTTGATATACTGCAATTACACTGTCCCTCTTCCATGCTCAAGCATTTGATCATAAAGCATTTTTTTCTGTATGAACTTGTCTGACCATGTCTGACCATCACTGATTTGCCTTCTCCAAACATTCAAAGAGCATTAGCTCAAATAAATCCATGTGCATCGTAAGCCAGTCATGTATTGATCAAAATGAATTTCATAAAAAGTATTAGCTAATCAATAATTACACATGTACATGTTTTCCATTGTAATAGATCCATGTGCATCACAAGCCAGTCATGTATTGATCAAAATGTGATTACTTAAATAGTATTAGCTAATTAATAATTACATGTTTACCATTGTTATTTGGATTCAAATAAATCCATGTGCATCGTAAGCCAGCCATGTATTGATCAAAATGCATTTCATAAAAAGTATTAGCTAATGAATCACACATGTACATGTTTTCCATTGTTTTTTGGATTCAGCAGAAGCTTCAGTCTCCCTGGTTTTGCAAACAAAGAGTTTGGCAATAAATCCATGACACTCCCAAACAATCTGGGAAATGTCAAAGGTAGACCTTTCCCTGATTCCCATTTTTAACTTTACCTGTGCAAGTCCAAAATACCTACTATCCAATTATTTTAGTATTTCATATCAAGTGTTCCCATTCCAATCAATCACATCTTGGAAATCTTTTGATAATTTGCAACACTTATCTATAATTACTTTTTTTCAAAACTTAATAAGAGTCCCTTGAATCGGAACTGTTATTGCTCCAATGGCTGAAAGGAATTTCTAGGAATTCAAGACAAGACTATTTCTTCCTGTAGTGGAAATATTGAATCATAGCCTGGCATCATATTTATTTATGACCAACAAGGCATCAAAAGATGTCTTCTGGTGATTTGACTTTCCATTTAGGAGTAAATCAAATATGACTGTATTCTAAATTCTTGCCTCAGCATGGATAGTTTACCTGACTTTCAACCAAAAGGTGTGGGCTCGAATCCTATTTTCAGATTAGATCAAATTGGCTACAATGGTGTGCCCTAGCGTAGATTAGTTCCCAAGTGCCACAAACACCAAGTGGTCTGCAGTGTTATTCCAAGTCAGCTTCAAAGTGGCACTATTAGCACATGAACCGCTCCGGTGGCCTAGTGGTTAGAGCATCTGCCACGGAAGCGGGAGGTCATGTTTCAATCCCCAGCCGAGTCATACCAAAGACTTACAAAATGGTACTAACAGCTGCCTCGCTTGGCACTCAGCATTAAGAGGTTAGTGTTAGGACTGGTCGGCCTAGTGTCAGGATGTTACTGGGTGGGACATCATGCTACATGTCTGCGGCATGATGCCCCAGTGCTAGACATCACTAAACTGCCTCACTGCAAACATCGTAGCGACATGACTGAAAAATTGTTAAAGCTACATTAAACATCCTAATCACACAAATAAACAAACTATTAGCACATGGGGGTCTGCAATCTTTTCTGTAAGTTAAGACGTGTCCTCATAATCATAAAGGTTGAGAATGATCAAAGCACTTTATTCCAACTGTCCTGTTACTAAGCAACCTGTTTGTGTTGCTACGCCATAAAATACAAACCAAAATAAAATATTGCCAATTTTCAGACTCGATTATTTAGATGTTTTCATTAATTGTGGCAACTGTTATCAATCTAAATTTACTGACTAGATGGCTATCAAATTTTTGATAAAATATCTTCACACACTGTTAACATATTCTCTGACTCTTTCAATGTGTAAAAAATAAACTGCAGAAATGTTGTTTTTTCTATTTCAAAGGTCATCAAAATGAATAAGTACCTTTTAAGCTTATTAGACTAAAAAGGTTGAAGCCTTCACTGCCAATGTTCCTGACAATAATCACTAAAGCTTTAGTCAGACATCAAACTTGTCAATTGCAATGCACATTGAGAGATTGAAAGCACAGAACACTTCCTCCAATAATTGCTTATTCTTGGAGGAAATTACTGGTGAAAGCAGGATTTGCCTAATTAGCTTTCCATGTCACTCTGTGATTATGGAGATATGTCTGTCATGAATCAACAGAACTGTTGGTTTTGGTTTGGTTTTGCCATTTTAATGGCACAACAACAAAGGTTATCTACTACCAAGGCAATTGGAGTAATTTAGTGACTTGCCCAAAGACACCATCTCTGATATTATCCTGCGATAAAAGAATTGGATGCTGTGGTGGACATAGTGGATGTTAGATTGGAAACGTTTTGAACAATAAAAAGCAGTAATTATTGAAAAAATTCTTTAGTCTAAAAAACCCAGGGACAGTAGTGATAACAACATTTTTAAGACTGCTGTCAACTAAAGTCAATGTATCACTTCACCATTTTAATTTAGGACCAACCAGAAATCATAAGTCTACTGGTTAAAAGCCTATCTTGATACAAGGACCAACCAGATATCATAAGAAGTCTACTGGTGAAAAGCCTATCTTGATATAAGGACCAACCAGATATCATAAGAAGTCTACTGGTGAAAAGTCTATCTTGATATGAGGACCAACCAGATATCATATGAAGTCTACTGGTGAAAAGCCTATCTAGATATGAGGACCAACCAGCAGATATCATAAGAAGTCTACTGGTGAAAAGCCTATCTTGATATAAGGACCAACCAGCAGATATCATAAGAAGTCTACTGGTGAAAAGCCTATCTTGATATAAGGACCAACCAGATATCATAAGAAGTCTACTGGTGAAAAGCCTATCTTGATACAAGGACCAACCAGATATCATAAGAAGTCTACTGGTGAAAAGCCTATCTAGATATGAGGACCAACCAGCAGATATCATAAGAAGTCTACTGGTGAAAAGCCTATCTTGATATAAGGACCAACCAGATATCATAAGAAGTCTACTGGTGAAAAGCCTATCTTGATATAAGGACCAACCAGATATCATAAGAACTCTACTGGTGAAAAGCCTATCTTGATATAAGGACCAACCAGATATGATAAGAAGTCTATTGGTGACCAACCAGATATCACAAGAAGTCTATTGGTGACCAACCATATATCATAAGTCTACTGGTGAAAACCCTATCTTGATATTAAGGACCAACCAGGTATCATAAGTCTACTGGTGAAAAGCCTATCTTGATATAAGGACCAACCAGATATCATAAGAAGTCTACTGGTGAAAAGTCTATCTTGATATGAGGACCAACCAGATATCATATGAAGTCTACTGGTGAAAAGCCTATCTTGATATTAAGGACCAACCAGGTATCATAAGTCTACTGGTGAAAACCCTATCTTGATATAAGGACCAACCTGGTAACTTAAGAAGTCTACTGGTGAAAAGCCTATCTTGATATAAGGACCAACCAGATATCATAAGTGTACTGGTGAAAAGCCTATCTTGATATAAGGACCAACCAGATATCATAAGAAGTCTGCTGGTGAAAACACTATCTTGATATAGTCATCCATTTTGAAGGAATAGAGAAAACAACATTTTCAAGACAGACACCATTCATTTTTAAGACCAACTGGACATCAGAAGAAGTCTTCATTCAAAAACCCACATCAATGTTGACTTTAGGAGGAATCACACTAACAAGATTTTCATCCTGTACACTAGATCAGTGCTATTTTCATTTAGAACCAATTCAGTGTGTATTGGTAACATCGCAAGTTTGGTACTGAATTAAATATGCTGAAATAAAATAGGTAAAGCTGCTTTATTAAACTCTCATCAAGCCAGTGAAACTTTCAGGTACAAGATCCCAGAATACTTCAATATCAAAAAGCATAACATCAATGAAACACCTGCCCTGTTTTTAAAAGTCCTCAATGCAGTCACTATAAGGTTGCCTCTGAAGCTTATCTTCCCATGCATTTTGATATTTTCATCTTCTTTTTTTTCCTGGGTGAAATCTGATAATTTTCAAAAACCACTTATGATCTTTACTGAAGATAATAAAAAGATTTTGGTATAGAAAACATGCATTTTCAAAATCAGAACCCATTTCTATTTTTAAATGTTCCTGTAACATCTGACTTGATATGACATGTACAAAAATATGAGATGTATCACTAAAAGGCTGCATCTGAAATTTATGTAAATTTAAAATACATGTAAATTTAAATTTTATACAAATTTACATTTTAATTTACTGGTACAGAAAAAAATCCTAACTTGACTCTCCTTAACTGTGTATGCTGGTGTGTGTGAAGTCTTTTATGCAAGGGTCGTAAGGGTCGTTTGAAATTTTAAGATAAATTTTGTTTGCGGGGGATGGGGGTCGGGATGGTCTAGTTGGTGCCTGAATATCAACTTTCAAGGGAGCCTGGCCATGGAGTTACTGTCACTGACACCCAAAGCATGGGATTCTGCATTGAAAATTGCTCCAGTAATTGGTACATTTCTAACTAGTGGGATGATTCTGCTATAATAAATCAGGCTCTCTGGCATCCCCCAAAAATATTTTCTTCAAATATCCCACTCACGTTTTGCATTAATCTTATGTACAATTAATCATAATAGTCCAAATCCAAGCCTGACTTGAATATTTTGGAGAAATTACCTCTTGAGCCAGAACTGGGCAAAGTTGGCAAAAGCAGGGAAAAGCAGGTGTACAATGTGGTAGTCAGAATTGGGCAAAGTTGAAAGCTGCTGGGAGTAGCGGGTGTACAAAGTCAAAACACATATGATTAAAATGCTACTTTTCTTACATTATTTTACAACAGTTGTTGCATAACATAAAATAGTAACACTGAAAATAGGTTAAAGTTAATATTACAGCAAACTAGATCAGTCAATATTCTAGGTCTATGTGAAACCTTTCTTTCCGATGATGATTTGGCTCTCCAAATACAGGGCTTCCACTTTGAAAGAAAAGATAGAGACTCCATGGGTGGTGGGGGTATTCTTCTCTGTGTAGACAGTTCCATTAGTTATAACAGACGTGTTGATCTAGAGACTATTGGGGTAGAGAGTATCTGGATCGAAGTAACCCTTGCTCAATCAAAGCCAATATTCTTATGTTCAGTTTACAGGCCACCTAGTTCCACAGCTGATGGGATTGATAGATTTGAGGTGCAAATTCAAAAAGCATTACTAAAGGAAGATTTAGAAACTATTATATTAGGTGATTTTAACATTGACTACATGAAAACTCCACCATTAACATGGATAAGTAACTTTGAAACTTACAACTTTACTCAATTAATTAACACCCCAACTTGAGTAACAGATAAAAGTGCTACTATCATTGATCATGTCTATACTGATAACCCTGAAAACATAAGTGAAATAAATGAGCCAGTGTATGCACTGAGTGACCACTACCCAGTCTGTATAACTAGACATGTTCCCAAATCATCTAAAAATGGGCAACACATTGAAATACAATACAGGGACTTTAAACAGTTTGATGAGGAAATGTTTTTAAATGATTTAGTTTGCAAACCCTTTCAATCAGTCTGCAATATAGCTGATGTCAACACTGCTTTAGACAAATGGTATCAGATGTTCAATGCAGCCTTAGACAAGCATGCCCCAATTAAAACAAAAATGGGTAAACACCAAATTACACCCAAGTGGATTATCCCTGAGATCAATGAGGCTAGGCACCTAAGAGATAATTTCCACAAGAAAAAAAGACATGAAAAGCTATAGAAAGTGGAGGAATAAAACTAAGCATCTGATAGATAAGGCAAAAGAGAACTACTATAAATAGGCTATTAATGAAAGTAAGAGTACCAAAACATTGTGGAAGCATCTAAAAGAGCTGAACCCACCCAAGAACAGTTGTCTTCCCCCTAGACTTAAGCAAAATGATGATATAGCAACATCTGTACAAGACATTGTGGAAATGTTCAACAATTTCTTCATTAGCATCTCCAGTAACAGTATTCAGAACCAGACTAACATCCTAATTGAATTTGATGCTCTACTGTTATTTATAAGAGCTAAAATTCCTGAAGATAATTATTTTTCAATAGCTAATGTTAGTGAAGCGGACGTTTTTGATATGCTAATTAAGTTGAATATTAAATAAATCCTCTGGATTGGATGGTATTGGTCCATGAATTCTTAAAATTGCTGCACCAGTAATAACAAAGTCACTAACGCATATCATAAATTTAAGTATAATGAGTGGTAAATTTCCAGAAAAACTTTAAGAAAGGAGAAAAGGAGGATCCAGGAAATTACAGACCAATATCAATTCTACCTGTATTGTCAAAACTGTTTGAAAAGCATGTAGCCATTCAGGTCTATAAATTTTTTGAAACAAACTCTCTATTTCATAAAGCATAATCAGGATTTAGAAAGTACTACTCATGCCAAACAGAACTTACCAAATTAATTGATCTTTGGCTGAAGGAAATGGATAATAGACATATGACTGGGATTGTTTTCCTCTACTTCAAGAAAGCTTTTGATCTTGTTAATCACGAAATTCTGCTGCAAAATTTGAACTGTTACAGGTTTGACAATCCTTCTTTAAACTGGTTTAGATCATACCTAAGCCAAAGGTCTCTACAAGTAAGCATTGGCAATATTAGCTCTCAAACTCGCACTATTCATTCTGGAGTCCCTCAAGGCTCAGTTTTGGGCCCTCTCCTCTTCCTTATCTATATCAATGATCTACCATTAAATAATGAATGCACCAATACAGAATTGTTTGCAGATGATGCAACCTTGTATACATCTAGTTCTGATACTGAATGTATGGGGAAACTGCTAAATCTGAGCTTGACAGGATTTATAAACTCCAGAAACGAGCAGCACGTGTAATTTTAGATACATCTGTTGATCAGTCCTCAAAAGCATTATTTACAGAACTCAAATGGTTCACAATATATGACAGGATAGTTTTTCACAAGGCAGTTCTTTTATATAAATGTCTACAAGGAACTGCACCAGAGTATCTTCAGGACTTATTCAGGCTTTTTTCAACACAATACCAGTTGAGATCAATATCACATGGAAACCTTCTAGTACCAAAACCAAGAACAGAGCAATTCAAAAAGAGTTTTCAATACTCTGGCACAGTTCTGTGAAATAAGCTTCCACTACATGTAAAATTGGCTGAAAATATTAGAGTATTTAAGAAGAGATATCATGAGCATGCATGTGTTTCTAATAGATAATGGAATTTAGTATTTTTAATACTAAACATACTAAAATAAGCACTAATTATTGCTATCTTCACACAATGTGCATTTGTTATATTCTCATTAAGAGGGCCTCAAGAGAGAATAGTCCTTGACTAACAAGTTACCCTCTATAAATAAAGCATTATTATTATTATTATTATTATTATTATTATTATTATTATTATTATTATTAATATTAGTGATTATTATTATTATTAGTGATTATTATTAGTGATTATTATTATTATTATTATTATTATTATTATTATTATTATTATTATTATACCAAAAGGGTTCTTTTATTAAGTCTTTATGATGTGTATTGGAAACAATCAACATTCTTTTCAATTGTTTTTCATGTGAAATTTCAGCACAATATCTACAGAAATTAATGTCATTTCTGTTAATTTATGATCAAAATAGTATTAAAATTTACTGATAAAACTGTTTGGATAAAATTACAGACTCAAAGATGACTATTTCAACAGATCACTCCCTAGCATGGACCCTGTAAGTATTGGGATTTTCCAACACACATGTATTGTTGAAAAGATGGCAATCAAGCAGACAGGTGCCCCATTTTCATAATGACAGATGTGTTCCTTACTTAGTTTTAATATTCTTTAAACAGCTGTTTTCATAGGTGACAATACATAATCAACAATACAAATTAGTAATGATTGATAATTACTTAAATTCAAGAAATAGCTTGTGATTCACTTGCCAAGCTATACATATATGAAGATCCAAGTTTAATACAAGCAGCAGCAGCAGCAGCAGCAGTAGTAGTAGTAGTACTAGCACCATAATGCAAACTTGTTTTTTTTTTAATAAGTCATAGTATTTTAGTAATGGTGATGCTGACAGTGGTCTTGGTAGTAGTAGGACTAACTATTGTTAATAGTTGTACCAGTTCTACTTGCAGATGTCAGCAGTCAAATTCCCACCTTTATCACACCTGTTCAGGTGTAGTCTTGTTTAAATGTTGTAATAGAAGTAGTAGTAGTAGTACCAGTAGTAATAATGGTGGCAATGAAGGTTAGTAGTAACAGTATAAGCATTAGTGGTGGTGGTGATGGTGTTATAAAGTAATATAAGTACTAGTACTATAAGCATCTTACCTGCATTACACCTGTACAGGTGTGGTCTTGACTGGACGTTGTACTTCCATTTAAACATGGCTGCTTATGCAGGATCTCACCTGTATCTTCAAACGATATTGAAAATGTTAAGTTGATTCCAACTGCCACAGATATATAAAATGGCACCGTCATATTGACAAACACTGCAATAACTGAGCCTGTCACTTCCGACAAGTTGTACGAGCTGGAAATGCATGATGGGAGATCAATGAGATCATCTAGTAAACCAATGTGCAGCTCACGTGGCTCTGGCTCTGTGACATTCAACTTAAGCGTAGCACTTAAACTGGACAGGCCGTTATTCAAATTAACACCTGTAATAAAAAATGAAAAAGAGTCATGAATGAATGTGCAACAGTACATATCTATGGTGGATGTTCCTATTGTTGCTAATAATAAAAACCTCAACTAACCATAACTTAATTACTTTTACCAATAAAGCTTTCAACAAAATCAATACCTCCCAATTCTCCCACCTCCTCCTAAAAGAATATCCAGCAGAAAATCCCAGCAGAGGTCATTTGGGGTTATTTATTAGCACCCTTTTGTTCATACCCTTTTATTAACATCTACATATATTACATAACCCTACTATCACTGCCCTGATGTGAAAAATTCAGTACCACTTAAAAATAATTATGAATGCAATTAATGTCACTTTTATTAATGTCAATTTTAATTATGGAGAGCACAAGTAAGACACTGTTACTTAACCTACATGACCCTATAATGTGGAAAATAATGCTGGCAATGTATTTAGTACATGACCTATAATGAGGAAAATAATACTGGCAATTATTTAATACATGACCCTATAATGTGGAAAATAAAGCTGGCAATGTGTTTAGTACATGACCCTATAATGAGGAAAATAATACTGGCAATGTATTTAGTACATGACCCTATAATGTGGAAAATAAAGCTGGCAATGTATTTAGTACATGACCCTATAATGAGGAAAATAATGCTGGCAATGTATTTAGTACATGACCTATAATGAGGAAAATAATGCTGGCAATGTATTTAGTACATGACCCTATAATGAGGAAAATAATGCTGGCAATGTGTTTAGTACATGACCCTATAATGTGGAAAATAGTACTGGCAATGTATTTAGTACATGACCCTATTATGTGGAAAATAAACTTGGCAATATATTTAGTACATGACCCTATAATGTGGAAAATAATGCTGGCAATGTATTTAGTACATAACCCTATAATGAGGAAAATAATGCTGGCAATGTATTTAGTACATGACCCTATAATGAGGAAAATAATGCTGGCAATGTGTTTAGTACATGACCCTATAATGTGGAAAATAGTACTGGCAATGTATTTAGTACATGACCCTATTATGTGGAAAATAAACTTGGCAATATATTTAGTACATGACCCTATAATGTAGAAAATAATGCTGGCAATGTATTTAGTACATGACCCTATAATGAGGAAAATAATGCTGGCAATGACTTTAGTACATGACCCTATAATGAGGAAAATAATGCTGGCAATGACTTTAGTACATGACCCTATAATGAGGAAAATAATGCTGGCAATGTGTTTAATACATGACCCTATAATGAGGAAAACAATGCTGGCAATGACTTTAGTACATGACCCTATAATGAGGAAAATAATGCTGGCAATGACTTTAGTACATGACCCTATAATGAGGAAAATAATGCTGGCAATGACTTTAGTACATGACCCTATAATGAGGAAAATAATGCTGGCAATGACTTTAGTACAAGTGCTAATGAACACCACTGCTACAGTGGCATGGTGGTGCAAGGTGGAGAAATGGAATTCCCATTCAGATAGTTTTACTTCTTGCAATGTTAAAGTACACTTCCTTCTTCTAAATGCACATCATATTTGAACTACTTTGTTATCAAACATTTAACTCCTTGAAAATCACAACAACCCACCTGTCTACAATGCATGAAATTCCCCAAAAATTCAGAACTGTTAACATGCAACAAAAACCATCATGAAAACAATAAATCACTCACCCAAGCTGACACATGTCAGCTTATGAATGTAAATTAAATGGTGTACTAAAACTGTGGAGAAGGCTCATAGTACAATATTACTAAGTTGCCTATTAATGTTGCTATCATTTATCATATTTCCTCTACCATATATATTTTATTCCTTTTCTCAATATAAAATAAAGTCATTCAAACAACCAGCATTTCCCATGTCTTGATTCAAGACTTAAGAACTGTTCATAACCCCACCCTTCAGGTACATATACTTATTGGCATTATAAGGGGATGTAATCTCTGTTGTCAGCATGGCTCACCTAGTATGTCTTTGCCCTCTGGGATCCCACCCTAGGAATAACAGCTTGCAAACCAATGAGATCCCCACTATAGTGATTAGGGCATTGAGGGTTTGTGGTTTGATTCACACCATCTGACTAGCTTGGATCCTCATCAACATGCATGCATCTCACTCATAACATAACTCATTAATGCATTCTTGCCGATACAAGCTTTCATATCAAAATCTGATAAGAAATAAAACCTGTAATGCAGGTGTCGGCACATATACCAATGGTGGCACACATAATAATGGTGGCACACGTACCAATGGTGGCACACATACCAATGGTGGCACACATACCAAAGGTAGCACACATACCAATGGTGGCACATATACCAATGGTGGCACACATACCAATGGTGGCACATATACCAATGGTGGCACACATACCAATGGTGGCACACATACCAATGGTGGCACACATATCAATGGTGGCACACATACCAATGGTGGCACACATACCAATGGTGGCACATAAACTAATGGAAAGGCACGCAGTATAAGTTGTACATTTCTATCATATGTACTAAAAAGAAAAATTAAATTAAAGGGATGAATGACATGGCATACAGCACTCTACAACTGAGCGGACCTGGCACAGCAGTCCTAAAAGGTTACCGATGGCTGTTCTAATGTGTTCACAGACAATTGCTGACAGACAAATGGACAATGGACATAATGTCATACCTCAGCCTTTGACCAAGAGCTAAAACATATATTTTAATGTGAAGAAATGATGGACCAGCAATGGTCCATTTAATAGGAAGAAATGATGACCATCAATGGTCTGTTTTCCTAGAAAATTTGTCACTGAAAATTTCCAAAAATAATCAAAAGCTGAGCCAGGAGAATCCATGCAAATACTTAACATAATGGACAATATAATCTGAATGCTTTTTGCACAATAGATAATCCTTTGTGCATACAGCATTAATTCCTGGCATTACTATGAATAATTAGGCAGATACTGGGGGATAAAGGATAAGTACTTCTGTAATAAAACAAAATTTTGCCCATGCTTTGGAGTCTTTCTTAAACAAAGGGTATTTTGATCAAAGAGCAAACAAGGCAGCAGTGTAATATTCATTGCTGGAAATGTGCATATCTCTTTAGCGTAGATATTGTAAAATGCAGCAAAAGCATAAAAAGGCCCAAATAAACATGATATAAAGCTGAAAAGTATCCAGATTCAAAACTATAAATGGACTTTGTGAATACAAAATTAATGGATTTTTGGGATTAGTACAACAAAATAATACATTTTATCAATAAAATCAATTTATAGTTAGAACCAAAAAAATGATAGGAATTTTCTTCTCTAAAAAGTTTTCTTTTTCTTCACTTCAGATCTAATGATGACATTAATGTTACTATAAACATGGTCAAAAAGATACGCCCTTCCATTTCTGTGAAAGTAATAAATTTACCTAATTCATGTGATAACTATGAACTTTAATAAATGGAGCCCTATCATTTTGTGAGAGTAATATATCACCTAATTCAGTGTGATAACTATAAACTTTAATAAATGGAGCCCAATCATTTTGTGAGAGTAATATATCACCTAATTCATGTGATAACTATGAACTTTAATAAATGGAGCCCTATCATTTTGTGAGAGTAATATATCACCTAATTCATGTGATAACTATAAACTTTAATAAATGGAGCCCTATCATTTTGTGAGAGTAATATATCACCTAATTCAGTGTGATAACTATAAACTTTAATAAATGGAGCCCTATCATTTTGTGAGAGTAATATATCACCTAATTCATGTGATAACTATAAACTTTAATAAATGGAGCCCTATCATTTTGTGAGAGTAATATATCACCTAATTCATGTGATAACTATGAACTTTAATAAATGGAGCCCTATCATTTTGTGAGAGTAATATATCACCTAATTCAGTGTGATAACTATAAACTTTAATAAATGGAGCCCAATCATTTTGTGAGAGTAATATATCACCTAATTCATGTGATAACTATGAACTTTAATAAATGGAGCCCTATCATTTTGTGAGAGTAATATATCACCTAATTCATGTGATAACTATAAACTTTAATAAATGGAGCCCTATCATTTTGTGAGAGTAATATATCACCTAATTCATGTGATAACTATGAACTTTGATAAATGGAGCCCTATCATTTTGTGAGAGTAATATATCACCTAATTCAGTGAGATAACTATAAACTTTAATAAATGGAGCCTTATCATTTTGTGAGAGTAATATATCACCTAATTCATGTGATAACTATAAACTTTAATAAATGGAGCCCTATCATTTTGTGAGAGTAATATATCACCTAATTCATGTGATAACTATGAACTTTAATAAATGGAGCCCTATCATTTTGTGAGAGTAATATATCACCTAATTCATGTGATAACTATGAACTTTAATAAATGGAGCCCTATCATTTTGTGAGAGTAATATATCACCTAATTCATGTGATAACTATAAACTTTAATAAATGGAGCCCTATCATTTTGTGAGAGTAATATATCACCTAATTCATGTGATAACTATGAACTTTGATAAATGGAGCCCTATCATTTTGTGAGAGTAATATATCACCTAATTCAGTGAGATAACTATAAACTTTAATAAATGGAGCCCTATCATTTTGTGAGAGTAATATATCACCTAATTCATGTGATAACTATAAACTTTAATAAATGGAGCCCTATCATTTTGTGAGAGTAATATATCACCTAATTCATGTGATAACTATAAACTTTAATAAATGGAGCCCTATCATTTTGTGAGAGTAATATATCACCTAATTCATGTGATAACTATGAACTTTAATAAATGGAGCCCTATCATTTTGTGAGAGTAATATATCACCTAATTCATGTGATAACTCTAAACTTTAATAAATGGAGCCCTATCATTTTGTGAGAGTAATATATCACCTAATTCATGTGATAACTATGAACTTTAATAAATGGAGCCCTATCATTTTGTGAGAGTAATATATCACCTAATTCATGTGATAACTATGAACTTTAATAAATGGAGCCCTATCATTTTGTGAGAGTAATATATCACCTAATTCATGTGATAACTATGAACTTTAATAAATGGAGCCCTATCATTTTGTGAGAGTAATATATCACCTAATTCAGTGTGATAACTATAAACTTTAATAAATGGAGCCCTATCATTTTGTGAGAGTAATATATCACCTAATTCATGTGATAACTATGAACTTTAATAAATGGAGCCCTATCATTTTGTGAGAGTAATATATCACCTAATTCATGTGATAACTATGAACTTTAATAAATGGAGCCCTATCATTTTGTGAGAGTAATATATCACCTAATTCAGTGTGATAACTATAAACTTTAATAAATGGAGCCCTATCATTTTGTGCAATGAAATGAAATTTAATTTCAGTCAGATGTATCATTTCTGGTAAATGAGAAAACAATGAAAATTCCTGTTGGCACCAAATTTACAATAACGTTATTGTGGGTTAATTTTCTGCAAGGCATCATGGATAATAAATGCTATAGGTTATCATATGAAAGATTTATAAAGGGTAAAATTGTTAAAACATGACGCCAGTATTTAACCAACAATACCTTGCAGAAACCCAAGTGATGATCATCTACAAGAAATGAATGGCTGTTGGGCTGCATGTTGTTCCTGGCATATGGTCGAAAGCCAAATACACAAAAAATACAATTATAGCTATAATATTAATTATCTGACCAAATTTTATACATTCATTCATAGGTAAGAAGAACATGTACAAAATTCATACAGAATTCTGAACGATAAATTTAAAGACTTTTCCCAAAGACCACAAACAGATTTCCAAGACCTATTTTTGCTAATACATGTATTTTGTATATATGTTATATGAGAAAACAATGAATCCGAAATACTACGATATTGTTTAATGATGAAATTCAAACTACAATTAATCAAAATAAAGAAAACAGGAAAACTTGACTACATCTGAATCTAACAACCTTGGACAATTGTAGTTGTGATTATGGTATGAAATGAACATTTTTTTTTGGGGGGGGATGGGGGGTGTATTTTAATTTTCAAAGACTTTTAAAGATATCAGGGTAATATGCTTGATTTTTCCAAGCTTTCAAGGTCTTGAAAAGGCTACCTCGATTTTCAGATAAAAATGAAAGACCTTCAAAGACTACATAATCTTATCCTCATTAATTTTATTTGGCTTACATTCTTGATGCCTTAGAAGTAAATGAATTTTTAAAAAGTTAAAACTTCATTAATAATTACTGTTTAAAAGTATACTGTTGTATAAAACTTTAAAGTTCTACTCAGTTCATTATATGCAAAATTTGATCAATGATGTCTGGTCATGTAAACATGTAACTGCATGCTTAAAATAGCAGACGATAATTATCTGAAACCATTATTTTTTTTATTTCTTTATTATTAAATTTTTGTAACCCCCACCTCTCCTTCAGCCCATAGAGAACGTAAAGAGTCACTCAAGTGTCTGAAAGATTGAGATGATAAGTCGTTGTTTTTGGGACAAGCCAACATTAAAGTGTACATTTTCAAACGTATTATAGCAGACAATAATTATCTGAAACCATTATTTTTTTTATTTCTTTATTATTACATATTTGTATCCCCACCCCTTCTTCAACTCAATGAGAAAGTCAAGAATCACTAAGGTGTCTGTAAGAACGAGACGATAAATCATTGCTTTTGGGACAAGTAAACATTAAAGTGTCAATTTTCAAACTTTAAAATAATACAGTCTGCAGTTGTTCAGTGCTTCTTATACAAGATAAATAATATATATCAAAACCCACAAGTTGGGGGGTTCTCAATTGATATTCTAGAAAGTTTATTTTTACATTTATTCTTCAATTTCAATTTTATTTTCCTTTCACGCCATCGACGGGTCATGCTTCAACATACTTTTATGGAAACAAACATACTGTAATTGCCATCAATCAACTCCGCCGATCAAAAATTCATTCACAATTAAGTCTTTATCCACCAAAGTTTTGTCTATGTTTTCGGGAAAGGAATAAATAATTTCCTCCATTAAGATGGTCTGGATATTGACATTCAGAATTACAAGTCTCCCACTGACTGATTTTCACCCTTGAAGTAGGGACTGTTTTCCAGTTTCCTTCCAAAACAATACAAGCAAAATCTTTACAGTACACTCACCCCATGATCTTAAGGACATTAATCATTTTGGGTTTAGCAAGTCTAGTGAAAACAAGCATTTGTGTTTTTGCAAATTAATTAAATGATTATTTACAAGACTTACAATTAGTTTTAGAATTGAAAATGCTGATGATATTAGGGACAAGATATTAATTATGTTTCTCTAATTAGCAAGAATATCTCAGATATAGATTTTAAAGAAATAGATATTTTATAATTGAACTCTGACAATCTTTGTCAACCTTTACAATTAAACCCTATTTATTTAACATCTGTATTTTGAGGAAGAGGTTGAAAGTGAGTGGGAGTCTGATCAGATATATTATAATCATTTATATGTTTTTAAATCAACTTCTAGACAACTCATTAGTGAGATATCAAATGTTTAGTTTAATGTAGGAAACACAGATCTATGTACCAGAAACAATTCAAGCCAGTTAAAGAAATATGATATCAGTTGTCTCCAGTGAAGTCCACTCTAGGTTGATATATTTTAATCTTCCGATTGGTTGATAGGGTTGAGTGCGTGGCTGTACTATTCCCACTCACCTTGGTCTTTCATTCATGTCAATAGCCCCTCATAGGGACGCAACATGACGACCAAATTAAATAGCATACTATGCATGCATAAACGCCCGTGGGGATGTGGCACCATTCCTCCCTCACTGGAAATAACAAATCACTACCATATTAATTGGTAGTGTAAAACAGTGATCAAATGACCCTTTGTGGCCGGTTTCACTTAAAACCAAAATCATCATCACTGGCTAGAGAGAGTTTGAATTTGAATTAAAGAAAATGTTAACCTAGCTGTTTGGTTGTTGGTTCTACCAGCTAATTCCCCAATGTAGCTGCCACCCACCCCATTCAGCTACAACACCCTTCTTAATCGACAAATCAACAAATCAATGCAAATTTTTAAAATATTTATCACAATTAATTCCTTATTGTCACAAGCAGGTTATCAGAGGAAAATTGCAGACATAAGTAATGCCTGGAGGTGTGTCTAATTTAAGCTGGCTGGTTGATCAATTGATCATCATGATTGACAAATGGCAATAGGTCAATTGTTTCGAGGTTTCCTTATGTTTCTTCATCCCTACATGTTTGTGCATCAGAATTCTTTTTCTCCAATATTAAAAAGAGAAGGGATGTATTTTTGCTCAAGTTGCACTGCTCAGCAGTGTAAACAATTTTCCATCTTAAGCAACGGTGGATAAGCATTATTATATGTTATTTCCTTTTTAGTAATGGTACACATTACTCTGCTGAGAAATCTTTTAAAAAGAAGTTACTCAAAGGCTTTTTAAATTTTAGCAATGGTGGACATTTTGGATAATGGATCAGCATGCAATTAACAACTTAGAAAGGGACGTTGATGGATTTAGAGAAAATGATGCTAGAAGCTCATTTTTCCTTATGACTAAGTGAATTGAAAATGCATCTTTCTAAAGAAATTATCTACCTAAGCCAATCAACATACCCTGGAATAGTAATCCATTTTACCTAAGCTAATCAACATACCCTGGAATAGTAATCCATTTTACCTAAGCTAATCAACATACCCTGGAATAGTAATCCATTTTACCTAAGCCAATCAACATACCCTGGAATAGTAATCCATTTTACCTAAGCCAATCAACATACCCTGGAATAGTAATCCATTTTACCTAAGCCAATCAACATACCCTGGAATAGTAATCCATTTTACCTAAGCCAATCAAAGACCCTGGAATAGTAATCCATTTTGACTTCTTGACTCTATATGTATTTTTCTTACTGGTATTTGCTTCATTTTCAATCTACCCATTAATCCACATCATCAATCTATACAGTAATCCACATCAATCTATCCAGTAATCCACATCAATCTATCCATTAATCCAGATAAATCTACCCATTAATCCACATCATCAATCTATCCATTAATACACATGAATCTATCAATTTTTTTAATCCAGATCAATATATTGATTAATCCAGATCAATTGACCCATTAATCCACATCATCAATCTATCCATTAATACACATGAATCTATCAATTTTTTTAATCCAGATCAATATATTGATTAATCCAGATCAATTGACCCATTAATCCATATCATCAATCTATCTATTAATCCACATCAATCTATCCATTAATCCACATCAATCTATCAATTAATCCACCTCAATCTATCCATTAATCCACCTCAATCTATCCATTAATCTAAATCAATATATCCATTCATCCACATCAATCTATCCATTAATCTAAATCAATCTATCCATTCATCCACATCAATCTATCCATTAATCCACATAAATCTATCCATTAATCCTGTTACATGCTTAGGCTTGAATAAATAGTAACATAGAAAGAGTGAAAATAACAAGCTTGTAAAACTTAATAAACAATTTATTGAGTACAAATATTTTTTCAGAAAAGAAAAAAATAACTTACGGTTTTAAGAATCAATTCCAAAATTAATCCAAAAATAATTCAAAATATTATCCAAAAGAGAAATTGCAAAAGTCCTGGTAATAAAATGTCCAAATAATTCTAAGATCGAATTCCAGCGAAGTATCCAATATGGAAGATGATGTCTCTTGATGAAGTCAGTTTTTGTTAATGAAAATCTTTGAGCACATATTCTTTTCCAGATAACTAACAAAATAATTCCTCTTCATCCAAACAAACTGACACAATTTCCAGTACATGGTAATTAAAAATAACTAAAAAAATCCACACACAACTTAGTATTCTAAAAGCCCAACCTTCTACAGAATAGCTCACTCCTAAAACATGGTTTATATCTCTTGTTTTTTACATAAACAAGGGGTCACGTGATCTTCTAGAAACTATCAGAACAATTTTACGTTCAAGAAATCACGTAAACAGCATATGACCCAACTAAATTAGAAAGATGTTTATACTTTACTCCATTTTGTCCTTGGAACCAACCAATCATTTAAAAGCTTGTTTACAACTCTGAAACCAGGTCAGAAATGAGGTCAACACCTGGTGTTTATCCTGAAAGGTACAGGTCACCCCACCCCCCTTCAATGAATGAATTTTAAAACTTAAAATGCCAAATTTAAATCTAACAAACAAAAATAAAAATAAATATAAATGACTTATATCAAATATACGTAACAATCCATATCCATTAATCCATCAATCTATCCATTAATCCATATCCATTAATTTAGATCAATCTATCCATTAATCCACATCAATCTTCAAGTTCTAGTTGCAACTGAGGTATGTTTGAAAAACAATTATACTCTGTGTGTGTGTGTGTGTGTGTGTGTGTGTGTGTGTGTGTGTGTGTGTGTGTGCACATGCATGCATGCATGAAAGAAAACGTTTTCAAACATGCATGGTGGTGTACACAATTATTTGTGTGCTGAATCTATCCTTAGTTGCTCTTGTGTACACCATTCCTTTATATCTCTTTTGTACGTTTTATACATTATACATCTGCCCATGTTTAATAGTCATCCATGTGAACACTAGTCCAGCATAGTTATTGATTGACCAATGGCTCTCAATTGCTTGGACCTTTTGGCTGAGGTATGCAGTCTTATTGTTGTAGGGTTTAACACCATTTTTCAACACAAGATATTTGATACATTACTGCCATTATAAATGGTGGAGGAAGAACCCAGGAAAACCTCAGAAAGAGCCACTGACTCACAAAAAGCTACTGGCAAGCTTTCTCACATACCCATACTGGCTGAACCCATGACTCAAACCCATGCAGAAAGAGGTGAGATATCCATGATCCATAACAGTCATCATCATCATCATCATCCATTTTGATTATCCAGGCCTTTTATTAATCCTCTTACGAGGGTAGGCCTGTCTGTTTCGTCGTGAGAGTATTCAAAGCTATCTTCAAGGCTCTACGGTCCTGTGGATTGATTCCGCTCATCCCCAACGTCTTTCTGTCTCTTTTTGTCAACTCTTCCCATGTTAGCTTAGGTCTGCCTGGAGCTCGACTTCCAGTAACTTTGAAGGAACGGACCTTGGATATCCACCCTTTACTACGCTCAACATGGCCCAGCCATCGCACCCCTATTTGATTGGATAATGTCAGAAATGTTTCTAATGTTGAGCTGGGTGAGGAGAGACTCAAATGGGACATTCGCCTCGGGATTTACATGGCAGATCCATCGTATCATGGCTTTATCATTGCGATGTATCTTCCTGAGAGTTGTATCAGTGACAGCCCAGGTTTCAGAGCCGTATAACAGCACAGGTCTGATGTAAGTTGAGTAAAGACGACCCCTTGTAATGTGCGTCAAATGCCTATTCGTCAGGATTGGGAGAAGCTCTCTAAACTTATTCCAAGCAGACTTGCAACGCGTTGTTGATGCCAGTTCACATCCTCCTCCGACCGATATGGTGTCTCCTAGATAACAGAAGTCGGCTACGACATCAAGCTTTTCTTCACCTACAGTTACTTCTGTCACAGGCCTTCCATCAATAGGTCGAGCGAGTCCACTACATCTGGGACACTTGTAGCTTGGATCAGGTTTGAGAGGTCCATTGATTCCGCTACATTTCTTGTGAACCCAATGTGAACAGCTGATGCAAAAGATTGAGTTTCTACCTGCAACTTTTAGGCAGACGGCACATGGATACTTTCCTGTGCTTTTCAGTGTTTCCCTATTCAGGCCAGAAATCAATACCTTGGATTTACCCATGTTGACCCTGAGAACTTTTTCTTCCATGCCCTTCTTCCATTCTGTCACACATTCAACAACTAGATCATCAGCATACAGGAGCTCATATGGGCAGCTTGTTCGAAAGTGAATTGACAGCGCTTCCAGAACAATGATAAACAATAACGGGCTCAATATCGATCCTTGATGAACAACAACATTGACATTGAACTCATCACTGTAGCCATCACCAACATGAACACGGCTTCTAGCATTAGAGTACACGGACTGTACAGTTTTAACATGCCATTCTTCAACACCTAATTTACGCATCGCCCACCATATGACATTCCTTGGAACTCGGTTGAACGCCTTCTCAAGATCTATGAAGGCCATGTATAAGTGCTTTTTAACTGCAATGTGTTTTTCTTGCATCTGTCGCAAGATGTATATGGCATCAACAGTTCCTCTTCCTGGCATGAAACCAAACTGCATGTCACCAATGTGTGCTTGTTGTTTGATCAATTGCTCAATAACTCTCTCAAAAGCTTTCATTATCTGGTCCAACATCTTTAGGCCTCTGTAGTTAGTTGCTCCTGTCCAGTGCGTCGCCTTTGCCCTTGTATAGACGGACTATGTAGCTTTCCTCCTACTGTGTTGGGATATGTCCATCATGAATGATAGATTCAAAGAGATCACGTATGAGTGCTACACCACTCATGCCAGTAGGCTTCAACATCTCTTCTACTATGCCAGATGGGTCTGCAGCTTTACCCGTCACCATCTTGCTGATTGCTTTTTCAATCATCACAGTAGTGATTGGAATACTTGGGCCCTCAACAGGAGGCTCATCCGTGAGGTCATTCGGGTTCCATGGAAATTCAACATTCAGCAGCCTATCATAGTGCTGTTTCCAAGCATTTTCTCTGGATTCCTCGTCCAGGCAGAGCTCACCCTCGTCATTCCTGATTGGTTTCTCACCGATTACATCTAGATTATCTCGGCGCATCTGCTTGGCCAACATGTAGATGCGTTGTGATTTCAGGTTGATGTTTTGTAGGACCTGTTTTTCTGCTTCCCATTTGGCATGATGAATAGATTGCTTGTAAAATGCTTGGCGGCACAGTAGTCTTCCCTACTGCCCCTATTCTTCCATGCCTTAAAACATCGCCTCTTTTCACGAACCGCATGATCCACGACGTCAGTCCACCACCAGGTTTCCTTTCGCCACTGATGCTTGCTTGATAAACCACATACTTCAGTTGCAGCCTCAAGCAGACCATCTTTCAGAGCTGTCCACAGTTCCTCCACATTTTTCGCTTTGTTACCCTCGGTCTTCAAGATGTAGGACTCAACAAACTTGTCTCTCAAAGCTGGTTCTTTAAGTTTCCACAGTCTTATGCGTGGTGTGAAATTGCGCTTACATTTACACAATGATGGAACCTTCAGGTCTAAACAGTGAGCACTTTAAATCACTCTGCCACTCGGGACTCCTTAAGCAGTCTTGAACTAAACTATTATTTTTTTGTGAAACTTACCATTACCTTGAAGTAAAATCTTAATGCAAATCTCCTGTCAGTGACTTGGACCCCAAGGTCAAAAGGGCAAGGAAGCATGTCAAAGAATGAATACTTAGCTTCATAATCATTAATCAGAAGAAAATCCATTCAAGGATTTAGGAAATACAAGAAAGTCAATAAGTCCTCAATGTTTTTTTTTTAATGACTGACCAAAATGAACATAAACACCAACACTCATTTTTTGTACTGTGACCATGACCCCAAGGTCATAGGGGAAAGTGAATATATCAGGAAATAAATTGTTTTAGATTCATACTGATTCATGTCAAGTACGATGATAATCCATCAATAAAAAACAAAAAACTTTATGCAAAATTCTCTAATAAAAACCTCTAAAGGAAAGTGGCAAGAAACATGTCACAGAATGAATTATCTTCATGATAATGATTCATGTCAAGCGTGATGAGAATTTATCAAGGGTCTTAGGAAAATAAAAGCAAACTGAATAACTTCAAGCAAAACATTAACAATAACAATGCTGCTGTGCTGCCAGCAAAAAAGTAACTATTACGTCTCAATGACGCAATAATGTGGACTTGAAACCTTTATTTTCGTTTTAACTTCAAGGAGGAGTCAATGCGGCTAGTCTTTTCAGTTGTAATCAGAACAAGAAGCTGCTGCTATGGAGTCTGTACAGGACTGTTAATTAGCACCCCTGCTGTCCTGTAATTTCTCCAGGCACAAATATAGTTATGGTTTGCCCTCAAGCTAATCAGTTTGCACCAGGTGCTCCCTTAACCAGCACTTGCACAGGAAGTAGCTTAGATACTGCACATCCCAATTAACCAGGTACATTAAATGCAGTATAGGCTTACATGGAAGTTGCACAGGTCTGCTATTACATAATGGATGGTGAGAACATGCACTTGTGTAGTTTGTTTGGACTAACCACATTTACTGTGGCATTATATGTCACACCAGATCTTGGACTAACCACATTTACTGTGGCATTATATGTCACACCAGATCTTGGACTAACCACATTTACTGTGGCATTATATGTCACACCAGATCTTGGACTAACCACATTTACTGTGGCATTATATGTCACACCAGATCTTGGACTAACCACATTTACTGTGGCATTATATGTCACACCAGATCTTGGACTAACCACATTTACTGTGGCATTATATGTCACACCAGATCTTGGTCTATGCATTTTTCCAGCACTAATCAGTACAACAAATGACATTGACCCTGGAACATTATGTGATGGCAGATATGTGTTTATACAGTTTGTCAGTACTAATCAGTACAATAAACGACAGTGACCCAATGTTATGTGATGACAGATCTGTGTTTTTACAGTTTGTCAGCACTAATCAGTACAATAAACAACAGTGACCCAATGTTATGTGATGACAGATCTGTGTTTTTACAGTTTGTCAGCACTAATCAGTACAATAAATGACAATGATACAACATTATGTGATGACATATCTGTGTTTATACAGTTTATCAGCACTAATCAGTACAACAAACGACAGTGACCCAATGTTATGTGATGCCAGATCTGTGTTTATACAGTTTGTCAGTGCTAATCAGTACAACAAACGACAATGATGCAACATTATGTAATGGCAGATCTGTGTTTATGCAGTTTGTCAGCACTAATCAGTACAACAAACGACAATGATGCAACATTATGTAATCGCAGATCTGTGTTTATGCAGTTTGTCAGCACTAATGAGTACAACAAACAACAGTGGCACAAGATTATGTGATGGCAGATCTCTGTATCTCCATACAACAATCAACAGTGACTCAACATTATGTGATGGCAGATCTGGGTCTATGTTGTCTGCAGACGAGCTTGATTCACACCTGAGTAAATATGGTATTTCTCAACTACACTTCATTAATGAATGATACAAAGATTAAATTCTCTTGTAACAAGCCCATCTTTCTGATTGTACAATTACAATACCCCAGGCATTTTCTTATCAATCTTCAACAACTCCTGAATTTCTAAATATCACATTTTGCATGCACTTTAAAACAAAATATCTGCATAGAAGGTTGAACAGAATGATAATCTCCATAACAATTTGCGACCAACAACAACAAAAAAGTAATGGGAAAATTGAATGAAAAGGGTAAAATCCAATACTCCAATTATCTTTCAAATTTTACAACTCACATAACATGCTACTTCAAATCTGTTGTGACCATTGTACTTGGTCCCAAGCCTTAGTAATTTGTTTGCCACAGTAACTGAGAACAGAATCATCAATCAAGTGAAAAACTTAAAGAGAATATGAAAAAATGTGATGGTTCTAGTTAACATAAATAAAACAATAATAATAAAACAAGAGCCCCATGTGGGCCTCACCTAACTTTACTGTTTAACATTTCAAAGTAATGCTCAAACACAACTGTATGTAAACCACCAACCAAAATAATCATATAGATTTTACCTGTTTTATTAGTCAGAAACTTTTTTCAATGATAAATAATAACTATTATAATCGGTCAATCACATCTGGGAATCAACCAATATAAAACCAAGTTTAAATAAAAATCAATCTATATTCAATCTCCAGAGTGGTGTAGCAAGTAGTCAGTCAGGTAAAAGTTTACTGCATATATATATATATATATATATAATTATCTCAAATGATAATTACCATTAACAGCTAATCTCATAAAATAATTAACATTAACAGTTAATCTCATGATAATTACCATTAATAGCTAATCTCATATGATAATTACCAATAAATAGCTAATCTCATTGATAATCACCATTAACAGCTAATCTCATATGATAATTATAACAGCTAATCTCATGATAATTACCATTAATACCTAATCTCATATGATAATTACCAATAATAGCTAATCTCATATGATAATTACCATTAACAGCTAATCTCAAATGATAACGCATGTATGTACATGTATGTATTTGAGTTAAATGATGCCTCAGCACATAAATGGCTATATGGTACGAAGTGAAACAATGTTTTTCCGGGAGATATTTTTGTGAAGTTTGCTCTAACATTGGTATACAAGAAAAATCAATGTTTTTTGGGAGATATTTTTGCGAAGTTTTGTTTTAGCATTGGTATACAAGAAAATTTTTTGTTTTTTGGGAGATATTTTTGCGAAGTTTGTTTTGGCATTGGTATACAAGAAAAAGTAATGTTTTTTGAAAGATATTATTGTGAAGTTTGCTATGGCATTGGTATATAAGAACGGCCTTCTTGAAGAGAATACTTTAATTAAATGTTTTACCATTTAACCTCAGCAAGTAGACTTTCAGATGAATGATAACAATGCATATTTATTATTAATCCTAAAAATCTGAATAAACCCAGATCTGCCAGCAGATTATGCATTCACAGATCTGGATATATGTCATTTGCGGTTTGATCTGACTTAAATGCGAGTATATACAGTGCTCCCATTTCTGAAATGAAGTTTCCAAGTCGAAGTTTTGGTGACAGGGCCTGGTTTTAAAGAGAAGCAAGTGAAAGACAGGGTGTTCAAATCCAACTAAAATCAATAGATTTCTGACCTCTAATTGGTGCACATCAAGACATTGATGATTCAGACTTCTGAATTTTCCAACAAATCTGAGCATAGTGTAAATTATTGGCATACTACCTGGGTGACACTGTAATTTCCTCTGCACCCCACCTTCATTTTAATTATTTCTCATCTTTCATGATCAATAAAAATCAGGCAAAAGTAATCAATTACATGTACTATGCACCCAATATTTATGTGATCCATTTCTCTAATTCACTCCAATTAACTGCTTTGAACAGCTGAAACACTAAGTGTAATCGAACTTTCTATACCAGTGTTCAATGTATATTCCATGAAAAGTCATTCACAAACAAAACATACAGACTGCAGAATAAGCATGGATGTTGTTGTTGTTGTTGTTGTAGTGCTTAATGCCATTTTTCAGCACACGATAGGCTATACATGGCGGCTAGTATTAATGGTGGAGTAAAAACCTGAGAAAACCCCTGTAAAGAAAGAACCACTGACCCACAATAAGCTACTGGCAAGCTTTCTCACATACCCACATTGGCCAAATCTGAGACTCGAACCCATGCCGACAGAGTTGAGATGGCAGTGATCCGTAATGGAGAGCACTCATTAGACCACTCATATACTAGATCCCCTCTCATGGATGTAAGTTACAGAGAGACCGATGAAATTTAAAGAAGGGGACGTCATCCTGTCCGGACTTTAACAATACTAAGCATTGGTACAATTTATAAACTGAATACATTTGCAAACATTGTCAATAAACTTTTCTTGTTTTTTTTAAGATAACCAACCTGTAAAAGAGTACATGTAGTAAAGTCCACTGTTATGTGAGACCACCTGTCTTGAGAGACTTTTTTCTCATTGATCAGATGTATTGATTACATAAGGTTATAACCTATTATGGAAGATTAACTGTCTTGAAAGACCATAATTTTTTGGTAGAAGGGTTGGTCTTTCAAGACAGGTTCTACTGTATTAAAAACATTACTCAATGAGGTTTCTACACACAAGTAGACAGCTACAAAAACATTCTGTATTTGTGTGCAAATGTGGATGTTTTTGAGTGTTATTGTTGATACAGAAAAAATAAAGATTTCATTTTTTCCAAAACTAGGGCCTTTTAATCAGCGAAACAACAGCAGTCAACACTGATATTTCTTCAATTGTTCTTTCAAAAGACACTGACACAATGATGAATTCTTGAGCAAACCTCCGAATGCCAGTTCAGAAATTTGTAACTCATAACAAATTTTGTAATTTTCTTCTCCCTAATAAATCATATCTGTGAAAAAATCTTCTCATGCACCACATACTTCCTTCATTTACTTTTCTTACTATCCTTAATCAGAATTGCTAATTATACAAAAAACCACCAATCAATTGTCAAGTGGTCAAATTAAGTGTTCAAGTGGTCAAATTAAATGGTCAAGTGGTCAAATTAAGTAGAGTTGATCTGACACACTACCATTACTGGGTCAGATTTCTAGGCTTTTAAGTTTTTATTTAATTATTCCTGTCCCAATTATGGCATGATACATAGCTAACATGTAACTAATACAGAGCAAGTATAATTTAATTGAAGTAAGAAGTAACAATACAACAAAAACATCTGTATATTGGAGATCAAACCAGAGTTGGCACTTATTTAGGTTTTCATAAATGTTTGCAAACATATAATTTTTATGGTTGACTGACACTTTTATATTTTTATACAAGATGGCATATTGGTATTGTATGGTTAACGCCATTTTTCAGCGCATGATAGGCTGGCTATACATGGCAGCCAGTATAAACGGTAGAGGAAGAACCCAGGAAAACCTCTGGAAAAACCACCAATCCATGAGAAGCTACTTGCAAGATTTTTCACATACCCACACTGGCTGAATCTGAGACTTGAACCCACGCTGAGAGAAATGGGATCGCAGTGATCCATAATGGAGAGCGCTTTAGAATACTCTGCCACTCGGGGTCCCAAGATGACTTATCATATCTGTGATGGTTACATGGAAACCAAAGTAAAAGATACAACTAAAACACATTTTTCACTTGACAAAACTTATTTAATGGTATTTATTTCTTAAAGTGCTGCCACCTGTAGGCCTTATTGACATTTTTATGGATCCCAATAAAGTTGAATGTTGTCATTTTTAGTTTACTAAGAAAAGAAAATGTAACAAAATAACATTTTTTTTTTTAAAATGCCAAACTTCATGACGTTAAAGCACATTTCTGAACATAAAAATCCAAATTCATGACAGTAAAGCAAATTTCCAAGTATAAAACTCCAAATTTCATGACAATAAAACAAATTTCCGAGTACAAAAATCCAAATATGATGATGCTGAAGCACATTTCTGAGCACAAAACTCCAATTTTCACGACAGTAAAGCAAATTTCCCAGTACAAAACTCCAAATTTCACGACGCTAAACTTCCGAGTACAAAATTGCAAATTATGATGATAAAATGAGCAATTAATCAAAATAATGTTTACCGGCTTTGATCACAATTTTCATCCTGTTCAACAAGTCTTGATATTTTCCAAAAGAACATCAATGCCTGATTCTGTTTGTTTGCATATGATCTGGCTACAAATTATCATGAATGAGGTTTGCATATTATCTGGCTACAAATTATCATGAATGAGGTTTGCATATTATCTGGCTACAAATTATCATGAATGAGGTTTGCATAGTATCTGGCTACAAATTATCATGAATGAGGTTTGCATATTATCTGGCTACAAATTATCATGAATGAGGTTTGCATATAATCTTACTGAAACATATTTATTGTGCTATATCCTCAAATTTTCTGCAAGCCTAGCCAAAACATTTTCATAAATATTTTGTTCAAGAAATAAAATAAAGAAACAAATGACATAAAGAACAGGAAAAAATTGTGCAAATAATAATGACAATGATATGACATACAACTTTGCTTTAAATTTAATTTAAATCAAAATTCATAATTTTGAAATTCCTTGATAGTGACCTTAAACATAACATACACAGCTGGGTGAAAGACATATCGTTTCAATACACAACATATTTAATACATATAAATTTCTTATTGATTTTGCACATCAGACTTGCCCTGTTGCTTCAATGGGTAAAACTGCTGAAAAGCTGAAAAAAGTAGAGATTACCATAAGAATGTGAAAATGAGAAGGAGAATACAAAATAGAAAACTAAGAAAATACATACTTCTACATTCAAGTCCTGTGAAGTCTTTGAAATATCCTTCAAATCTGATACTTAGATAGTCCCAGACTCAGCTTTGTTTGCAGTGGGGCAAGTCTAGTGTGTGCCACCATAAATTGATGGCAATAAAAATCTTTTCTATGATCACTGCCCTCTCTCATCCCTGTTTACACTAATGCCCATATTTCAATGTCTAGCCAGGACCACTTCAAACTTAGAGGCCTCTGTAAAACCTTTAATCTTTTTCAAGTGCTTCAACACAAACTACAAATATTTAGAGAAAACCTGACTAAAATTTATTACCTCATTCTACCACCCAAGCTTGAGGGTTAATACCAGTAGGTTGATTAATTCCAGGCCCTTAAACAGCTAATTCAGGTACCTAATTGCACTGTGTAACTGAAATATGGACCAGGTGTTATTTTCTACATGCCTTGTTTAAGTTATTAAAATGAGAATGACCTTTAACTTGCTATAATTCCTCATGTTTTGTAAGTCATATGTTTATTAAGTGAACATTAAACCACAAAACAAACAATTACAATATCCTGAAGGACAACGTTATAACGCAATACAATGTGTTTTGCTTTTTATCAAGGGAAGAGGAGAATTTGGCATTATGTTTTAGACACATTCCCATGCATTGTCTCTTGCTTTCTATCAAAAGAGCAGAATTTGGCATTATGTTTTAGACACATTCCCATGCATTGTGTCTTGCTTTCCATCAAAAGAGGAGAATTTGGCATTATGTTTTAGACACATTCCCATGCACTGTATCCTGCTTTCCATCAAAAGAGGAGAATTTGGCATTATGTTTTAGACACATTCCCATGCATTGTGTCTTGCTTTCCATCAAAAGAGGAGAATTTGGCATTATGTTTTAGACACATTCCCATGCATTGTGTCTTGCTTTCCATCAAAAGAGGAGAATTTGGCATTATGTTTTAGACACATTCCCATGCACTGTATCCTGCTTTTATCAAGGGAAAAGGAGAATATGGCATTATGTTTTAGACACATTCCCATGAACTGTATCTTGCTTTTATCAAGGGAAAAGGAGAATATGGCATTATGTTTTAGACACATTCCCATGAACTGTATCTTGCTTTTATCAAGGGAAAAGGAGAATATGGCATTATGTTTTAGACACATTCCCATGCAATGTGTTTTGCTTTTTATCAAGGGAAGAGGAGAATTTGGCATTATGTTTTAGACACATTCCCATGCACTATGTTTTGGTCTCTATCAAGGACAGAAGTGTATTTTAGACACATTCCCATTCATCTTCATTGTGTCTTGCTCTATATTAACAAAGACTAGTATCTGACTTTATTTTATCAGTAAGTCATAAGACTGTTGAAGACTGCAAGTCAAGAAACCATAACACATAAATTAAACATGCAATCTTTAAGGAAGGTATCTTGCCAATTTATGTACATCCTTGCATATGAGTTGGGTCAAATTGCCAATTTATGTACATCCTTGTATATGAGTTGGGTCAAATTGCCAATTTATGTACATCCTTGCATATGAGTTGGGTCAAATTGCCAATTAATGTACATCTTTGCATACTAGTTGGGTTGAATTGCCAATTTATGCATATACTTGCATATAAATTGGGTTGAATTTCCAATTTATACATATACCTGTGTATAAATTGGGTTGAATTTCCAATTCATGCATATACTTGCATAAAACACCAGCAGGTTGGTCTAATGTTCAAGTTCTACTAAAAGGCATAAGCTACACAGACCTGGATCTGCTGGTGCATTATTCAATGCCAGATCTGGGTCTATGTAGCATCAAAATGAATCTGACTTGCAAGCAATTATATGTAATATAAACTTGCTTTAATGAAAATTTCCAAATGCAAAATTATTCCTCTGAATTATAGGTAACAAATACATTCATGTCAAGTTGTTGTTGTTGTTGTTGTTGTTGTTGTTGTTGTAGGGTTTAACGCCATTTTTCAGCACATGATAGGCTATACATGACGGTCAGTATTATTGGCAGAGGAAGACCCCAGGAAAGAACCACCGACCCACGAGAAGCTAATGGCAAGCTTTCTCACATAACTACATCAGCTGAATCTTAGACTAGAACGAACGCAAACAGTGAGATGGCAGTGATCTATAACGGAGAGCGCTTTAGATCACTCGGCCACTCAGGGCCCCATATTCATTCACGTCAAGTCCATCATAGGTAACAAATACATTCATGTCAAGTCCATCATAGGTAACAAATACATTCATGTCAAGTCCATCATAGGTAACAAATACATTCATGTCAAGTCCATCAAAAGTAACAAATACATTCATGTCAAGTCTATCATAGGTAACAAATAAATACATTCATGTCAAGTCCATCATAGGTAACAAATGCATTCATATCAAGTCTACAACAGGTAACAAATATATTCATATCAAGTCCATCATAGGTAAAAAATACAATCATGTCAAGTCCATTATAGGTAATAAATACAATCATGTCAAGTCTATGACAGGTAATGAATACAATCATGTCAAGTCTATGACAGGTAACAAATATATTCATGTCAAGTCTATGAAGGTAACAAATACATTCATGTCAAGTCCATGACAAATAAATCATTCCCACCCATTATTGAAAAAAATGAACCCCTATAAACTAAACTCACATCTCCTGTCATATACTACTTTTTCAGGACCCCTTAAATGAAAAGAATTTTTTTTATACAACCACCTGCCAATCAATGCCATTTGGCTGACTTCCTAGTTAGGACTGCTTAAGACAGCTGAATCAATACATAGTAAAAGTGGGATGTTTTAAAACTTTAAACTTCTGCTTCATTATATCTTACCTGCATTTGAATGAAAGACAGAAACATTTTAAGAAAAGAAAGAAATTATAATGCCTTTGGAACTTAATTTTTACAAAATTAAACTCTGTTTCCAATATTTAGAAAATTTAACATGCTTGTATGCATATCTGTTGCTGAGGGGGGAAAAAAACAGAATGTTACCTGGCAGTATTGAATGTATTCATAGACAGATGATCATGATCTCACTTCCTTTAATAATGATCTACAAAATCTCCAAGGATACTGATGCTACTAACTAGAGTTATATCACCATGGCAACACTACAGTCCACTGAGGGTTCATACAGAATTATGAATGATAAATTCAAAGACTTTTCCCAAACTTTCAAAGACCACAAACATAGATTTCCAAGACCTATTTTCGCTAAGATTTTGTATAAAAGTATGTTATATGAGAAAACAATGAATACATAATACTACAATATTGTTTACTTGTAAAATTCAAACTATAATTAATTTCTTAATTTCAAAAGAAGAAACCAGGAAAACTTGACTACATCTGAATCTAACAACCTCGGACAATTTTATTATTATGCTGGTAAGTAATTAAATGTTTGGGTTTATTTCAATTTTCAAAGATTTTTAAAGACCTCATGGTAATTTGCTTGATTTTCCCAAACTTTCAAGGCCTTAAAAATGCTAACCTCATTTTCCCAAACTTTCAAGGCCTTAAAAATGCTAACCTCATTTTCCCAAACTTTCAAGACCTTGAAAATGCTACCTCATTTTTTCCAAACTTTCAAGGCCTTAAAAATGCTAACCTCATTTTCCCAAACTGTCAAAGACCTTAAGGACCCTGTATTGTAAGTAATATGCTTTTCAGGAAATAATAGATTAATACCATCATTATATAAGTTCTGTTTACGCAAAGGTCATTGATTTTATTCTGTACACTATGTTTTGTTTTAACCTACTAACATCTACAACTGAAGTAATAGAGTGATGTAGTATTACATAAAGGGTCTTTCATCCTTCAAAAAGAAAATCTATATCCTTTGTTCTAGTTTTAATTTGAATTGTGCCTGACAATGAGCAATGACTTCTAAATGAATAGGGGGACGTGTCATCATTATCTAAAGCATTTGCCATTTTTCATCTGAACCAGCTGATGATTGTTTCAAATAAATAAGCATGTGATTGTTGGAAATAACCTGCTTGCCCTAATTGACTGTCAAATAAAGGATAGTTTTTGAAAGCTATTTAAAGCTGACAGAAAGAGACTGCTTTCTGAAGCTTTATATATCCTGAAAACTGAGAATAAATTCTCATGATATATTCCTCCTTATATCTGAGAGGAAATAAACTGAACTGAGGCAGAATTTAAGTTCTATTTTTGTGAACTAGTCATCACTAAAACATGTTGCTAACTTTATCAAGATTCTGATACCAGGCCTGGTTACACAGTTTATACAGTGTTCAAATTATTTAATCTGTTGTTGTTGTAGAAGGGTTTAATGCCATTTTTCAGCACAAGATAGGCTATAAATGGCACCCAGTATTAATGGTGAAGGATGAACCCAGGAAAACCCCAGAAAGAACCACCAACCCACGAGAAGCTACTGGCAAGCTTTCTCACATATCCACATTGGCCGAATCTGAGACTCGAACCCATGCAGAAGGAGGTGAGATGGCAGTGATCCATAACAGAGAGCACTTTAGACCACAGAGCCAATAAGAATATGAACAGCAGGTCAACTTAAATCATATTGAATTTATTACATAAAGAACACAATGCCTCGATGTTTGGACTGAGCAAAGTTAAAATTAGGACTCATCAGCCTAACAAAATGTTTCAAAGTGAAAATTTTTAGATTTTGTTAGGAGGTCTGATAATAATTATAATTTCTAAACTCCACGGTTTAATGTTATTCCAAAAGTATACCTCCTCCTGTTGGTTATATGTATGGAAATAAAAATCCTACTACACAATTGAATGAATAGTAAACTTCCTGTTGGTTATCTCTATAGAAATTATTTATATAGAAATCGATATTCTACACTGTTGGTTATCTCTATAGAAATCCATATTTTACACTGTTGGTTATCTCTACATAAATCCATATTCTATACTGTTGGTTATCTTTATAGAATCTATATTCTATACTGTTGGTTATCTCTATAGAATCCATATTCTATACTGTTGGTTATCTCTATAGAAATCCATATCCTATACTGTTGGTTATCTCTATAGAATCCATATTCTATACTGTTGGTTATCCCTATAGAAATCCATATCCTATACTGTTGGTTATCTCTATAGAATCCATATTCTATACTGTTGGTTATCCCTATAGAATCCATATTCTATACTGTTGGTTATCTTTATAGAATCCATATTCTATACTGTTGGTTTTCTCTATAGAATCCATATTCTATACTGTTGGTTATCACTATAGAAATCCATATTCTATACTGTTGGTTACCTCTATAAAATCCATATTCTATACTGTTGGTTATTTTTATAGAATCCATATTCTGTACTGATGGTTATCTTTATATAATCCATATTCTATACTGATGGTTATCTCTATAGAATCCATATTCTATACTGTTGGTTATCCCTATAGAAATCCATATTCTATACTGTTGGTTACCTCATTAAAATCCATATTCTATACTGTTGGTTATCTTTATAGAATCCATATTCTATACTGATGGTTATCTCTATAGAATCCATATTCTATACTGTTGGTTACCTCTATAGAAATCCATATTCTATACTGTTGGCTACCTCTATAAAATCCATATTCTATACTGTTGGTTATCTTTATAGAATCCATATTCTATACTGTTGGTTATCTCTATAGAATCCATATTTTATACTGTTGGTTATCCCTATAGAAATCCATATCCTATACTGTTGGTTATCTCTATAGAATCCATATTCTATACTGTTGGTTATCCCTATAGAATCCATATTCTATACTGTTGGTTATCTTTATAGAATCCATATTCTATACTGTTGGTTTTCTCTATAGAATCCATATTCTATACTGTTGGTTATCACTATAGAAATCCATATTCTATACTGTTGGTTACCTCTATAAAATCCATATTCTATACTGTTGGTTATCTTTATAGAATCCATATTCTGTACTGATGGTTATCTTTATAGAATCCATATTCTATACTGATGGTTATCTCTATAGAATCCATATTCTATACTGTTGGTTATCCCTATAGAAATCCATATTCTATACTGTTGGTTACCTCATTAAAATCCATATTCTATACTGTTGGTTATCTTTATAGAATCCATATTCTATACTGATGGTTATCTCTATAGAATCCATATTCTATACTGTTGGTTACCTCTATAGAAATCCATATTCTATACTGTTGGTTACCTCTATAAAATCCATATTCTAAACTGTTGGTTATCTTTATAGAATCCATATTCTATACTGATGGTTATCTCTATAGAATCCATATTCTATACTGTTGGTTACCTCTATAAAATCCATATTCTATACTGTCGGTTAACTCTAAAGAAATTCATATTCTACACTGTTTAGTTATCTCTATAGAAATCCATATTCTACACTGTTGGTTATCATTATAGAATGCATATTCAATAATGTACAATGGAATGATATGCTTCAAGTACAGCACACCTTCATTTTGGACCAACAAGGCATCATAAGAAGTTTTTAATGATATCCCCTTGTTGATATGGCCATCCATTAAATAGTAGCAACAATAAAAAAAATTTGTTTAGATGGCTGCCATGGTGGCCATATTGGTTGTCTGGGAAGCAAAATGTTCTTTTATGAACAACTAGTCCTTGGAATAAATTGTTTTCAAACTTGTGCTAACAAATATCATATGAGAGGCCATTGCATAAGCTCTCTTTGTATGTGCTAAATATACATGGCTTACAAGGCTGTCCCAAAAATCTACCAATAATAAATTTGAAAACTCTGAAAAGAAACCAGAAAATGTTTGCAAAATTGTCAAAGATCTAGGAGCTGGCAAAAGTAGTTCTCCTAATTCATATTCTAGTCATTTTCTCACCTCAAGCAACATTGTTTATTTATCAATAATAATAAACTTTTTTTAGATAAGACCATTTCTGTCTTTTAACTTTCCATATTCTTCAGTGATGGTAAGATTTGCTGTTCTGTAGCACATACTGGCACAAAATTTCATTTAGGACAAAGTAGCCATCATTAGAACCCCGTGTCAGAATGATCATCCATTCTGAAAGAGTTGACAATGGGATTTTCAAGACAGCTGTCATGGCTACCATGTACTGGATGTATGACTGGGACCATTTTCATTTATCATAAGAAGCCTATTTGTTGATACAGCCAACCATCTGGTGAAAAATTGAGATAATAGTATATTCAAAATTTCATTCAGGAGTAGCAATAACAAGATTTTCAAGACGACAATAATCACATGACCATAATGGGCATCAGATCAGCACCATTTTTATTTGGTACCAACTAGAAATCATAAAAAGTCTTTTAGTGGAAGCTCCATGTTGATATAACCATTCAGCAGTAACAAGATTTTAAGATTACTGCCATGGCAACCATAGTGAACATCAGATCAGCACTATTATTACTGAAAACCAGAAGGGGCCCCATGTAGCCAAGTGGTCTAAAGCACTCTCCATTTTTTTGTTGGCTATGTGGTGAATGTCTGAACAGAACCTTTTTCATTTAAAATGAACCCTGTGATGAATGACGGTGTAAGTTTCATTGCATTCCTCCAAGTAGTTTGGGAAGTAGCAATATGCAAATTTACACTAATGGATGGAGTTTGGATTGTCACACAAGTCAGAAAACAAACAACAAACCATACCATAAGCTGTTTTGGTCCATAACCACTTGAACTAAATGCAAAATGTGACTTGTGAAGTACCTCAAGGATCTATTTTGAGGCCATTACAATTTCTTATGTTTGTAAATCATCTACACTTGCCTAATGAAAAAAAGCCGGATCTCTGTGCAGATGACTCAACCATGTATAACATTAATACTATTGAAGAACTTTACATGCCCTTGCTGAACTCTCCCAATAGTGCAAAAAAATCAAATAATCATTAATTTAAACACAAAATTGAAGTGATCACCACACATCAGACATGTACAGACTTAAAGACAATACACCTAATGTCGGTGATGTGGAACTGGAAAATGTTATGCTATATAAAATTTTATGAGTTAACTTGATATCAATCTGTTATGGTCTGGTTATGTCATTACCAAAAACCCAAAAGTTGTGTGAATATTATCTGATAAATATATGGTATAATAAATTAAATAATACAAAACTACCAAGTGCAGCATAATGTTAAAAGACTCTACCTCATCTTGCCTAATATGGTTGCATGGTCTATGTGTATGCGTGGAAGAAAATACCTGCATGGTTTATGTGTATGCGTGGAAGAAAATACCTGCATGGTTTATGTGTATGCGTGGAAGAAAATACCTGCATGGTTTATGTGTATGCGTGGAAGAAAATACCTGCATAGTTTATGTGTATGCGTGGAAGAAAATACCTGCATAGTTTATGTGTATGCGTGGAAGAAAATACCTGCATAGTTTATGTGTATATGCGTGCAGAAGAAAATACCTGCATAGTTTATGTGTATATGAGTGCAGAAGAAAATACATGCATAGTTTATGTGTATGCATGGAAGAAAATACCTGCATAGTTTATGTGTATGCGTGGAAGAAAATACCTGCATAGTTTATGTGTATGCGTGCAGAAGAAAAATGAACCACCCTTCTAGTAGTAGTAGTAGTAGCCACATCAGTTGTAGCAGTGGTGGCGGTCGTGTTCGTGGTAGTAGTAGAGGTAGTATCTGACATGCAAGTTATCCAGATTTAAAAACATGCTAATGGACTGATAAGTACTGTACTACTCGATATGGTCTCCCAACATTTGAGGTGGGGCATAAAACAAACTCATTTGATTTGAATCAGTATAAAATTTCTAAAATTTCTAAACAGCATGCAAATGAGGTCTGGAGAATGCATTTAATGAAGTTTATCACCTCACATCTGGAAATAAATAAGAGTATACCCAACTAACTTAAGTGCAAAAACCTCATGTTCAATTGCCTTAAACTTGAATGTAATCCATAACTTGAAGACTGGATGTATTCCCAAGCATGTCTTTATTTCTAAATATATCTATCATTCTTCGAATAACAGAACTCTCCTGCAAGATGGGAATAACAATATAGAATGTGTAAATGTAAAACAACTAATGTAAAGGGCTTAGACAAACACTCCTTGTTTTCTTCCTTATCAGCACACAAATTTGCCACACACTCAAATGGCATGACCCCTTTTAATTTCCAGCATCAGGCAACATTAATGTCAAGTTGATAGCATACTATATGATCCTATATGCTAAAGGTAGATTAGTTCTCAGCTATGGTCCGCCTGGTGTCAGGATAATGTGACTGGGTGGAACATCATGCTACATGTCTGCAGCATGATGTGCCAGTTCTAAACATCACTATAAATTGCCACACTGCTGACATCATTGCGACATGACTAAAAAATTTTTAAATTTTTTCAAAATCACACACAGACACATACTCCACCAAATATACTGGTCACAATGCATTGCCTATCATGTGCTGTAAAATGGCATTAAATCCATAGCAACAACATTACATAGTGGGGATATATATCCAAATCTGATTCCTTCTAACATTTTTACATCATCATGAATGCTCTTCAATGATGCATCTAAAAATCATACATGTTGATAATTCAAATTGGAAGCTATATTACTGATTTCATACTAATTCAAACTGGAAGATATATTACTGATTTCATACTAATTCGAATTGGAAGATATATTACTGATTTCATACTAATTCAAACTGGAAGATATATTACTGATTTCATACTAATTCAAACTGGAAAATATATTACTGATTTCATACTAATTCAAATTGGAAGATATATTACTGATTTCATACTAATTCGAATTGGAAGATATATTACTGATTTCATACTAATTCAAACTGGAAGATATATTACTGATTTCATACTAATTCAAACTGGAAGATATATTACTGATTTCATAATAAAAAGCATACATGTTGATAATTCAAATTGGAAGATATATTACTGATTTCATACTAATTCAAACTGGAAGATATATTACTGATTTCATACTAATTCGAATTGGAAGATATATTACTGATTTCATACTAATTCAAACTGGAAGATATATTACTGATTTCATACTAATTCAAACTGGAAGATATATTACTGATTTCATACTAATTCAAATTGGAAGATATATTACTGATTTCATACTAATTCAAACTGGAAGATATATTACTGATTTCATACTAATTCGAATTGGAAGATATATTACTGATTTCATACTAAAAACCATACATGTTGATAATTCAAATTGGAAGCTATATTACTGATTTCATACTAAAAAGCATACATGTTGATAATTCAAATTGGAAGATATATTACTGATTTCATAATAAAAAGCATACATGTTGATAATTCAAATTGGAAGATATATTACTGATTTCATACTAATTCAAATTGTAAGATATATTACTGATTTCATACTAAAAACCATACATGTTGATAATTCAAATTGGAAGATATATTACTGATTTCATACTAATTCAAATTGGAAGATATATTACTGATTTCATAATAAAAAGCATACATGTTGATAATTCAAATAGGAAGATATATTACTGATTTCATACTAATTCAAACTGGAAGATATATTACTGATTTCATACTAATTCAAATTGGAAGATATATTACTGATTTCATACTAATTCAAATTGGAAGATATATTACTGATTTCATAATAAAAAGCATACATGTTGATAATTCAAATTGGAGGATATATTACTGATTCATACTAAAAAGCATACATGTTGATAATTCAAATTGGAAGATATATTACTGATTCATACTAAAAAGCATACATGTTGATAATTCAAATTGGAAGATATATTACTGATTCATACTAAAAAGCATACATGTTGATAATTCAAATTGGAAGATATATTACTGATTCATACTAAAAAGCATACATGTTGATAATTCAAATTGGAAGATATATTACTGATTTCATAATAAAAAGCATACATGTTGATAATTCAAATTGGAAGATATATTACTGATTTCATAATAAAAAGCATACATGTTGATAATT
>JARLTB010000494.1:535000-540000 GCA_030141615.1 Unio pictorum
CCTGACACCTGGCCAACCAGTCCTAACACTAACCTCTTAATGCTGGCGCCAAGTGAAGCAGCTATTAGTACCATTTTTTAGAAAAAAAGTCTTTGTTCTGATTCAACTGGGGATTGAAACCCACGACTTCTCACATCTGAGGCAGATGCTCTAACCGCTAGGCCACTGGAGTGGTCTTAGCCTATCTAGTATATATATATATATGGACATATTGTCAAACATCCATATTATCAGACAGAGAGAAAATGCTACTCATAATTCACCAAACTTAAGATGGAGGCCAATACAAAGTTTTTTACACTGACATTCCTAAACTTTGCCTACTTAAGATAAACTGTTATCTGGGAGAATAAAATACCAGTGACAATCCAATAAAAAGTTTCCTTTACGATACAAATCTAGATCTTAATATGAATGAGTAAGATAGGACCGCAGAGAATCTGATATTCAATGAATTCTAATGAGACTTTATCTATGTATTCAAGGTGAATTAATCAAATTCATCTCCTGAGACTAGTAAATATAACTGCAGTAAAGAACCAATTCAACAATCTTTCTGATTGTTAATTATTTAATGTAATGAATTTAGATGCAACTTCAAAAAACACAAATAAGCATGACTTTATCCACACACCTACATCTGATGAGGATATGGCAGTGCTGCTGGCGAGGATCAAACCCTTGTGTCTCTGGTTCAGTTAGACAAACACATACCCAACAAGACTAAATGATCTGGGTACACAAGACTGGTTAATCCCTTGACAATCTTAGCTGCTAAATTCCTCCACCACCTAGACACTGGAAACTCCCACCTCATCTTACACAATCCAGTCCTAACTTTCAGGTGGCAGAAATAAAAACATTTCTAGTTTAAGAGAACCGTATCTGCAAACAAATTGTAATATAGAGAGGACCCAGTAACTCTACCACAAAAATTACAGAAGGCCGAGAACTGAGTTGAGTCACTGACATGCAACCATAAGGTTAACAGTTCAAATCCAACCATTGGATCAACCTAGGTTAGCCAATTGGTACAGCACTTTATTCCCCCTACCTCAGCATGATATAGCCTTCAAGTGCTCATGTGGCATTAAACAACATAAACGAGGATCCCTTGAAGGACTAACACTCTAATGGTCAAAAGGAAGTCTCGATAAAATGATGTTTGATAGTCCTCCATGATAAAAAATATTTGCAAATTAGCTCTCATGGGTAAAAGTCAGATGTACCGTAAGCATGCCACCATTTTCATTTTTGGACACAGTAGGCATCACTTCTAAGAAGTCTTTTAGTGAAAACCCAATGTCATAATGAAAAACCATTGAGGAAGAGTAATGACAACACGACTTTAAGACAGTCATCATGGCATTCATAGACTTTAAGATAGTCATCATGGCATGCATAGACTTTAAGACAGTCATCATGGCATCCATAGACTTTAAGACAGTCATCATGGCATCCATAGACTTTAAGACAGTCACCATAGCATCCATATTGGATGCATAATTGGCATCATTTCCACCCTCAGTGTTTCAATCTGATAATCATCCCCATCTCACCACGATAATCCAATCTTATTGTCTCACCATATTTTAACCTGATTATCTCACCATGATAAAAGTCCCAGATGCTGCAGTGTATATGATTGTTTTGGTTCATTTTTTTGGGTACTATCTTTGATAAATCCTATTTCCTCATGTTTGTAATTATATATATATATACACACACACACGTCATAATTAATTTATCAACATAAACATATAAAATATATGTGGGATATCTAATAATTTAACCATCATATACAACACTAATTATATCAAGCACAGGAAAGAATTGAAAACTGCCTGTTTTTTCTAGCCGAACTCAAATTATATTCCATAATAATTTCTTGTATCAGATATTCCCCCCCCAAAAAGAAATTGTAAAATGTGAAAGCACAGAAAGCATCATATTTCCTACTTGCATGTGACACATATTTGTCAGTTGCATGTGATAAGTCAATGCATGCAGCAGGCAGCATTCCTTAATATTTTCTTGTATCAGGTATTTTCCCCCCTAAAAAATACAAGTTTATCTTTGGATTGTCCAATCATATTATACACAAAATTATTTTTGCACAAAAATTCATGGAATGTTCTTGGGTTTATTGTATGTCAATTAATGTACCTGTTGACTGGCTTAATAAATTACTGAAATTTTCTGATGAATGTAAAAAGATCGTCAGCTAATGAATCATTAAGCTCCACCCACCTGCCCCGCATCATGTATCTTACATAGATATTTGCCACCACACCGCAACCTTATCATCACATTTTAACATTTGGAAATTTTCAGTTTTATGGCTACCTCTAAGTTATGTAACATATTTCATGCACTTATCTTTGCCTTCATGATCACTGAAAATATAATTATTTGAATGTTGACATGGAAATCAACTTTGCTGTCCACTAAAACTTAAATGATTGGATGGAGAGATAGAGGGATGGACGAATGGATAAAAAAGATGGTTATGAGAAGACTATTACATTATGATGACCCTCATTTCTTAGATTTCATATCTAATAAACATTCATGTCAACCCTCGACCAACAGCCAATCTTAACTTCTTGGAAATGAATCCAGCATTGCATGCTAATGCATAATATCCGTGGAGTTCATTAGTTCATTTAAACTGTAATCTCCAAGCCAATTTCTTTAAAAGTGTACCTTGTGATTGACATGCCAAGATTCATCAAATGCAGTTCATTAGGTACTTGCCATAAATCTTGCCATATGCCAAATGAAATTACCTACTACTCCCAAAATATATGCTTTGAAGGCTTCGAGCTTAGATGTACTATATATACTCCTATGCAGGTCTGATTCAAATGCATACTGTATTGACCTATATCTGCTAGCACACTGTGCCGCCAGATCTGTGTTGATGAAGTTTTGGTAGGAATAGCCAGCAGAACAAACAAGGCAGACTCTATCTGCTAGCACACTGTGCCGCCAGATCTGTGTTGATGAATTTTTGGTAGTAATAGCCAGCAGAACAAACAACACAGACTCTATCTGCTAACACATTGTGTGCCAGCAGATCTGTGTGGATGAAGTTTTGGTAGGACTAGCCAGCAGAACAAACAACACCTACTCTGTGTTGCTTGAGGCTGGACCTGACACAGTACATTCAATCAGCCTTAAATGTCATCAATGAAACAGGATATATTAAACATATCAGTTCGTCAGAAATTTTAGTTTATGAGTAAATAATGGCTAATACAAGTTACATATCAAAATGGATTAAATTCACTGAGAAAAAATATCCAATATGTTTTTGTGCTCTGCTCAGAGTAGATAATAACTATGGTAGACTTTCAAAAATATGATACACTGTGATGGCTATTTTAATTAAAATTAAATGGTACCTTCGATCTTTGATGTGGCATTTGAGATTGGTGTTCAAGGCTAATTTTCAAATTAAACAACCATAATTTCAGCATAACAAAGGCTGTAACTATTTAATGCCCACATTTAGCTTTATTTAAAATTAATCAATGAAGTTATTCTAGGAGTTTCAAACCATCTATGTCCTTATATGAAATTTGTATTACATTTTCAACTGAGAAATAATGTCAACAGGATGTGCAAAGATGTCACTGCATTTTATTTCCATCTATTTGATATTATTTTAGTGTCTCTAAAATGAAATTTATAAACTTTGTATCCTCAAAGATATCAGAATATGTAAAACTCTACACAAAGGATAAAGGGGCATGCTAATTAATTTATGCAGCCATTATAAAGATAAATAAAAAAAAACATTCTTGCTCTGATACACAGAAAAATGAATTGAAGAAAAAAAGTAATGGTAAAATAAAAAAGAAAGCTGCAAGCTGGTTGCTCATGAAAAACAAAACCAATATATTTTGTTCCAAATCAATGGAAAATCTATACAGTACATGTACATGACTTTTGTTGAGACCATCAGCATAGTATAAAAAGATCAGAAAGAAGATACAGGAAAATCATCAATCAACTGTATAGAGATCATAACTAAATGTTTTTAATTCTTTAAATGGTATTATGAAGATGCCGTCATCATGACAAGATATTTTAAAAGCACATGCAATCATGATAATAATAATAAAGAAGACTTTGTATAGCACCTGATCTTATAGAAGCTCTATGCGCTTTACAAGATAGGAAACATTATTAGGTCTTTAAGGTTGTTCTTGCAGTCGAAAAAGGTGAGTTTTATGAAAACTCTTGAAAGGGATCACTGTGTCTTTGTGTCTAACTTCAATGCGCAATTTATTCCATGTTGATATATATATATATATATATATATATATATATATATATATATATACAATAAACAATGCAAAACTAATATCTAACTAGCCTAAGAACTGTTGACTCTTAATGAGCTATTGTCCAAAGCAAATACAAAATATAGACAAGACAAACAAATAAAACACAAAAACCGTTGTGTTTGCAAAACTTTACATGGCTGTTTCTACAGGAATTAAATCTTTAAATTAAGAAAGTTTCAACTAGTTCATTGCAACTTGTTGCAGATGCTGGAAAATATTTGTATTGACTTAGAAATCGACGAGCCATATTGACATCTGTTGTTTTATGTAAATTTATGTAAGCGTAAATTATATCCCAGATATTTTATTGCTATAGTAGTAATTATAAGCTATTAAGCAAATTTAGAAATTTATTTAAAAGAAAATGTGTCAGCTGCAAAAGATAATTTTATTTGTTCATGGCTGTCTTTTTCTAATCTTCATTTAAACCGCTTGGTTTCAGTGTTCTAACGTGTTCCAGTCCGATTCCTTTTTTTTCCTGGTTTTGGAACTTCAGTTGGGGATTGCAAGCCATTGCAACAAGTGGTATATCACTGAAAGTGTGGTCATGGGAGGATAAGTCTAATCAGATCTATAAGGTTGATCCTTGTGTGTAGCTTTTCACTTTCTCTGACATACTGAAGGCTACATATCTTTCATGTGATG